>CM053580.1:91058473-91120833 GCA_028627135.1 Pseudochirops cupreus
TGAGAAACAAGTAGTTGCTCTGATAATCTCAAATAACCTCTCTGTTCTGGAACCAATCCACAAATTATCTTAAAGTCTTTAACAATAATACCAGGACAGAAAAAAATCAGAGAGAATGATGACAGAACAATGACTGCATTCCTTGTTATTAATTATTTTAAAATAAAAGGGGATAAGAATCAGACTTGGAAAGGATCACCTTGGGAATAAAGTATATCAAACATGACTAGCAATGGACCTTTCTTTTAGGAAGAATAATGGTTTAATGTTTAATTAATCCTATCCATTTCTGCATTTATGGGAAGACAGAGGAGAAGAGTCTGCTTTATAATGTTGAAAATTAAATATTAAAGCCTTGGTGCCTACCAGACTTACATTTTCTTATTATGAATGAGTATTTTCACTTTCTCCACAAAAAACATGAGATAGATGTAGCCACTTAACTCTGCAATAAAGATATTTTCAATGCAACTCTGATACTGCATTGCTATTAGAAAAATTAAATTATGTGAAATATGAATGGAACTTTTCAAGTTGTAACACAAAATAGAAATGTCAAATTTAAAATAAATTATGTCATATGGCATGTATATCCTATAACCTAAAGTTTACCAAGGGCAAAATTCTGTAGTCAAAGTGGAAAACCAGGACTCAGTTTAATTATTTGCATTTTAAAATATTAACCTATTCAATACTAAGGGGAGAAGGAGAGGAGAACTTTAATTATTTCCCAAACTACAAAGTTTAATTTCATGTGTTGAGAAACCAAGCTTAATTCTGTAAGGCTACATTGAGACTAGAGCTCACTCTACAATCATTAGATATAATATATAAGTAGTTTGGACTATAAACTATACCAAGATGAGGCAATTTCATATTGATCAAAATATCATCTTTCTCTAATTATTGTGCATGTATCAGTAGAAATATTTCCCTCTCTTTAACAAAAATTTATTAACTGTAAGGTACATATGACTGGGATTCCCAACTACAAAAACATAGGTATTAAAATTATAAAAATAAAAGGTGTAAGAAGCACATAAAGACAATTCATTTGAAAAAGTCTTCATGAAATACCTACTATAAGCAAGGCACATAGTGCTAGGTTCTTGGGTATGCAATCCTTGTCCTCAAAGAGTTGTTAGTCTACTGGGGAGATGGAAAATCCTTAAAAATAAATCAATACAATGTTTTTTTTAAAATACAAAGAAAGTAGTGGGGCCTGAAATCAGAATAAGCCTTGGCAGAAGGTTAAAACTGGAGCTAAGCCTTGAAAGAAGCAAGCTATCATAGGCTGAGATGAGAGAGCTTTCTAAGGAAAGGCAAGTTGTTTTAGCCAGTGTTGAGGGAGAGAGGTAAAAGACAGAATGTAATATATGTGGGAAAAAATGTAGTTCCATTTGGCTAAAAAGAAGAGTGTTCACTTTTCCAGGAAAATTATGCTAAAACCAAAACATGAAGAGTTTTAAATACTAAAGAAAGAAGAGTTGTATTTTATCATAGATGCCATAGAAAGCCACAGAATCTTCTAGAAGAGGAGTGATGTGGTTATCCCCAATGTTTTAGGAAGTTTATTTTAGGAGCTGCATGAAGATAGGTTGAAGGGTGAGTGACTATAAATAGGGAGTTCAAATGGAAGACCAAGGAAATAGTCCAAGCAAGAGGTAATAAATGCCAAAGCTAGGGAGGTCACCATATGAGTAGAGAAGCAAACAGATATGAAAGATGTGATGGCAGAATCCAAAAGATGCAACAGTTGATCAGGTCTTCCTCACAGGTTCTTTCCATATATGCAGAATGTTAACAAAGCTCCTTTGTACATGCTCTCTCAAGCAAGGAATTCATGCCTTCCCCATATCTGCTTTGGTATTCTTAGATCTCTTCAAAGTGTTGCTCAAAGGGCCACCTCCTAGATAAATAAGGCCTATGTTGATGCCCCAACCTGCAAAGCCTGTCCATGTTACACTATATTTACCTTGCATGTAGTCTGTACATACTTATAGTTACCTTGTTTTCTCTAATAAAAATGTAAACTCCTTGAGGACAGGGACTTTTTTTCTGTCCTTATAAAACCCCTGCAACTAGCCCAGTTCTTGGTTTGCTGAAAGACTGATTGAGCATGGTCCCATTGAGTGAGAGACATCTTTGGAGTCAGAGGACCTGGGTTCATCTTCCTGATCTTTCATTAATAACCTGTGTGACTGTGGGTTTTACTTTTCCATGCCTCAGTTGTCTTTTTTGGTATTTCTTATTTATTGAAGAGAATGAACTCAATAAACTCTAATGTCCTTCTCAGCCCCAAAGCAATGATTCTATTTCAGAGACCATGGGTACATAGAAGGACCAAATCCAATACATTTCCTTTTCAATTTTTCCAGTAGTGAAATTCTGAGAAATCAAGCATGTAATAACACTTTCATTCATGCTGTCATTAAGGTGACCCAAATATTCATGCACATGGAATCTTAATTTTAGTTAATAATGATTGTAAGGTACTAAATTCCCATACATATAACTGACTGGAAGAGAGAAAAGAATGACTGACTTAATGGCACCATATAAAGATAACCATATATATAAATCCTATACTAACAGGAAACATGGAAAAAAAATAAAACTAAATACATGTGAGCAAATATAAAAATCTGAGGTCAAGTTTTCTGTTAGCCCCCTCACAATTCAACATTAAAAAATATTCATTGAGTTTCCTCTTCTGAACATAGCCTCCTCTCAATGCACAAATGGAATTGAAGTTATCTTGCCCAGTGATGAGAGCCTGCAAGCTAAGCTTGCAATTTTCTCTGATGTGACTGCCAACATATAGCTCGACAGAGGAAAAAAATGCAGCATTCCTTGATTTCACAGCAGTAAAATTCAGTCAGTAAAATGTTAGTTTCACTTTATATGCCACAGAATTTATGCCAGAAAGGAAGTGGTTCTTCTGCAGTTTCCAGTTAGCTGTGTAATTCGTGACAGCACGGTGTCACCAAGTTAAAGCTTCTAGATGGATTCTGGAGCATTTTATGACTAATAAATAACATCGGTAGTGACATGGCCTTAAAGAATAAGGTAATCTGATCTTGTGTTTACCAGGTGGGAAGGACCCACAAGAAAAGCCAGGAAGAAATTCTTGTCTGATGAAAAGATTGACGTAAATTGACAGATGTAGTGGGTGGGAGGGAGCTGGGGAGAGAAGAAAGTCACTGACTCATTCCTTCAGGATGCAGCATATAGTGACAGTTCCCAGATTTAAGAGGTGTGAAATTAGATGACAAAGAACAGCATAATTTATTTAAACTATGCTGTCTTCTTTTCCTGTGACCAAAATGAAATAAGATTTGGGTAAGATGTAAACAGTACTAGAGGAAATGACAGAAGTAACAAAAGGGGGATGGGCGAGGAAAAAAAATCAAAAACATTAACAGTTTTTAGGTCCTAATGGTAAATGTTACTTTGTTAAGTAAGATCACTTATTGTTTATAGAAAAAAAAAGAGTTAGAGGACTTTTGACGTGTGTGTGTGTGTGTGTGTGTGTGAGAGAGAGAGAGACAGAGAGACAGAGAGAGAAGAGACAGAGAGAGACAGAGACAGAGAAAGGGAGGGAAGGAGAGAACAGAGAGACAGAGACCACTTTGATAGTCTGGTGAAACCTATGGACAGCCTCTTCTCAAAATCATGCTTTTTAAGTAATTGAAGGAAATTCTAAATTTAAGTTAGAGGGCAGTGAAAAAAAGATGTAATTTTTTCCCACCCAAGTTCAACCTTCCCCACCCCTCAAAACTCTCTACAGAATTGCCATTGAGAATGCAATTTCATAAGCATAAAACATGAGGGCTCTCATGTACACTAACTCAACATTTGGTCTTGAACTTGTCATTATCTTGTCCTGTTTCGTAATATCGTATGAGTCAGCCACTAATGGATGTTTGAAAGAAGTTCTATCCCTTCAACCAGCCATAGTTCCTTTGTCTCTCTCTGCATGATGAACAAATATGGCAATGTAATTTTAAAAATAAAGAAGAGACATTTTTTAAATAGCTAAACCAATACTGGCCAAGAAAGATGCTTCCCCAAAACAAGCTGTTCTGGATGTTTTAGGCACATTTCTGAGCCTACTGCAATATGGTACTTGCACTCTCATATCACACTAGTAGGTGGGAAAATTAAATCCTATTAAATATTAGAATAATTAAACTTTAGAGACAAAGTTAATTTGTTGTTATCTAGCAGAAGATATTAGAGATCACCAAAGGAATTTATGGGTAGGAATATAGTATTTAGGAAACATTTTCACACACTGCATTCAAGTAGGTGCATTTTCAAAATATACTAAAATGCAAGCACTATGTCACTAATATTTTTCGATACTTTTGGAAGTTTGAGAATCTTACAGAGCTCAGCACTCAAGACTAACAGGAGCTCTTGGGTGAAAAAAAGGAAAACAGAATTGTTTATTAGAGTCTAGCAGCATAGTATAGTAGAAAAAACACACCTGTGGTCAGGACAGACATGGATTAGATGCAGTGTCGTTCCCTTTTGGATATGTTGCTAGTGACCTTAGACAAATCACTTAACTCCTTGAGTTTGTTTTCTCATTTGTCAAGTTAGGGTAAAGTCTATTAATTTTACTTTTAGTGCCTAATTCACAAGGTTTGTTGTGAGAATTGAAGAACATGATATACATGATGTATTTTTCAAATCTTGAAGTGCTCTATACATGTCAGCAATCATTATATCACTTATACTGATTTATAATGCTTAAAAAGACTACCATTGGATCTAAACAAAATATAGGTATTGTCTTATGGATAGAAACTATAAAAGTATAGAGGAAGTCTGAAAATATGAAATTTTGACTTTAGCACACAGAAGAATCCTAGCAAACAAGAAAAAGAGGATGAAACTATAGAAACCAGTGTGGCTGCAAAGCATGATCTCTGGACAAATGTATGAACATAGCCTGAACTTGTATATATTCTGTAGGAAGGTTAAAGCCTAGGATTAGCTGAAGCTCATAGAAAACAGAAGATAAAAACACATTTTTCTTTTTTTGTAAAGCTATGTAAGATGAACAGGAATAAAGTGGAAGGAAGGAAACAAGTATTTGTTAACTACCTATGATCTGCCTGGCATTTTGCTAAACGATTGACAAATATTATCTCATTGGAGATGTAATCTCAGAGTGAAGGCATTGGCATTAAGAGGGAATAGGAAAGATTTCTTGCAAAAGTTGGGTTTTTAACTGGGATCTGAAAGAAGCCAGGATCCAGAGGTGAGAAGTGAAAAACATGGGCAATAGCTCATGAAAATGGATAAAGTTGGGAGATGTATGAGGAACAGAAAGGTCAATGTCACCGTATGGCAGAGTACTTGGGGAAGAATAAATAGCAGGAAGACTGGAAAGGTAGAAAGGAATCACTTTGTGAAGGGTTGTAAAAATCAGATGGAAGATTTTATATTTGATCCTACAAATAATAAGGAGCCACTACAGTACTGAAAGGGGTGAGGGTTCCTACACTTCCTTATGATCACTTTGGTAGCTGAGTTGAAATTAGACTAGACTGAAGAGAGATTTGAAGCATGGAAACCAAGTAGAAACACCATATCTGTTTCCAAATATTTCATATCTATTAAGAGAATAGTCAAGTTCAATGTTAGACCATGAGGCATAGCTGGACCTGTGTAGAAAAATTATAGGGAGGCAGATTTTTAGCTCATCATAAGCAAAACTTGCTAATAATTAGAGCTGCTCAAAACTAGAATTTGCTACCTTTTAAGCCAAAGCTCTAGGTAGTTACACTGAGGTCTGTTGGTTATCTCTCAAGGATCCTAGTAAAGGATCCATGACTAAACAGCTTGCAAGATCTCTCCCAATTCAGAGTCTATGACTTCATTGTTTCAGGGGAAACTGATGATCTGAACAATGTGGTTTACCATGAAGACATGGCCTTCTATCACTGAGAAACTGTTTTCCAGAAGTGGAATCAGCCTTAGTCTTCTGACATTCAGTTTGCTTTCCTTCAAAATGATTGCAACACCTTTTCTTATGGTGTTCATCTAATAACAAATTTTCTATCAAAGATATTATCTTAAAGTGATTTAATAGTTAAAATTTGATTTTCCAGGCGATTAATATATCAGTAGTAATATAGTCAGACATCTATTATAGTCTTTGGAATATTACAGCCATGGTATTCCATATTAAATTGTATTTGCCCAAAGTTTCCAGAAATATGAGATTGGTGGCCAAAGGTATATGAGCAGTTTAGGAGTAATATTTATAAGCACGCTTTAATAACCTTCTCTCCCCACAATTTCTGGCTAGAATTTTTATGAACTCCATTTAAAAAGGAATAAAGAGAGAGTTGTGGGAGAGGGGTATCTCAGAAGCCTTTGTTCAACTGATACTAAAATCCTAAAAAAGCATAGAAACTAAAAGGATGTAGATCCAGAATCTTATCTTTTAAGTATTGAAATTTTTATCCATAATACTCTTCCTAGTTTCTATAGTCAATATTATTCAATGACTGAATTCTCATGTTGAACCATTAACCAATTATTATTATCCTTCATTCATCTCATGTTGATGAAAAGTATCTAGGATAAGAAAAATTCAAATCTTAAAAACTTAATAAATACTTCTTAAATGTCTATGATGTTTAAAGTAGGCAAGGAAAGACTAAAAATAAATAAGATTTAGCAAATTCAAAAATTATAGAACCATAGATTTTGAGTTAGAAGGAGCCTTAGAAGTTATGTAGTACAATGATCTCCTTTTACAGGTAAGCCAAGAGGGGGTTAAATTAATTAGTGAAGGCAGCTAATAAGTAGACTTTAACTCAAGTACACTACTGAAATCTCACATTCTTCCCACTGCACCAAACTGTCCTCCTGCAGTTTACCATCTACTAAGGAAAAAAAAATTAACATTTACATAAATGAAATATATTATCTTAGCAATGATTATCCACTTTCCCTTTCAAAATAACAATAATAAAGATGCAGGAGCATTTAAAATTTTAACCACCTCTCTGAATGTTAGATACATGTTATTTCATTCAGCTAAAATATAAACCTATAATAAATGGGCCAAATCACATAAATTGCTTTTCATCACAGAATTATGTGCTTTAGTAATCCATCATAAACCAATGCACCTAACACTTTATTTTACCATGTTTCCCCTACATAGTCGCACCAGGGGAACCTAGTATCACCAGATCTGCTGTTTACACCTCATTGAGAAATCACTGAACAATCAGTTACTGAGTATTTTGGTCCTACAGCTGATATTTCCATGCTGTATTTTGTATTAACCTATACATATTTCTTTATTTACATGGCAGTTTTATACAGATGTACTTTATTATGGATACAAGGCTGAATTAAATGATGGAACCCTATTCCAGTATCCCTGAATTACTGCCAATTACGGAAAATATAAACAGTACTCAAACCTAACATTCTTTTAGCAATAATCAAGAGATGAAACTTCCTATAAATGCACTCAGGGAGGCTCTAGAAATGAGTTCTGAAGTTGACGTTTGTGAATTTTTTTTTCTTCTATAACACTGTTTTATTTTATGCATTCATAAATATATTGTGAGAGGGCTGAACCCTCTTTACTTCACAAGACTTCTGAAAAGGTCCATGACACACAAAAATTAAAGAATCTCCACTCTAGAACAATATGAAAGCATCATCTGTCTGCTTAACTGAGATATAAAATCTTAACCTCTTCAGTCACAAAAGTTTAAAGCTGTATCTAGTAAATAATAGATAAAAGCAATCATTTAACCACCTGCTTCTTGTTCAGTGAAAACTACCTAGGCATTAACAAAGGGTAAGTGAGGAAGAAAATATGAAGGATGAGTGTGCATCATAATGGATCCACTGGATCCAAAGGAGGCCTTTATATCATAATCATCATCATTTTTGTTATAGAAGACTTGGAACTCCATACATGCCAGTAGGAAAAAAAAAACCATTTAGCTCTGCTGTTTCTCAAAAATAATCCCCTTTTTCTTTTGTTGACTGCTTCAGTTGGGGCTTTTTGATTTTTTAACTGGCTATTATGACGTTTCATATTATGTTAAAAAATAACACAAGACAAGAGGGGGAGGGAACATGCTGCCCTATAGTTCACTCAATGCAAACTTTTGGTTTCAGACTGAGCTGGTAATCAAAGGTGAAGTCCAGATTTATTTATCTTATTTACATGTTCTGCATCTCCTCCCTTCCCCCTTTCTACTATCCACTAGATCTCTCTTCTTTAAGGAAAGCTCTATTTTTAGTTTTATAAAGGCTTTCTGGGTCTGTATTTGGGTTATAAAGTTTGTGATAAAGTTCATTTATCTAAATATAAACATTCTTTAGACTCCCTAATCTTCTGTTAAGAAGATTAGTTAGTGGGTACCCAGGAACACCCAAATTGTGATTTCTAACAAGAATAGTCTAAGAGATGAATTGAACTTATGTTTCCACAGAAAATATGCAATATCTGTAATACCAGTGAAGAGCCTGGACCTAACAGCTTTGTTCTCTGATAAATTCAGAGCATACTTCTTCCTATGTCAACAAGGTCAAATGGGGCTGACCTGAGAACATTTTTTTTTCTGTTTATGGCCATTAAGGATGAGACCCTTAACCGAGACACTATCTTGAAAAATGGAACTTTTTCTTAATAATTTTATGGACACAAACTATGTTATGGCATGTTAATGGTAAAGAAAACACAGATATCCTGGGTCACAATTCCAATTGATGCTTTCTCAGCTCTCTTATCTTAATGTATTTACCACCAATTCAATTAAGATAACACCTAGCCTGTTTGCCTCTTTAACCAAACTTTGACACCAGAAAGACTGTACATCAACTAAGGGAATTCCTTTAAAAGAATGTATAACTTGTCATTCTGTAAAGAAAATGAGGAATTGGCAGCAGTGTAGACACATGTGGGGTGGGGTTTAGTGAACTCTGGAATGCTGGCCAATGGAGGCAGGAGGGAAATTCGAATTGAAAACAGGGCATATAAACCTCACATTTGTCTGAAGCAAGGGTAATCCATTAGGAACTATCTGTTTATTCATTCAGGAATGAACATAAAAATAAAACCTTTCCTGGCTTTACAATGAATGTTGTCCTTTTTAGACTAAGCATGTTTCTCACAAATAGTCAAGATATGGAGCTTAACAATGGGAAAGATTGCTTAGATGCAAGAGAATTAAAGATTAGCTACTCTGTTGTCATTCTCACAAAACAAAGTTTAAAAATGACAAAAGAGAATACTAGGAGTTGGGAGGGCACTAGGGATATGTGCAATCTCACATTAGTCTACACTTCCTGAGAGTCAGATCTGAAGTTAGGAAGATGTGAGTTCCAATCCTCTCCAGACTCTTACTAGCTGAATGACGCTACACAAGTAATTGAATATTTTATTTCAGTTTCCTTTTCTATAAAATAAGGGTGCTGTACTTGAGGTCCCTTCCAACTCTAAATCCATTACATGTTGACCTAGTGAGGAATCTTTATTTCTAGTATTAGTATTATATAAATACTATATATGATATTAAATATACTATATATGTTATACTATATAGTATTATATATACACATATACGTACACATACATGTATTCCTAGTGGGGAATACTGTTAAATACAGTATGTCACCTTTGCTCCAGGTTTGTACCCAAACTCTCATTTATCGTAATATACACAGCTTACTACAAATGAGCTGCCTTCTCAGTTACTGAGTACTTTATACCTTTGGTGGGTTTTCCTTATGCCACTAAACTGAAAATAACAAAGAACAGTGGGAAATATGCCAGATTATCCAATATACTCAGGTGCTCCGCTGGTGGGGCACACTCATCCTATTGAGTCCCACTGTTCCAGGGGAGTTGACACATTTGACTATATTCTGTCCTTTATACTTGTTCATCCTGGGCAACAGCTGGGCAATTCAAAGCAAGCAAGAGGTTTGAACCATAACAAGAAAAAACAAAGTCAATTCCATTTTGATAACAAAGCACAAAAGTATGAATTTGCTATGGGCTTTCTTTGTTTTTTTTATTTCGTTTGTTTGTTTTTATCTATGCCTCTTTGAAACTAAGAGTAACAAAATTACTTGTTAAAATGCTACTGCATCATACCATGATCTCTAAAATTTTGAACTGGTGCCCAGGAATCTGGTTTGAATCTATCATTTTGACCTGGGTTAAACATTTTACAAGTGTTAAGTATTAATAATAGAGAAAATCTCTTAAATTGCCCATGTTTCCATTTTCTGTGTTTTCCAATTGAGTATGAGATGTTTATAAAGAAAACCATGAGTTAAAAAGATTATGCATATGAAATGATATACTTATATAATCGGTTCTACATTATAATCACGCAGCACTGAAAGAATGAAAGACTTCTACAACCTGAGTGATTTTCACAAAAGCAATTGAATACAACAGTGGGTTGGTAATCCAGTTAAATCAGATCTTTTTCTCTTGCAATTTCAAAGCTTAAGCTGATTTGGCAAGTCATTTAACAGGATTTATAGCCTCACTTCATTAAAAATACTATGGCTCATCATACTCCCAGTTTCTTAGACTGCTTCAACCTGCCCTGTTTTATAGGTCACATCCTTGGAAGGATCATCTTGTCTCTACCATAAGGATAAAAGTAGCTAGTGTTTCTTATCTGGGATACAGAACTGTTAAAGAAGTAGAGATGACTCAACTTCTGCATACTCGAGTCATGTTTTAATGAAAATTGGCTTTCAGTTTCTGTAAAATGTCATCTAGCAATACATTTCAGAAATTTAACCTTAACCATATTTTTGGGACTCTTTATGAAAAAAAGAAGATGTAGCATTACTATATGATTAATGATGTGTCTGTTCAAACTATTTTTGTGCTGTTTTTTTTTTAGACAAGACTTAAAACGGACCCTTCTTCAGGGGTTCCCTCTCAGCTTCTCAAAAGGCAATCTGACTTCAAGACTTCTTTATTAAAGGCATATTTTTTTCTTTTTTTTTTTTTGTTACTGATACAGGCAACTAACTGAAATCTTGCTTGTCTTCCATAAAGAATAGAGAAAAGATCTGTTCAATATAAGAGTGCTCAATAATATATTATGATTTCAAAACACACAACCATGGGGGAAAAGTTCATGATATGATTTTGTCACACTTTCTGCCTTCAAAAGGTAGGTAAATGTTGTGCACTGAATTGTTCTTCCATTACATATGCAAGAAAGGGGTTAGTGGTTCTATACCAGATGACCTTTAGTGAAGGGAAATAAGTATCTGTTGGGGAAAATGTTCATATTTTTTTAAGCAAATGAGGGGATCTTACATCAAGTCAGATGAAAATTCCTTTACAGAGAAAACTAAGGCCATGTTTGTATGAAACCAACTGAATTATACTAAAATATAACCATCCACTTGGCTGTCCTAATCTCATAGAAAGGATTATGTCGCCCAGTGAGTTAATAATACTAGGCCTAATTGAGACAAACTCATGCAATTCAGAATATTTCAGTCGTTAGATCTTGTTCCAGTTTGGGTTAAACCTAAAAAGCCCAAGAATAAAAGAAGGTATTCACATTGAAACAATGGCAGTGTCCCATGACAAAAGCATCCATGGAGGTATTGGTGGGATTGAAAAGAATAATCTTGACCACAATACAATCTCAAAAGAATGAAGAAGTAGTAGTACATAGTGAAAAGAATGTAAAGGACAGAAGTGTGGTCAGAACAGGACATATCTCCCAAACTCATTGGGGCAATGGGTGTAGGGAGAGGTATATCTATTGAAAGAATTCAATCTCATGTGTATCTTACTTTACCTTGACATCTATCATTTCACTGTTTTACATAAAGCTCAGTGGCTTCTGTCAAATCAGCCAACTAATGGCATAACAGCCTCAAATATTAAGAGAGGATTTTCTTCTGACATTGCCTGTCACACTGTGTGTGAATCAAATTTGCTCCATTAAAGTAATTCAGTTTTTGTTCTGACTGCTCAACATTTCAATTCAAGGCTGTGAACAGCCTTATTGACTCTCACAACTATTAACAAGACTTAATAGTTTAGAGACTCAGCACAGTTGGATACTGCAATCAGAGCAGATTCCCCACGTTTGATTCCAACAGTGTTACAAAAAAACTAACAGCGACAATGGGAAAATCTCTATCCCTGCTTCCTTTTTCCAATTCTCTTTGAATAAGACATAAAAAGGAAACTTACTTTAAAGACGCAATCTCTCCTGAAATTGAAATTATTCTTAATATATGATGATCACTGATGATTCTAGATACATTATTATTATTTTATTTTTTTTTAACTATTAACAATTTCCTTCTTTAAAGAGTTGGAAATGTACATCTGGTTGCCCAATCCAATTGAGAGGCAATCAACGTAATAGGTTCAGGTTGCACCATAGCACTTACATCTGTTCTACGGCACCCCATCTGACTCTAGATATGAAGCCTTGAAATAAAGCTATTATACTTTTCATTAACTATGAAGCAATTCTCATCATTTAAGAGCTCGTCACAAATTATAAACAACTAACAATGAAATTACTAAGTTATTTTCTAGACCATTATTTGACTGTGGCTAGAATAGTTTGGGGTGATAGCTTTTGTTTGCTCAGTTTAGCAGAGATATTATTTGTGTATAAACATGATTTAATTAGTTATTCTCTCCCATCCCATTTGCTTTTGATTGCTTCTCCTGGAAATGCTCATCCTTCTTTACTTTCCATTTTTCTTCTGCCTCCAGGAATATACAATATCACTATAATATGTTGGTTGATCAAATTTTTCAAAAATTGGGGGGGAAAAGCACTATTATTAGTTAGTTAGTTAGTGCTCTGAAAGCACAAATGGGTTTCCCATGATGCCAAACTTGTTCACACATAGTAACAAATTCAATTTGCAGGAGATGACCCTATAATTATGATCTTAAGTAAGTAGACACTGCTATCAGGTTATGTACATATGTACATATGTACATTTGTCTGGGAAATGGGAGGTTTGGATATTATTCATGGTATAAATGGAGACAGTAATTGACAAATGCAGACAAAAAGATTCAGAGCAAGGACAAAAGCACTCAATGGTAGAAGAAGATAGATAGATATTCAGTGAAAGCATTTACACCTCATGCTACAAATAAGAACTTGATTTCTTATTTTGTTGATTGACTAGCCTCAAGAAAAAGTGATGGACCAAATGTTAATAATGCAGATTAAGCTTAAAATTGTTGTGTGTTCACTGCTAGATGTATGGGCCAACTTCTAGCCATTTCCCCAGGGTTTTGTTGCAAACCAATTTAGTTGGGAAAGCTAAAATAAGCTAGGTCAATCACATCCCTGTGTACATTCCAATGGCATGTCTGAACTTGTAGCTAGTATTTTTAAAAATTTTTACATGCTTTATTTTTAATTTATGGAACAAAACAAATATTTCTATAACATAATTTTTAAAACTGATTGCACATGAAACTGCAGATCTATTATGTACAACTTGCTATTCCTTTTAAAAATATGAAAAAATTATCATGTAAATTTTTTTCCTTTTTTTCTTCCCTATAATGCAAGTGACCCTAATCATATCTGATGTTCAAATTTTAACTAAAAACAAAGATAGAGTGCACAGAATAACTGGAGATAGCATGATATGGACAGTTATAATCAGGGTCTTAAAAAAGATGGTGAATATATAAATGTACACAGATATCACCACAAAATAGTTTTCATGGTGTAAATTAGACATAATCCTTAAAATGTCAGCATTATACAGCAAAAAAGAAATGAATTTGATGAACAGATTTAAATTTAAGTCTTTTCCTAAAAGTCCTTTTGGGGCTAAGGTAAAGCTATGATTCCATTGGTACAAGGAGGATTCTCTCTAGCAGTGAAGATCAGCAACGGTTCCCAGGGACACATGGCCAAAATGAATCAGGGGCAAGAGATGAACTCAGCTTGTCTTCACTGAGTCTAACTCTGTTCTCTATGCCCTATCTCACCTAAAAGCATATATTTAATTTAATTAAAATAGACTGTAGGTCAGCTAATAGATCACCTAGCCTCAAGACTAGGGTCTAGTTTTATTTTTGTTTTTGTGTCTCTGGAGCCAAGTACAATCCCCTAAAAAGTGGTTTTTGAATTACACTAGATTACTGGCAGGTCTCTGTGATATGAACAAATAATGCTGAATGAAAAAAAATGCCTTACACTTATATTACTTTTAATATTTTACAAATTAGGATACTGAGATTCAGAGAAATGTGACTTGCATAAAATCCCAAAGCTTAAGGCATTCTGGGGTTTTCTAACTTCAAAGATTTCCAGTCATTTTGAATCTATTAGTGATTTTTAAAAGAAAAGGATGCATAGTCTCTTAATTTTAAGATGTAGACATTATCAAAGGCACTAAAATTTGCCACATTTTTCCATATGACCCAAATTTCTGCTACCATTTTCAATAACACAAAAGAAATGTAACCATTTGAATATTCTGGAAGACTCACTTTATTTACATTAAAGCTCTTGGAAATTTCACTCTTATCACATGCTGTGGAATAGCTAGTAGGCAGCGATATAATAAAACTAACATGTAAAAGGTACTTTATTAATATTAGCTCATATTTATCATTGCAACAGCCCTGGGTGATATCATTATTACCATCTTACTGATGAGGAAACTGAGGCACAGAGTGGTTAAGTAGCCACCTTGGGTTAACACAGTCAATAAGAGTCTGACGTAGGCTTCAAACTCAGGTCTTCCTGCCTCCACTTTTAACATTTTGTCTACTAAGATTGTATTTTTAAAATGCTAATCATGTGATTTCAAGATTCTATGTGTCTACTTTTGGAAAGAGCAAGAGCTATCCCCAAACACCATACTTCCCATTTCTTCTCTTGAGGGTATACAGTGTTCTAAGCAAGTAAAGCTCTGTGTCTTACTTCTCCCTGGAGGTCAATAATTACTCCACAGGGGAACATACTTTAGTCTAAAGGAAGAAGGTTTGATTCAGAAGCTATCAGAAAGCCTTGTAGGGAGGAAATGCAAATCCAAGTTCTTAAATCAGTCATTCCTAAGCCTGGTTTTTCCATATCTCAGAATGTTTCCATTTAGTTATTCCATGAGGCATTGCAAAATTTTCAAAACAGAATTTTAATTTTCTTTCATTTTAGAAAATGCATACAATGTAGCCCTTTAAGGAGAAAAGGACTATAAAAAATCAAACAACAGAGGGTTTAACAGCTCCTGCAAGGTTGGAAGTTACTACCTTAGGGAAACGTTCATCTTCTTTTTTGTTCTAATTAACAGAAACTTTTTATTTGGGGAGTAGATACGAATAGTTTACAACATCCTGTGCACTCAGTGACTATTACTGGACTAAAGAAAAAGCATGCGGCATATAGATCCAAGGGAATATTAATCCTAGATTTACTCCTCAGTTCATCAGTGAAATAGCTACACATTTCATAAAACACCAACTATGAGGAATAGTCACAGCTCTGGGAACAAGTACAAGCATTACAACGTGTAGGCATAACAGCATTTGCCACATACTATATAGGAAACTGCCAGAATGGAATGTGGGGGACAGATCAACAAAGACACTAAATCACTACAGTTATCATTTATTTGTGAGAGGAAATAAGTAACAGGCAGCATCAAGATAATGCTTTGCACACAGTAGGCGTCAAAAAAATCTGCTGAATTGAACTAAGATAATGTATCAGAGCTCCTCTTTCTTCCTTTCTCCCTTTCATTCATTCTTCTTTCTTTCCTTTCTGTTCAACTTACAATATTTAGAACCATGGAAAGAAAGTGGATACTAGAGTTAACAAGAACAGCCTCTGTGACAGGACATTCATAGGGCCTGAAGTTGTGAATCCATTCTTTTGGAACCCTCAAATCCCTTGGTGCTGTAAGAGACAGAGGCATGGCTGTGGACCAAAGGAGAAAGGACAGGGAAATGCCTCCTCAGCGGTCCCTTTGTTTTGAATTATGAAAGCTCGCATGAGTGATTTAAACCCTGCTCCTGTCACTTTAGCTCTTGTAATTCCTGCAAACATTTCCTGTAGATGCTAAATCATGTAGAGCATTCCTTTTAGGACTGAGTGCAGTAACAGATGAAATGAAGAGCAGGGTGAGGTCTCAGAGCATGGCAGAGCTCTATACTTTGGGTGGGGGTGATGAGATGGAACAAGGAAATGAGCCTTCTACAAGCACAGGAATCCCAAACCCTCATTTGGAAGAAATCTTATCAAAGGCCAAACTTCAGATGCATAAAAAGCAACTTATTAAAGCCATCTCAGTTTCTTATGGACTGACTTCAGGAAATGGAAAGTCTCAGTAGGATGGACTATTAGAAAATACAAAAGAAATTATGACAACCCTATCTTCAAGAAGCTTAAGATCCAGTCAGGTATAGAAGCCATGTGCACATTAGGATGATTAAGACACTCCAAACAGAGCCATATATTAGGTCATAAAACTCTTGTTTCACTTCTTTTTATAGTATTATGAACTACCAGGCTACCCCATTTGTGTACAAGATACAAACATGCATTTAGAGTTTGAAAGAAGGTTAGAGGTCATCAAGTCTACCCTCTTCATTATAAAAATTAGTAGACTGAGGCACAAAGAGTTTTAGTCACTTGCCTAAGATAAAAGAGCTGGCAGTGTTGGAACCTGCACCATTTTGAATTTCTACCATTTTGAATCTATTAGTGATAAAAAGGATGCATGTTCTGTTAATTTTAAGAGGCAGACATTATTAAAATCACTAAAATTTGACACATCTGTCCACATTGCCCAAATTTCTGCTACCATTTTCAATAAAACAAATGTAACCATTCAGATATTCTGGAAGACTCAATCTTATTTACACTGAAGCTCCTTTGGCAATTTGTTATCATATGCTATGATAATAAAACTAACATTTAAAAGGTGCTTAACTAATATTAACTCATTTTATTATTCCCATCTTACAGATGAGGAAACTGAGGCAAAAAGTGGTTACCTTGGGATAACACAGCTAATAAGTATTTGAGGCAGGGTTCAAGCTTGGGTCTTCCTGACTCCAATTTCAACATTCTATCTACTAAGACTTTTTTTTAAGTACTCTCACATCTGATCAGATAAATTCAAGGTACATCATATTTGTATACCTGGGAAGAACAAGAGCTATTCCACATAACTCCAAGTCCAGTGTTCTAATCACCTATTCCATATTGACTCTTGCTGGGTGCTGTTGGACTTTGCTGTAAGTTCTTCATTTTAATAACCAAAAAAGAATCACTGTCCCCATGAAGAATGATTAATATACATTCATATGCATTAAGTCCAATGCATGGTAAAATCTTCCATTAACACTCTACTCAGATGACTTATGAATTAGTGACTCCAGATTCTTAAGAGTTATTCCAATGGAAAATTAGTCCAGGTAATTCCTACTAAAATATAAAAACTTAAGGTATGCACCAGTTTGCCATATGTAGTCTGAAGATCAGCATAGTTAACTTTAGGGTTCTCATTTTTTCTGGGCCTCACTTCTCTCATCTGCAAAGTAGATACAGTGAAGCAGAGGTTCTGAACTTGGGATCCATGGATTTTTAAAAATATTTTAATAACTGCATTTCAATATAGTTGATTTGCTTTGTAATCATACTTATTTTATTTTATGCATTTAAAAACATTATTCTGAGAAGGAGTGTATAAAGTTGCACCACAGTGCTTAAGGGATCAATAACACAAAAAGGCTGAATTGAATGATTGCTAAATTCCCTTCCAATAAATTCCTGATGCTATTGGTTATCTATGACCTCACAGGCATTATGAAGTGTGGGAGAATGTGGCATCATAAAATTAGTTAACTAAGAAATAACTTTTTTATGTATCAGCTAAAGAACTTAACAACCTTTTATTTTGCAGGAGCAAAAAACATTAAAATAAAAATAAAATTCCTCCAAAGAATAAACAAACACTAAAGTATTAATCTGGACTAATGCTGGCTATTGATAGTAAATTTTTCCCTAAAATAATGAAGAGTCTGCATCACTCTACCTAAAACTAAATTTGCCAAAGGACCTTAAAAACCAGTATTTAGAAAGTCACTTCAATGACATTTTTAAACTTTATAGTAGATAGCTATATTAGTCAATAAAATGACAAAAAAATTCATATTTTATAAGAATTTTCCATTAATATGTGATCTTGAAGAATGACATTATAGTGTCTTAATATCTATAATCAAAAATTCTTTTACTGTTAACTTGCAAAGCTATATGCCATAAGTTTAAGAATTAATTTTGCCAGCTATAAAGCTGGCTAGCCTTTAATTTTCAAATTTAATAGGTCTCTTTTTTGCCGAGTGTTTTAGACAGGTAATTGAGGAAAGAGGCCACGTTCCATTTCAGTCAACATAAAATGACATTGAAATGTCTCCAGCTGTTTCCAGGAAAATTCAAACTAAATAGCACACTGGTTACATTTGACACTGAATAAGGGGAAAGTCCTGTATTTAACAAAAGCCTTGCCAAGGCTACCAGTAAACAAATAATTGATCAGGATCTATACCAAGAGTAAATACAGTACAACTTCATTTAATCAGACTTCATTTATTTGGAGTTTAGGCTAATTTGATTTTCCTTGCTAAAAGTTTATTATTTCTACTCTCAGAATAAATAGGCATTGTAACCTAAGCCATAATGCTTGAAAAATATTTGTCCCAATTAAAAATGAACTTTTCAAGAACTTTAGCATATTGTATGTGGGCATGGTGACAAAGGAATCACATTTGTTCATTCTAGTTGCTCTCTCTTCTGCTATTTAAAAACAGTGTGTTACTAGGTAGGTGAAAATAATGTATATGCTTTTAAGGAACAGGACTAAATTTATTTTCAAATAATCGCTAATGCAGTTTGACCTCCCCTTACCCCTATTTAGTCTTTAATGGCAAGGTTGTTCTTTTCTGTTGATTCTAGAAAGGGCAGGTACAGCATCAGGAAATTAATTACCAAAATTAAAAACTAAGTGACCTCCTGAAAATTATTATAGACTCTCAAATAGACACATGAATCATTTAAAAGAACTGAAAAAGACAATGATTGGACTGAAAGTACACTGGGCAGGATAAAGAGAAATTGAAAAATATTTAAGTGTGATTATAATTTTACCCAGAAGCAGCATGGTATAGTAGATTGATAACCAGCCTTAGAATCAGGAATAATTGCTTTTAAGTCCTGCACTGTAAAATATCCTGGGCAAGTCACTTACTGTCACATTGGCCCAGGTAGCTCACTAAGATTTCAAATGTCCTTGGTGGAAGGAGTTTCTTCATTGGGAATTTCCCACATACCAAGGACAGGTCTGTGTGTGTGTGTGTGTGTGTGTGTGTGTGTGTGTGTGTGTGTGTGTTTGTATGTATGTATGTATGTAGACAAGTCCATATATGTATGCATAAATATATGCATGTAAATATATTTATAACTATTTATATAAACATACAGATAAATATGTACATATGGATACATTTTATGAAATATGTGATATATATATATGAAATATATGTGTGCTATTTTAATTTTATTTTAAAAAAATTTTCTCAACTCTAAGAACTCTGAATTCTATTACCTAACATATTTTATATATATATTTACCTACAACTGTTGACAAATACCATGTCTAAGTTTCCTGTACTGTTTCTTGAACTAATAAAGACAATTACATTTCATTTTTAAAAAATAAAACTCAAGATTATTTCTTTGCAGGAAGTAAAAACGATTTATCCTCTAATTTACCCTTACCATTTAAAAAATGTGTAAGGATATATGTTATATATGTATTTATTTTAACAGCAATACAAACAACTTGGCAGGGTGTGGGTTGTGAAATCTGTACTTGTCAGTACTTAACACTATAGGATCTGAGCCTTTAAAAGTCAGCATATTCAATCCCATTCATTTTGATTTCTTTTTTTTTTTTTGGAGGGCAACTGGGGTTAAGTGACTTGCCCAAGACACAGCGTTAGTATGTCAAGTGTCTGAGGTTGGATTTGAACTCAAGTCCTCCTGACTCCAGGGCCAGTGCTCTCAAATATTCACTATGCCACCTAGCCACCTCCCATTCTTTTAAAAATAAAATAAAAAAACTGGAGCTCAGAGAAGGCATGGCTTCATGGCTTCACCAACTACCAGAATTTTAGATTTGGAAGGGGTCTCAATGACCATCTACTCTGAATCATACCTTAAAAATCTCTCCAACTGTACTCCCAGCTGAATTTATTAAACACTGCCTAGAGTAGTGCTTAATAAAAACACTCATTCACTGCTAAGTCATCATCAGCCCTCCAAGGTAAGTGAGAAGCCTCTATGACTTCCTATGTAAGCCCAAGCTAGTTAAAGTAAAACTCTGTTAGGAAGATTTCCTCATACGAAGCTTTGCTTTGCTTTTTGGCAACTTCTATTCATTGTCCCTAATTCTCCTCTCTGGTACCAACCAGAATAAATAAGAATATTTTCAAATTCCAAGTCTTCTCCATTTACTTCAACCAATTCTCATATGACATTAATGGAAATTCATTTATCATCCCGGTTGCCTTCTTCTGATCACTCTCCAGCGTATCAATGCCTTTCCTAAAATGCTGTGCCTAGAAATGAACAAAATGCCACCAATGTGATCTTAGTAGAGAAGAGTTGAAGCCAGATTGTTAATTACCTCATTATTCCTGGACATGAATGCCTCTTTATGCATCCTACACTGACATTGGATTGTGGAGTATTTTTTTTCTTTTGTTTGTTTGTTAGTGCCTCTTAGGGTGTACTTTGTTGAGGACAGGTGATTTGAACTCATCAAGAGTAGCTTGGGTGTCAATGCCATATGAACCATTTTTGTTTCACCCTGTTGAATCCTCTTTGTTGGAAAAACCAGAAACAAGTCATAGTGGTAAGAGTCAAAATGACATATTAACAATCACTACCCTCTTACTCTGTGGAATTATGCTCTTTCAATTCTGCTTGATAGCAGAGGTTTTCTATGGGTTTCATGTGTTCTCCTTCTTATTATAAACATAAACATGAAATAGGTAGATTCCTGGCAAATCTTGTGGTCCAATGGGGAATTTCTTTTTATGGGGTATTATAATTATTATACCACAATAACTTCATATGGACAAAATCTGGGAAAAGATGCAAGTAGTGAATGTGAAAGAAACATTTATATGAAGTTTTTTTGGTAAAAACTGCCAGCTTTTTGAAGTTTACAATTTGCCTTTTTCACAACTTCCTGGTCTTACGAAGGGGTTGTGAAAGCAACAATGAAAAACGAAAAACAAAATAGAATAGTATGATTGAAATGAGTAGTAATATCTGACGTCAGCTAGTAGAAAATACCATTGAAAGAAATCAAAAACAGGAAGTTGTGGAGTTATAATTGGTCAAATATGCCATCATCCTCAGTACAATTATTTCTTTATGCATATACCCAGTATGGTTCTTGTATAAAGGTAAATGAGACAACAGACAAAATAAACAGAATTAATTAATAGTTAAAATACAATTTACAAGTTTTGTAACCTTTGGCAAATTACTTAATTTCTGCCTCAATTTCTTTACCTATAAAACTAGGATAATAAAACCTGTATTATTTACCTTACAAGGTTGCTATAAGGATGAAATGAGAATATAGGTGTAAAATGGTTCACAAATCTTAAGCTGTTATATAACCAAAACTTTGTTGAGGGTTGACAGAAAAATCATATTATCAGACATAATCAGTATTTGTTTTGTTTAACTGTCCTTTTTTTGTTACAAAGTAGAAGTCAGTTTTGGGAGAAGGAATATTGAGAAGTGTCAATGACATAGAAAAAATCAACAAAATATCTTTTGGGGGAAGTACTGTCTACAGTTTAATAAAAATAAAATCAAAGTGAACAATTTATACTGCAAAAAATATACTCTTAATCAAGATTTTTTTCATCAAATAATCTCAAAACATGAAATGATTACCATTTTGCCAAAATTTTAGATGAGATACTTGGGATGGTAGGCAAAGGGGTTGCTAGTTTTAAATGCACACACATATATAATTGTATGTATATGCTTTTTCCACAATATATGCAAATATGTGCTTATATACACATATATGCATATGTACGTATATATGTGTGTGTATATGTATATATATGTGTATGTATATATATGTGTGTATATATGTGTGTGTGTGTATATATGTGTATATACACACACACACACACACACACACACACACATATATATACACATATAAAATCAGTGCTTTTCACAACTGGAACTAAGACTATACCTTTAGGAGAAAATGACAAGTACCAGAATGAATGTCATATTTACATGTTTTATGTGATTCAGACTGCACTAACTTTAATGGATTTATTGATTCTATTTTTGTTATATGATTTGCTTTAATGGTACTCATCATAAGTCATATGATCAACAGATTTTGTAAGGTATGCAGCAAAGTTTGAGGAATCTAGGAGGCAAGATGGAGCCAATGATGAACTTGGAAGTCAAGAAGATCCAAGTTTGAATCCTGGTGACGATCATTAGCTATGTGACTGCGTGCAAATCACCTAACCCAGGGGTGGAGTGGGGAACCTGCAGCCTCGAGGCCACACCATGGGCCTCGAGGCCACACGTGGGCCTCTAGTTCCTCAAACGCAGCCCTTTGACCGAACCCAGACTTCACAGAACAGACTCCCTTAAGAAAAGGATTTGTTCTGTAAAACTTGGATTCAGTCAAAAGGTCATAGCCAAGGACCTAGAAGGCCAATGTTGCCTTGAGGCCACAGGTTCTTCACCCTTGATCCTAACCTCTCTAGGCCTTAATCTGTAAAATGGGTGAAATAATAGCATCTGCTTCATTAAGTGTTTATGAAGATCAAAAAGAAAATGCATTTAAGTGATACTGAAAACATAAATACGCTATAGTCATCATCATCATTATGACTATTATTACACAAAGAATGTTTTTGAACACATGTAAGCTCATGATTCCATCCTTTCCAAAATAGGCCCTTTACATGTCCCTTCTTAGAATTTTTGAGCTTGGTCACATGGAATAATAGCTATAGTTTTAATATATCAAAGCAGGAGCTTTTTAACTGTTTTTGTCATGACACCTTTGATTGTCTAGTGAAGTCTATGGAATTCTCAAAAAGTTTTTTTTTTAAAATACATAAAAGAAAATACAAAGATTATATAAGGAGACTAATTATATTAAAAACAGTTATCAGTTTTCAAGTTCATAGACCTTAAATTAAGAATTCCTGCATTAAGGTGTTCCAACTTTAAATGGTTTATGGAACTTCAAGAATTCCTACATTTACACTAACGCATTGTTGGTGAGGTCATGAACTGATTCAACCATTCTGGAGAACAGTTTGGAACTGTGAGTACCCTTTGATCCAGCAATACCACCACTAGGTCTGTATCCCAAAGAGACCATAAAAAAGGGAAAAGGACCAACATGTTCAAAAATATTCATAGAAGCTCTTTTTGTGGTGGCAAAGAACTGGATATTAAGGGAATGCCCATTATTTCGGGAACGGCTGAACAAGTTGTGGTATGTGAATGTAATGGAATATTATTGTGCTATAAGAAATATAAGCATGCAGATTTCGGAAAGAACTTGGAAAGACTTACAGGAACTGACGCTGAGAGAAATGAGCAGAACCAGAACACTGTACATAATAACAGCAACTTTATGCAACGATTAGTTAAGATAGACTTAGCTCTTGTCAACAATACAATGATCGAAGACAGTTCCAAAGACTCATGATGAAAAATGCTATCCACATGCAAAGGACCATGGAGTCTGAATGCAGATTGAAGCATACTATTTTCCCTTTTGTTGATTTTTTTGTGGCTTTTCCCTGTTGTTCTGTTTCTTCTTTCATAATATGACTAACGTGGGAATATGTTTATATGATCGCACATGTATAACCTATATGAGATTGCTTGCCATCTTGGGGAAGGGTGGGAAGTAGGGAGAAAAAATTCACGAGTAAAAATCTTATTAAAATGAATATTGAAAACTGTTTTTACACATAATTGAAAAAATAAAAAAAACTATTTACCAAAAGAAAAAATTAATTCCTGCCTTTAATATAATTTCATAAAAAGCACTACATTAGGAGATTCCATTTCAACCCAAAGATGCTTTCATTTAAGAAAAGAAGCTTCTAAGGACCTTTTATTTCAGTGAACTCTGATATATCTTTTTTGTTGTTGTTTATTTATCTATTCCATCTTTTCTGATTCGTGGTGAAGTCTAGTTAACTAAGAGGGAAGAACTGTAAGTGGAGACACTCTCAGTTCAGTTATTCATTCATGGTTCTGAATTTTATATAGTACAGGTGCCCAAAGGCAATTGGAAGCATTTTTATACATACAAAGCAGATAAACAATGTAAGAGATGCTCTAATGGACCATTTCTCTGCTACTCTCATCTAGCCTACAGCATTTTTATCTATTCTGTTAGTACTAAAGATATCAAGAAAGACTCTGTGGAGCATAGGTTTTAGACTTGATCTTCCTTGTTTCCAAGTACTAAAATGTAGTGCTTTAAAGTTCCTTCTACTGCCTTTACTTTGTACTGCCATATTATTTCTTTTAAAAAATAAAATGCTCTATCCCAAAACACCTGGGAGTAACCAGACACATTTTAACTTAGACAGAATTGCTTAGAATTTTCTTGTTCCCTGTTATGGACCAGAATAGACACTTAAAAAAAAAAAGTGAATCTGGGGCATTTGGTAGGATAGTGGCAACATGTTGGGAAACTACAGAGACCAAAGCACAGGACCCAGTATTTGTTTCCCTTTTCAGGCAGCATGCCCAGCCCCTGGAGAGAGGCTGCAGTTAGCTTCACATTCAAGTGACCTCTTTGGCTAATGCTCACAGTTGTCTTAATAGGCTTGAGGGGGTGCTATATTCAGTGCTTTTTGGCCAAATGAATAATAACAGTGATACAATGATTTTCAAAGTCGGCCAGAAAAAAATGGAGACTAGCCCACAACTGCCACCTATAGCCTGTGACACATCTTGTCCTTGCCTTCCAGCAGTCCATTTAAAAGCAAGTGATGCTGAGGGCAAATGTATATTTTTTCCCCCTAAGTCAAGCATTGGAAGAATGCCTCTTAGATGATTTGTTAAGTAGCTGGGGTATGGGCCAGTTCTTTCCCTGTTCCTTAGTTTGTGACCTCACTGTCAAAGCCCTGGTCTTTTCCCACAGTAAATGATTATGTATTACATGGAGGAGAAAACCATCATATCCTTAAACAAATGTCCTTTTCAAAAGCATAATACAAAGCAGGCCTCGAAAGTCTGCTGCTGTAATGATTTCATGTTTTGCTGATCCCGGCCTTTTCTACTGAAAGTCTTTTTAGTGGTCCCCAGTGTAAAGTTGAGATCAGCATTTAAATGCAGGTCTATCTCTTTTAACATACTTTAAGTCCTCAGTGGCTCTGAGAATTTATAAGCAGTTGCATGAGCCCTTCCAAGGCCTTAAAAATACCTTGCACTTCTTTATTTTTTTAATGCCTATAAAACTGTATTAATTTGGAATTTATATTTATTTCTCTCCTTTACTATTTGGAAGGAAACGTACAAGCTAACAAGACTTATTCAAGACAATTTCCATGTGTGAAGCACTTTTTTCCCCAGATGGTTAGGGACCAATTATAGACATTTCTTATATTCTTTAGATTTACACAGCTGAGGCACAGTCTTTCCTCTCCTAGGTAACAGCAGGTCACACACATGCAGTGAGACTGAGTGAAAACAAAGTAATTATACTCTACCAAGCTCTATGCAGTAACACCAGCATTGACCCAATCAGTTTTTATTTTGCATTAGGACAATATAACCACAGTCTTATTCAATCAGAACATTTCAAAATCATTCGGCATACTGGTTGGTATTTTAAACTTTGGAAACCTTAAGTCACATTTTACTTATCTTCTAGCAGAAATTATTCTATATATTATCTATACTTGTGACAAGAACAACTCTCTCCCAATCCTAAAGGTCCCATCAAATTATATCACTTAAAATTGATACTCCCCTTCTTTCATTACAAGATCCTGAGGAAAGGCTGATGAAGGTCTGAAAGTTTCACGAAAGGACTTTGGTATCCTCTTTTGTGCTGATTATAATTTGTGAGGCAAATTAATCCACTGCACAGTCCTAAATTAAATATTTAATTAATATTATATATAATAAATTAATATTAAACTAAATTTAATAGACAAGTGCATTTGATCTTCTGGAATCCAAAATATTATGTTTCTCTGTGACATAATGTCAATCACGGCATACCTTTGTCCATCCTAATTAAGGAGAGAAAGAATAGATCTGGACTCCACACCACACCTGTTACAGTCTCAAAATTCTGCTGCTTTAGAAGTGCCATTAATCTGTTAGAAAAAAAGGCGAAAGCATGTATCTCATTCCCAAAGAATGATGAAAGCCTTGACTTGGAACTTCAAACTGAATTTAAATGGTAATGACTACAGGGATTTAGTATGATTTGGCATCATTGGAAATTTACTATTTCCCCAATTTTTTTTCATAGCGGTATGTGTGCCTTATGTTCAGCAGATATTCACATATATTCCTCTAAGATCATAAAGAAACAATATGTTCTTTATTTAGGGAAAGGCTATTTTTAAAAGATTTCTTTCCTTTCAAATCCTAAGATTCTCAACTTTAAACCTCTGTGAAGAGAGTCTAAAGTCCTCTGAGTCATATGCATGCAGGAAAATTCTCAACTCAATGTTCAGAGGAAAACACACTTTGTATACTTAATAAGAATTTAATATTGTAAGACTTTCCCGTACAATCAATTCAGCAAGAGCAGATACTAATAGATAGTAAAAAAAAAAAAAGAGTTGGCATGACTAAGTGTACAGTGGGAGGAATACATATTATTAAGGCATACTTTGAGCAGCATTGCAACTTGAATTGGTTTTACTGTTAAGATTGTTGAAATAAATGTTTGTCTGAAAATATGAACATTGGCTTCAAAATCTGCTGGAGTGGCCCAAATGGTTTCTCTTGGTTGGGCTAAATCAATAAGTGTAATTTGAGTAAGAAAAAAAACAGAGATAGAGAGAGGCTTTCAGATACACCAAAATAAAAAAAAAATCTGTTCTAAACATGTATAATAGGCGTAATCTTTTGGTGGAACAGAGTGACCCAAATGTGCTCTTTCTTGGGCTCACATTTCTCATTCTTACAGTAAATGATCTATTCTAGGGCAAGGATTTTAGCTATCTACTAGATTAACCAATATTTGTTTCTTTATTGTTAGATCGAAAGTCAATTTCCTTATTCAATTCAATTCAGGTTAAGTCAACAAATATTTGAACTGGTGCAAACTAAGCAGATTAGCACAGTAGAGATACAGAACTACCCTCAGGGCCAGGAAGCCCAGGGAACAAATCCCATCTGTAACATATACTAGCTGTGTGACTATATATAACACCATCAAATTCCAGAGGTGTATTGCAAGGACTCCTTACTGAGTGCTCTCCACATCAATGAAATCAGTAGTCAATGAACAAATGAGCAAAGACAAAGTTATCTTCTTTATTCAATTCAATAAACAATTAAGCTAGTGCAAAGAAAGATGCTACGTGTTAAAAGGAAATAATGGGACCATAAATTTTAAGGTAGAAAAGACTTTAGAGGTTATTTAATCCAAAATCCTTCATTTTAAGCAGGAAGAAACTAAGGCACGTATAGGTTAAATCTCCTGAGGCTGCACAGAAAAGAAATAACAAAGATTTTGAACTTCTATCTTCAGACTCCAAAGCCAATATTCTTTCCACTGTACCAGTTAGTCAATAAGCAATTATATTATATGCTAGATACTGTGCTAAGTAATGGAGATAAAAGGCAAAAACATGGTACCTGCCCTGAATGAGCACATATTTTAACGGGGGAGACAACACGTAATTAGCTATGTATGTACAAAAACTATACAGGGTAGATGAAAACTCATCTCAGAGGGAACACATCTAGTGGAGAATAGAGGAGGCTGGGGACTGAGAAAGATATTCTACAAAAGGTGAGATTTTACATACGTCTTTAAAAGAAGCTAAAAGGCAGAGACGCGGAGGTAGGGCATCCCAGGCACAGGGAGCAGTCATTGCAGAGACACAGAAATATGAAAAGCAGTGTGGGGTGGGAGGAATGACAAAAAGGTCAATGTAGCTGGACCATAGATAGAGTGCTTAGATGAGAGTAAAATATAAGAGACTAGACAGGGAGGAAGGGGCCAGACTGTGAAAGGCTTTAAATGCCAAATAGATGACTTCATATTTTATCCTGGAAGAAATAGGAAACCACTGGAGTTTACTGAGCAGGGGGATGACATAATCAGACCTGTACTTTTGGTAAATCACTTTGGCAGATAAATGGAAGATATACTGGATTGGGGAAACTTCTGAAGCAGAAAGACCAATAAGAAGCCTTTGGCAGTAATCTAAGCAAGAAGTGATGAGGGTCTGTGATAGTCTGTACTAGGGTAGTGGTGGTAATGGTGTAGAGAAGGAGTAGATGCAAGAGACCATGTGGAGGTAACAATGATAAGATCTGGAGACTGGTCATGTGAGCTGAGTGCAGGTAAGGAGTTGAGAATGGCACTTAGGTTCTACAACTTTATGATGCAGAGGATGGTGCTGCCCTTAATAGTACTAGGAAAGTTAGGAAGAAAGGAAGGGTATGGGAAGAAAGCTGAGGAATTCTGTTTTGTTGAGTTTTTTTTTTTCTCCCCTGCCACATAACTTAACACTTTGTGGGGGGAGGAGGGTGGCAGGGGAGGAGTCAGAGAGGGCATTTTAATTGTTTTTTTTCCTTTTGAAGAAAAGCTATGTTGGACTGAAACAACCTAACTAGGCTTTTATCTTTCTCCACTCTGATTCAAAAGATGTATGTATGCAGGGCATTGTGCCACAATGAAGGGAACTACAAAGTTTAGATGAGAATGTTCACTCTAGAAAGCACATTACGACACAAAGAAAACCTACAGTTCAAAATAATGTGTGAAAAGTACACTGGAAGTGGTGCGAAATAAAGTACTATGAGGTCTAAGGAGTAAAGTATTTGCTAACAAGGGCAATCATGGAAGACTTCGTGTAGTAATTGGCATTTTAAAAGATGAATAAGAATTCAAAAGGTTAGAGGAAGGGAGTTCTAGATACTGGGAATAGCATCAGGGTGAAAAAAAGGAGGTGGGGAAGTAGAGATCATTTTCTGGGAGCAGCCAATGGTCCAATCTGATTAAATCAGAAAAGGAAGTAATACAGTGAAAATGCTCATAATTACATAAAATAAAAAATTTAACAGTCTACTCAATTTACATACCTTTACAAGAATAAATACACTCACCAGATCTACAGTCTTTTTGATGTAAATATGTTCTCTGTTGGTACGGATTGTATGCCATCCATGCCTTCATATCCTATTCATTTTTTTTTTTGCATTGTTGCACATAGACACTTCACAGACGTTCAACCCAATGTACTAGAGAATATCCTCTAAATCTTTTCCCATTCAGTGTTTATCAATTTAACACTCCAGCTATCTGTTAATCTTTCCCTTTCACTAGGTGATCTGAACACCTTTTCCCAATCATATATTTTCTTACTGACATTCTTTAGTCAGTTCTTGGGCATGGTTCGTTGTTGGAAATACCCTGCAGTCAACTTTTAACCATAATGTACTTCTCTATTGCCTTTCGAGTTACCTACTACTCTCATTTGTCAAAGCCTGTACTGTTCCAATACTGACAAACATATAGTATCACCAAGAGGAACGGCAAAGATGGGATTTTTGTGCCAGAAGTACCATAGGATCATTTGACTGTTTTTTTAAATCCAATTCTGTGCTTCCATACAAAAGAATGCAAAGGATCAGAAATAATATTATTATTCCCAAAACTTGATCAAGATATTCTCATTTGATACCAACCTATAAGCCTACTTTCTCCCACTTTCATAACATTTTAATAATCATCTACCTACAGACAATGAACATATTATTGATGAAATGAGATAAGAATAGATAAGATTTCATAAATTACTTTTTACTGCAGATCACATCTTTAGAGTTAAACAACAGATAGAAAGGTGCACTGAATAGAAAATGTCAAGGTATTTTTTCCAAAAGAAGCAAGTAATTGGTGGTACAAACTAAAGCCTTGAAAGATCTCATAACAATAATTCTCTTATTATTATGCTAACACTCCACAAGTTCCCTTGGTAATTGCAACTGTAGTGATAATTCAAAGAGTCTACAGTTATTAATGTCAAAAGATAAGAACTAGACCTGTCATTTCATCAATATTGGAAACTCCAGGATGAGAGAACTCCCTCCACAGAAGCAAGCTGATACCTTCTTTTCAAGTGGTATTCAGAGAGCTGCCTTGGATATTAAAAAGGTTAAGTGACTTGCTTAGGGTCACAAAGCTAGTATGCTTTTAGAGCAGTAGAGTCAAACTCAAATACAAACAGCCATTAAACCATGCTATAAGGAGCTCTCCTGGCTGTATAATGACTTAGAAAACCACATACTAGCATTAACTATGTTCTAGTGTATTTTTATTTTACTAAATATTTCCCAGTTACATTTTAATCTAGTTATACTGAACTAGAGAATATTTGGCACCTCTGTTTTAGAGGCATGATTCGAAGCCAGATCTCTACACCACGGCTATATCTCTATAAATATGCCTATAAGATGATGTATGCCCACCAAAAATGTATGCCGATGCCATTTTCATAGAGACTGTCCTGACAGTAGAATGAGGGCAGAAGGAAGACTCATTTCATTTCTATAAATTAACGATGTACATTCCTCAGTAGCCAGTAGATAAGAGAATTCGATATTTTTAATGATTTCAAACACCAGATTATACTAGAAAGAGCTGAACCTATAGTCAGGGGAAACCTTCTTTGAATCTAGACTGATATTTCTGGCTGTGTAACCTGGGAAAAGTCATTTAACCACAGTTCTGAACTTTGGTTTCCTTACCTGTGAAATGGAGATAATAAAACTTGTACTTCCTACATGAGAGGATTATGATGAAAGAAATTTTTAAACCTTAAAACCCTATATAAATCTGAATGATTAATATTAGGCAGCAAGGGCACTAAACACCTAAAGATATCATCCAGCCCAGAGGCTTTATTCTTTTAAATCATGTAGAGCAGAGACGTCAAACACTGCTAGTCAAGTGCTGTACATCATTCAGCAGCCCCAATTCTGTTTGAGTTTAACACCATGGATGTAGAAGAAAGTTGATGTTTTGTTGTAGACTACTTTAAGGGTTCCACAATCCCAGATGTCACATAAAATAAAACACCACATAAAACTAACACACAGAGGATACCAATCTTCTCTTTCCCCCCCCTCCCCATAATGAGGATATCAGAAGCTACCTAAGAATACCTTATCATGACCATTTATTGAGTGCTTGCTGTGTGCAAAGCACACAAAAGTGTGCAAAACACTTTTAACACAAATTAAAATAAGTTGATGGAAAATTGGATTGAATGCCTTTCATGTTCTTAATTTCAGCTATTTAATACTCATACTTTAGGCTTATGCAAGATTTCACTATTCACAAAGCACTTCCATATACAACATCTCATCTGAAACTGTCAATAACTCTGTGAATTGGGATCATTGACATACATCAGAAAGAATGTTGGAATGATTTAGAGCAAAGGGAAGATTTAGATGAACTGATACAGAGTGAAGTGAGCAGAACCAGGAGAATAACTTATGCAGTAACATAATTAAAAAGAAAAAGCTACTTTGAAAAACTTAAGAACTCTAATAATAATGACCACGCACAATCACAGAGGATTGATGATGAAGTATGTCACTCATCTCCCGACAGAAAGTCTCTATAGTAAGACAGAGATGTTTTTTGATATGGCCAATTTGGAAATATGCTTTTGTCTGATTATCCATATTGGTTATACAAGGGGTTTGTTTTCTTTTTTTATTTTCCATTGAGAGTAGAGAGGTGGGAGGAAGAGAAAATAAGATTTTTGTTTAGTTAAAAAAAAATACAATTAAATTTTTTATAAGAAGAGCACTAGATATGGAATCAGAGCCCTGGTTCAGAACAAAGGGATATGTGTTTGAGTCTCAGTCATTGCAACTTGCCAAAATGTTAACCCTATGCAAATCCCTTACCTTCCTTGAATCTTATTTTCCTTATTTGTAAAAGAGGCATAATAATTACCTTAATTACATAGCTACTTCAAAGAACTGGTGAAGCAAAGTACCTCATACTACATAAACATAATTAAGTTATATGTGTATGTCTATACACACATTATATATACATACATACACATATATACATACACACATATATATTAAGCAAACTGAAGCGATCTCCCCAAGGGAACACGGCATGGCACAGTTGTCCCCTGAACCTAAGTTTTCTAAATTCTAGTAGAGTAGCAGCGTCAAACTTAAATAGAAAAAGGGGGTTGGTGGGTGGATCTAAATTACATATAAGGATTCTTATGGGAACCATACAGACATAGAAAACAACATGTTAATATTGTCTATGTTTTATTGTCTTTTATTTATTTTGTTAAACATTTCCCAGTTACATTTTAATCTGGTTCTAGCATTGTAATGGTCCTGCCAGTTACATGCTTGACACCTCTGTAGTAGAGTACACTTTCTCCTCTATCTTACATTTAGAATTGTTGGGTTGTTGAGATTTTTTTTTTTTAGGTAAGAATTCATGTAACTCCCACCTCCTGTTTTACGACACTAAATGAAAACAGAAGCTACCTTTGGCAAGTGCAAAAAATTTGTGCATTTGAAGAAAACTGATAGAAAATTGCTTTTGATAGAATATGGCACTCAGCCAAACTGTGAACTAATGAATTAGAATCTGGCAGGGTTCCATGTCTGATACACTTAGTTCAAGATCTGAAAATCCCTTGCTCCCAGAAATCTTCCCAATCTGTGCCATTCAGGATGAAGAAGCGTTCTGTCGCTATACTTTTTATTCTCTCTATTTGATAAAGGAAAATACCAAACGCACAGCTTTCATAATATATTCTCGGATGTTTCTTCCTCATTTTTACAAGGTCAACAAGCACTTGGCTAAAATCACTGTCTTCTTGGTTAAACAACAGGATATTTCCAAGTCTCTGCTTAAAGCGATTTCCCTTAGATATGAAAAGACTGAACGTACCAAGAAAATATTTCTAGACTCAAAATTATTTATGTGTCTGTTGAATGGCAAGGCCTCTTATCCTCATATCCCCAAAGGGATATTAGCAACTTTTAAATTCTTTACTTCTTAATTCTTGATTACTTAAAAGAGAAGAAAAACTGCCAGATGATCATTCGATGTGGATAAAGGATCATCATTTAATGAGATCTTTTAAAAGTATCCATTATTTAAAAGCCTATTTCAGAACTAATTCCATTTTGGTTTCAACTGCTCAAAAATTTTTGTCACTACTCTTGCATTTGCCAGTGCATTCAGTTGTACATCTTCTGTCATTTCTAGACAACTAAATTCATTATATGCATAATGATTGTGTAGCCAAATATAAGTTCTACCAATTTTGCACCTCTTCTAATGTTTTTCACATTCAGCTTAGGGCAGATAGCAGCTATAAGAAACTTCTTATTAGATTTTATTCCCTGTTAGATCTTACATTTTTTGAAGGAAGAGAGCCTATTATGTCTTATTTCATTCTTCGACAACTAACGGACATTTAGTAAGTATTTGCTACCTGTAAGGAGAAGAGGGAACATGGTTGAGTGGCTAAAAAGGTCAGCCTTAGAGCCAGGAAGAACTAGGTTCAACTCCTTCCTCTGACATATACTGGTTAGATTACCCTGGATAATTCACTTAAGTTCTTAGTAACTCCAGGCAATTTTCTAAAGACTGTAGGTTACAGTAGAATTGCTGATCTTCATTGGTAGAGAGTATTTTCACTCTTAAAAGTCTCTATTCTAATAAAATTTCAGATCTGGACCAAACAACAACAACAACAACAATGCATATAAGGTACTGTGGCAGGTCTTCAATATACAAAGATACAGCTCAAGGTGCTTACTGTATTCCAATCATACTTATAAACCCTACAATTAATATAGTATCTTGAACTGATCAGGCATAATGCAGATGTTTATTAAATAATTACATCTAAAGGATTTAAAAATAACACAATGTTTATTTCCTGAGTTTTTTATTAGGTGGTTTCAAATAGACCCTAACTAAAGAAAAATCATTCATCAATGACTGCAGGAAGATGGTTTCTTTAAATTAACAATCACAACATTAAGCACTGGACAAAGAATAGATGAGCAGGATTTGACTCTCTCAGAAATGAAGGACCAGTCAAAGGAAGTCATTGTGTGGAAATAAAAAATGCAATTCCAATCTCCTTTGGTCCTGTTCTGATCTTAGAATTAGCAGGATCCATAATGGACACATACATGCACTTTTATAATATGCCCCAGGCTTACATTATATTGTGCAATTAATTTTAAAGATCTGTGAAGCGAATCAAAAGCAAAGATGCAAGAGATAAGAAAAGTACCCAAGATACACATAGACAATAAAAGGGAGAAAAGTGGCTGAAATATATTATTAGTCAACAAAGAAATCTCTGGTAAAGAGGCAGAAAGTGAAAAGTGAAAATACAGAATGGAAAGGACAGAGGACACAGTCAGTTTTACAATGTATCCTACAGCGAGAAATTTCATTCTCTGTCACGCTTTTTTAATAATCTGATTTTTTTCCATATTGTTTCCATTTCTTCCTCTGTCATAGATTTTCTGGTTTCTTTTCATGTTATTTTCTGTTTTCTCTCTTGGCAACCACACGCACAGCTTATCAGATGTCTCACCATTTCTCTCCAACTTGCCTTTTTTGCACTAATGTCAGTTATTTTTCAGGATCAAGCTAAAAGTCTGTCAAAATCTGAGTGAGGAAGACAAGAAGGCTTGTCATTCCAAAACCTTTCCAATATCTTTCAGATTTGCCACAGGTATGATGATACCTCAGGCTTATTCTAACATCTTAAAAGTTGTTCCCTGGGTTCAGATTACTAATTACTAGAAAACATTCAAAATGATGTGCAAAGCTAAGGCATGAATAGTGGACAAGCATAGAAATGTCTGCAAACAGAAAACAGAGGAGGACAAAACATACATATGGCAGTATAAAAATGGATAATTATTTTTAAAGCAGTAGTCACCAAATTTCCAGGAAACAAATTCATTTATATTTATAAGCTTCTCCAACATGCATTAGGTACATACTTCTGCTGTGATGTGACTTTTTATGCCATGTCGTCTAACTTAATCCCAATGATGGTTTTGCTGTGCCATTCACCTACACTGTCCTCCTTCTTATCACTGCTAACCCCCTCCTTTTAAAGTGTAACTTAAATGTTATCTTCTCTGTAACGTCTGCCATAGTGGAGCTAATCTTTCACTCCTCTGGGTTCCCTCGGCATTTAATTTGACCCTGTCCTGAGGTACTTATTGCATTCTGGTTTATAATATATATATATGCCTTTCTTATCCTCCTTGATAGAACTGATGCTCCTTGAAGGCAAGATCTGTGGGGGTTTTTTCATTTTTGTATGCACCAAAAGCACTTTGCACAACACCTTGTCCTTCCAAACATCTATAAATGTGTTGAATGAAGGAATGAATGAATCTGACAATGTTGAAAATGAAATGAAGGATTAGAAATTCTTTTTATTCTTCAGTCTGGAACAGGTTCAGAATTACAGAAGGCTCTGCAATTTCAGCACCATGGATACAGCAGTAGACTCCGCTACAGTAGAGCTAGCTGTACCTTTCTTATAACCTATATATTGAAGGGTGGAAAAGACATTGACTCCAACCAAGATTTATCATGTAGAGTTCCTAAATAGATAGCAAGTCCTGCCATCTGAATTTAATACATCATGCAGTCAATGATGGGGCAAATTTTACATAAAAAGATTTTACCAAAGAAAATGTCTCAGAAGACAAAGTAGCCTGCAGTATGCTTGTTTGCATTAGAAGGTAAACCTAAATCTAACATAAAAGCAGATATATATTTGCATGAAGCCTGAACTCTGAGTGTAAAACCTGACTGGGCATCATCATTTCTGTACTGCCAGCATGATTCTCACAGTCTGGCCTCTGGCAGAAGAATCAGACAACTCTCTCTGCAACCTGGGGGATGGCATTAATTAAAAACAGAAAATCATAAAGCATCTGTGGCAAGTGTAGATGCCAAGTTTGATGGAATGATTTTATAAGTAAACTGATTAAAGAAGTAAGTGCATAACAGAATTCTACATTTCTCCAAAAACAATAGAAATTAAAATGAATGTGTTGGTATTTGTTTGTCTTTGTTTTTTTAAATGTATTTTTAATGCATTCGTAGCATTTCAAAGTGCATTTCAAACTTTAAGTCACTAATTACTACTATATTCTGGAGCAGTGAGGTGGCAGGTATTGTGTTATACACAGGGCTGGTAAATTTATTTGCTTCCTCACTCTCACTTCATACCACGTAAGCAATCAAAACAGAATTTGTAATGTGGACAATATATCCTAATGCAGTCAATATTTATTTACTTCACAAACCTGTTAGGTATTATCCTATTTAGTTAAAGCTAGAATAGGTTCTAGGCTCCATCTATTCCCCAGCATTCCTGCCTAAATGAAGTGGAAGGCAGACACACGGCATGGCAACTTAAAGACTGGAATGAAATATTCCTAGTCTTGGGAAAGAGGTGTCTGATACCCTAAAGAAAGCATCGAGGGCAGATAATTCCTTAATACAGAGAAATGACTCTTTAAAATGTTCTCTGGACCCTATGTGGGGAAATAATTTTAGACTGGGGAGTTTCCCATCCCTTGAATCACATCACAAGCTGTCAGCCTATGCTGTAAGCTGTATAAAACGTTTACTTTTTAAACACACCTTCATATGTATGGCCTTATTTCTCATGAGCCCTATGAGATATTTAGGTCAATTATCATCATCCCCATTTTACAGAGACTGTGAACTTCAGGAGAGCAACTACTGCCCTCTATAGAAGGGGCATTAAGTGAACATTTATCACTTGATACAGAAGTTGAAACAGAGCAATTACCTGACAACTCTGTTCCCACCCAGCAGTTAGATGGCACCATGATTAGAGGGCATGGCCTGCATGCAGTTAGGAAGGTGCTTGTCCTCCTGAGCATAAATACGGCCTCAGCCAAATTAGCTGCAAGACTCTGGGCAAGTCACTTCACCGTGTTTGCCTCAGTTTCCTCATCTGTAAAATGAGCTAAAGAAGGAAATGTCAAACCACTCCAGTAGCTTTGCCAAGAAAACCCCAAATGGGATCATGAAGAGTTAGACACAACTAAACAACAAAGTTCCCACAACTAGTTAATTGCAAAATCACGACAGGAATAAGGTCTTCTAACTCTCAATCTCAAACAATTTTCCTGCTATCAAGCTGCCCCCAAATATGGCATTTCCTTCATCACCCACCACAGTACTGTGCATAGTAGGAATTTAATAAACAGTAATTGTTTAATTTAATTAGAATAGTTAAGAGTTATGAGTAATTTGCTTATGCTTAGATTATTGTCTAATGAGAATAAATTGACAGTAAATTGAGTTACTTTACCAATCCCTACACATCCCTGTGGGGAAAGGATTATAATCTTACAAAAGGGAGATTGGGGGGAAAAAGGTTTCCCAAAAGTCTTAGAGTAGTTTTAAGGTATTAAAGCTTAACTACCAACTAATTTTAAAAGCTTGAAATGCAAACTCAAACTGACAATAAGCACATTCTTTCTTAGGCACTAGTAACAATGGTTATAATTATTAACGAGTGTATTAGTAATGTTAAATTTCTATTTTCTGAGCTGTTATTCTTGTTTTTCTGTTGCAATGCCAGAGAATTTTTCTTGGATCTTTGCAACAATTGACTTGGCCTCATCATGTACAATGTGAACATAATAATCAAACTGTGTCTTACAGTTTCTGTAGACATTTGGAATACTAAAGACAAGTAGATCAACAAGAACCAAAGGGTACCCCCATTGAAAACTGCACCGCGTATGTTATCAGCCAAATAAACATGGTCAGCTTTAAGGAATATACCACATCTTCTATGAGAAAAAACAATAAGGTAGGGTATCCCAAAAGTCATAGATCACTTTTAAAATTGATCAAAGAATTGGAATAGACTGTAACAAGGCATGGGGGACATTTAGTCTCTCAGAGTATGGAGGCAATGACACAAACTCTCTCTTGTATCACAGAACAGAGTGAATGTCTAAAGGAAAGGGGTCTGTCAAATTGTGAGGCGACAAAATTAATCTGCTCCTCAGTGACCCTTGATTTATCCAGAGGTAGTGAACTGATTTATCCAGAGGTAGTGAACTGCAGAGACTGAGTATTTTCAAATCTTAGGCAATGAAGGGCACAGTTGAGAAAATGCTGCACCAAGAGTCAAGAAGACTTGAGCTCAAATATAGCCTCAAATAGTTACAAGCCGGGCAAGACATTTTCCCTCTGCTTCACTCTCCTCAACTGTACAATGGGAATAATAATGATAGCCTCTAACTCTCATGGTTATCGTAGTGATCCAATGATTCATAAATCACTTGGCACACAGCATGCAATTAATAAATGCTGATTTCCTTCAAAGCAAAAAGCCACATAATCTGTGAATTTCTCCAATATGTTGGATACTCTGATGGCTCAGAGAACCATAATTATTAGGCAGATCTAAGGGGATCTCTCCACAGTCCCCTGCTTAGAAGCAGAATGGTATGGCAAAAAGATTACCACACTGGGAATCAAAAGGTCTGCATATCAGTCCCTGTTCAGTATCTGATTATTTGACCTGGAAAAAGTCACTCTACCTTTCCAGTATTCATTTTCCTCAACTACAAAATGAAAGGATTGACTCAATGATACTTAAGGTATTTTTTTTAGGTTTGAAATTCCATGATTTAAATTCTCATTGGGTCTAGGGAAAGTTGTAGACACCTCTTTATGAATGAAAGAAGGCACTGAACAGGAGACAACTGGCTTCACCCTGAAGAAAAATCAGTCCAGTGAAGCAAGAAGGAGATTATTCATAGTAGCAAAGGATATTACAGGAATATAATAACTATGGAGAAGAAATTGTGCCAAGGGAGGGTAGTGTTGTAGATTTAGAGCAGCTGGTACAAAGGCTATAGGAGTAAAATAATAATAATAAATAGCATTATATGGTGCTTTAGATTTTACTAAATATTTTAAAAATATCCCATTTTAACCTCACAATACCTCTGGGAAGTAGGTACTACTTTTATGCCCATTTTACAGGTGAGGAAATAAGGCAGAGATTCAGTGAGGTCATATAGTTAGGAAATATCAAGTCATAGAGTTAGGAAATAGCTGATGCTACATTTTAATTCCAGTGCTCTATCCACTGCCCCAATCCCCAATCTGCCTTATAAATATTTCTATGGGAGGCCCTTTCTTGAACTATTTTTCCCAGTGATTATGATATTGTGGCTTATTCATGGTGTGACAGTGATCACATTCCTGTATTTGGGTTGCTGGTTTTCTTTTCTTTTTTAAACAACTTTTACTACACTGCAGCCAGTATGCTTACAAAAATGTGGTGGGGGTAAGGAGTGGGGAGTAGAGGATACAGAGTTGGTACTACCCTACCAATTCTAACTCACATTTTATAATATTTTAAAGCTTGAAAAATACTTGAAATAAATAATCTGATCTCAATCTCATGACTGGCCTATGATGTAATTAAAACCTGTGTTATTATTTCCAGTTTATAGATGGGGTAACAGAAGCTCAGAAAACTTACAACGTCTAAACCATTGTCACCCAGATAGTGAAGATGAGAGCAAAAGGAAATTAATCCCACCCCAGTCTTGTTGGTTGCAAGTCCAGAATTTTATCTCCCTGAATTCTCCACACTCTACTGATTAATGGAGAAGTTTCAAATGTACAAAACATTTCTCTCTGAAAGATAACCTGGGTACTTTGTGTTAAATGAACCCCAATGCAAGGGTGACATACACACAAAAAAAAATCCTGAATTCTTTAAAATGCAATGTGTATTAGATGGTGCAGTAGATAAGAGTATCAGGACTGGAGTCAAGGAGACCTGCATTCAAATCCAGCCTCAGACACTTGCTAGCTGTGTAACCCTGGGTAAGTCACTTAACCCAATTTGCCTCAGTTTTCTCATCTGTAAATTAAACTGGAGAAGGAAATGGCAAACCACTCCAGGAGCTTTGCCAAGAAAACCCCAAGAAGGATGACAAAGAATTAGACACAACTGAAATGACTAAACAGTTCCTTGTGTTAATATTAAGTTCATTAACATCTAAGTACCATTGAGCAAGTCACTGAACCTCCATATGGCTTAAATTCCTTATCTGTAAAATATGAAGTCAAGTAAACTAAGGCTTATCTAATGCCTTACTAGAATAATAATGATAACAATAATTGCTTCAACATCTGTATTGCTTTAAGATGTTAATAAAAGCAGGGCCATGAAGACATATGAGTACTATATAAAACAAAATAAAGGCATTAAAACAATAAATGCCAGGGTTCAGAAAATGGCCAGACTGCTAGCAGGATGGGTGAAGGCCTAATGATGAAAATAACCAAAGAAAGTCTAAGATTCCCAAACTTTTTGGGATAGTAATAGCCCACTGTTGTGGACTGATTCAAGACATCCTCGTTAAGCCCCATGCTACCCCCAAAAAGGTCTGTGAGGCGTTATTTAATAGGGGTTTGGTTTTAAGAACTATGTAGCAGATGATTGGCGCTATTCTTGGGACTTGCTAGACTAGAGCATCTAGTAAGTTATCTGTTCTTGTGCATTAAACATCAATCTGGCTTCCATAGGAATTGCTTCATATCTAAGCAAGAAATTGAGTATCAGAAAATAAGGTAATTCATAGAGTACATGATAAAGAAGAAATGTAGTCATCAACAACAGTGATACCAATACAATGAGGAGAAAAGTCAAACAAATATTTCTTTAGTGAAAAACAGCATAAATCGCAATCTCTGCAAGTGCCTTCCACATCTTCCACAGCTGGCACACTTCATGTTGCAGAGCACCTCTAACTATATATGATCTTTGGAAATCTCTTTGGAGCCACCATGAATTCTTTCACATTCTTTGCCTTTTCAAAGACCTCTCTTTAAGTATAACTGTCCTTCCAATTTAGGGAAACAGTGGAAATTCTCTTTGGAAGACATTACTGGCATCTCTGATGTCCTGACTCCTTTTAATATTTTCTCATTTATTTCTGCAAAGTGATGGCGATTTCAAAAACATGTTTAAAAAAACCCAGATTCTCTGTCTAATAGCAGAAAACACTTTAATTTTGATTTTAAAAAAGCTGCCTAGGGGCAGCTAGGTAGTGCAGCAAATAGAGCACTAGCCCTGGAATCAGGAGGACCTGAGTTCAAATCCAGTCTCAGACACTTAACATTAATTAGCTGTGTGACCTTGGGCAAGTCACGACCCCAATTGCCTTGCCTTCCCCCCCCAAAAAAAAGACAAAAAAAAAGTATCATATAGTAATTTCCTGATCTCCTTTAGTACTGGTACTTTCTTTTTTTAGGTTACCTCCAATTTATCATGTATGCATCTTCTTTGTATATACTTGTTTGCATGGGGTCTCTCACGTTAGATAGTAAGCCTCTTGAGAGCAGGGACTGTTTTTGCCTTTCTTTGTATTCTCAAAGTTTAGCACAGTGCCCAGCACTTAATGAATACCTGTTGAATCAACTTTTCTTGAACTGTTCTAGCATTAATGTTTTAAATACCACAAGGAAAACTAATACACATTCTATTCTGATCACAGATTTCAAATGATTTCATTCTTTATTCAAACATAGGCCAAAGTTTCCTTTTTAGTAGCTACTACTGTGTCATAAGCCAAATGCACCCTTGAGGATTTCAGCCTCAAGTAGAACCAACTGATCACAGATATATGAGACCCTTCTTCCTACTGAGTCTATTTCTCTCCAGTCTGCCGCACCGTGGGATTACGTGGGGCATCATAAGTCAGACAATGGGATTCCTACTCTCTATTTTTATGGTTATGGTGCAGTTTATGCCACAGTTCAGTCACACTCCCAATCATTTAGATGTAAAAATAATCTATGGCTAAAATATTACCATTACATTATTAGGGATGTAAGATATGAACTTTTTTTTCCCTAGGGGAAATGAGAACAATAACTTCCCATTCTGTCTCTGATTTTCTATCTTGTATAATAATGAAATGTGGAACATCTGGGGGAAATCCAGTGGTATAACAGTGCCAACAGACATATCATAATTTATTCAATGTATCAGAAATCATTTAAGAATAAAGGTTTAAAAATATATATTTAAAAAAAAAAGAATAAAGGTTCAGGGATTTTAAATGCCTTTCATCATGGGTGATGAAAAAATTAACACTGAAAAAAGGATGAACATGAAACGCTACATTTTTTATTGACTCTGGCTGTTTATTTTATATATGTGTGTATGTTGTATATATATATATATGTATATATATATATATACATATATGTGTGTATACACACACACACACATATATATATACATACCCATACATATACATATATAGCAAATGATAAAAACTGAGATGGAGATACAACTTTTTTGGGGGGGAAGAGGAAGGCAAGGCAATTGGGGTTAAGTGACTTGCCTGAGGTCACACAGCTAGGAAGTGTCACCTTCTGAGGCTAGATTTGCACTCAGGTCCTCCTGACTCCAGGGCTGGCGCTCTGAATAGTGCGCCACCTAGCTGCCCCTAGATACAGCTTTTAGTGTTTGCTAAGCAATTTATATTTGATCTTAACATCAACCATGTGAGATGAGACTATAATTATCCTCATTTTTAAGATGAGGAAACTAAGGCAGAAGGACGTTAAGTGACTTGTTCAGAGTCATACAGTTAGTATCTAGTGAAGATTCTGAAGCCAGGTCTTTCTGACTGCATGCTCAACAACTCAATCCATGACACAAATATGTGATTATGAATTACCCAGGCAAGAGCCCAAGCACACATAGCTCCCAGGAAATAAAATATTTCAGTGAGCACTGTAATCAATAATAATATTATATACTTTTTCTAAATAAGAGCACAGCTACAGAAAAGTATGAGACAGTGATGAATTATTCAGCAGGTCTGCTTTGTGGACTTCCATGCTTTAAGTTCCTCTATGACAGAAACACCTGGCACAGCACTCTCTGACTCCATCTTCTTGTGAATATCTAAATCTCTTTCCTCCCTCTTGTTCTAAACCTAAGTTATCTAAAGAGCCTAGGGCTCTCTGCAGCTCTTCTAAGGAAAAGCTCCATAAAGAGGCTGGAAGTTTCTTAAGTACAGTATTTCACTTTTTGACAGCCGTGGCCTCACACACTGCTTTGTTATTTATGTCAGGAAGCATGTGGATGTTATGTGTGCCAACAGATGTATACTAAGACTGGGATCTATAAAACACTTCAGTTTCTGGGGACTGCCAGACAGGTTTCTACAGTGGGAAGGAGTGGAGAGAACAATTCACCTTATAAAAATGATATAATAAATGAGTAGGGATGGCAAAAAAGAGGACTACTTGGACTACTTCCTTTGGTTAAATGTTAGTAACTTGTATGTTCTTTTTATTAATCTCATAACGAGAGAAGAACCTGTTTTAACAACAAGCTCAAAGCAATTCCTCTACTGATGGAACATATACTTGCAATATTGTATGAACAATCAAAGACTCATGGGAGTTGGAAAGGCATAAGGCTTATTAGTTTGCCCATTCCATGGCCTAAGCATTTTGTCCAGTTCAGTTTTAAATGACCCCAGCCCTGGAGCTTCTACCATATCTCCTGGGAAGCAATTATAAATCCAATAAATCTTGCTGTTTGAAATATTTCACATTCAGGCTATATTTTCCATGGCTTAATTTCATTCCTTTACTTGACTTCTTTGGCCATCATGAGAATTATAGGTGTGTACAAAATGACTTCTACAGTTCTATAGCAGTTCAGAACATCCTGGAATATTTTAAATGAAACTTATAAAAAATTAACTGGTCTGTTTTGGGAAATGAACCACATCTGCCATTTTCTTTAGAGATAAGCATATGTAAGAATATGCTTTTACTTCCATAGTTACTACCCCTATTATGCCTTCCCCCAAAAAACTTTAGTTTCAAAAACTGAATTGACTTAAGTGGGCCAGAATCAGTTCTCTTGGGAAATCCAGGTATGATTGTTCATGAAAAGTTTTCTTTTGGATGACATTTCTCATTCCACTTAGCCAAATACAGTCAGCAGCATGGGTCTTTCAACTGCTGGACTCCCACCACATAGTGCAGCGATCAAAAAAAATTACTATCTGATCACCAGAAGGGGCTGTTCAAAGAATAAGGTCAGCTGTTTCTGACCTAGTTTTTAGCCTATAGGAGTCTATATCAGAAAAATAAAAGTCAGCTTTACTTCAATGCCCTTCTCTAGGAGGCTGCAAGTCTCAGTGAGTGGAGAAGATAAGGTGTTACTGAGCCTCTAACATCTTTCTCAACATCACAGAAAAATGAAAAGTGATCCTGTATTCCTTGGTCTGCACTATTTTACTGATAATGCATTCAGAGAAGATCATTTCTGTCAAACACACTACTGCCTCCACTACTATAAACTGAGAAAACAGCATCTGAGCTCACAACCAGTGAAACAGAAAATCTTTGTTAAACGCACCATTAAATTGTAATAGCCAAGTTTGGAAAAGTTAACCAGGAAAATCTATGCAAAATTATTTAATGTACAAACTGTACTTCCATGGTTTCCCATGGTCCTCCAGGTTCTCCCCATGTTTCGATGATTCTGAACAGCCAGGCCAACCAAGTTTGGCCAGCAAAAATTAATCAGATCCCTGTATAAACAGCAACTCTGTAAAGGTTTGGCTCATAAAGTCAGAGGAGTAGAAACCAACTACACATTTTCACACATTTGGTTACTGTGGCAACTCCCTGTGCATGAATGAGAATCAAAACATATCAAAGAGAAATAAGTGCATGCTGATTTTACTCAGCCTTGACTAAACCAAAATGAGAAAATAAAGAACATCATTTCCAATTGAGTGCAATACACCAATTGTTCATAAATTTTAAGCGTTCAAAGAAAAGGAACCAACCTTCACATGAAGACAACATTTATTAAAGAAAGCATCTGTGAGAGCATTTTCAAAAAGTATGCCAGAAACTATCTGTAAGAATTCTGTAAAAGATAAACTGTAAAAAAAAAATTGTTTTGAAAAAAGGGAAAGTAATTCTATAAAAATCCCTTATATGACAATGCATAGTTATTAAAATACCTATATTTGTCCTAAAAATTTGTCTTATACCAACAAGAATAATTTAGTAACCATTTTAAACTGCACCGAAATACATGCTAATAATCTCACATGAAACACTGAATTCTACACCTGAAAATGAAGCAAATGCAAAATTATTTAATCACCTACTAAAGCAGTCAGCTGTCTGAAATTTCTGATTATAACTAGTCTTTACAAAAATCACAACAAACTGAGTTCCCTGACTCAGCCAGAAGTTTTGTTACCCTGTAAGAGTACTTTTTTTTTTTTTACCTTTTGCGTATATGTGTACATATTATATGCAATCTTGAATTATGTCTTTTCTTTCCTACAAGATTGTAAGTTCCTTTAGAAGCCCTTCATTCCAATCTGTCAAGAATTTTGTATCTTACTGTAGACTAGTGACCATTCCCAAATTTTTAGCATGAATAAATGGTTCCTTTGTTTTCCTTCATCCATCCACAGATAAAAATTCTTAAAAGAACTGAGTCATGTTTCTACTTCTAACACATCTTTGTTCTTTAAGAGGTAAGATGAAATAGTGATGAGGATGCTAGCTTTGGCATAAGAAGAAATAAATTCAAGTTCTGCCTCTGATATCTACTAGCTATAAGACATTGCACTGCCTCAACTTCTTCAACAGTAAAATGATGGGGTTAAACTCAATGGCCTTTAAAGTCCATTCCACTTTGTTATCTTTGACCATTTGATGACTTCCAGAGCATTATGTAGAATTCCACTAGCAGCTTCCTTCTAGGCTGACATTGTTCCATTAGCCAATAGTCTTTTGGTATTGTCCACTACCAATCTGTACTATTTATCTGTCCATTTTGTTCCCAACATAATCAAGAGCAACTGTCAAATGTCTTGCTGAAATCCAGAGAGACTCTAATAATGAGTTAAATTTATATAGTGCTTGAAAGTTTTACAAAAAAAAGCAAAGACTTCTGTAAGTAATGCAATTATCATGTCCTTACTTTATAGAAAAAGAAACTGAGGCTCAGAAAGATGAAGTAATCAGCAAATGATCACATTAACATCTGGGATAGGATTCAAATCTAGGTCTAATGACTTCTAGTCCAGTGTTCCATCCACTTAAAAAAGAAAACAAACTGCTTCTTAAGGTTAGGTCTACAACCTTTCCTGACAGACCAGAGAAATAACATTATTAAAAAAAGGGGAGGGATAATGAGATCTGACGTGACACTCTAAGTATATGTATGCTGGATCCCGGAAATAATCATTTCCTTTCCTAAGTGTTCACAAACCATCTGTTTAATCACACATTATAGAATCTTACTGGAGACTGACAGCAAGCTCTCCACTACACAACTGCCAGATTCCTCTTTCTAAAAATTGGCATATTTTTCAATTACGGTTCACTAACACTTCTTCCATTCTTCACAACACCTCAAATATGGGTGACAGTGGGTCTTCAATTTCATCTGCTACACCTTCTTCACAAAATCATTGTGGGGAAGGTATATTATAACCATGAAGGACAAGGAGGGGCACATGCCAAGGCAGCAATGTCAAGAGTTGAGGAGAGCAACTGGTATCCAATTAAAATGTTAGTAGGTAATGTTTACTAAAACAAAAACAATTTGATTTATGCAATATTAATTTGTAGTTTGCTAAAATAATCTGAAGTCCACTGAAATGCCTTTCTGTTGACTTGACAACAGTAGCAACGGGGGAAAACAAGACTTAGGATCAGGAAAATCTCAATTCAAATAGAGCCCTTGACACATACTGGTTCTATCAACTTGAAAGTCATTTAACTCCTCCATGTCCAAGCAACCATCAAGAACTAGAAGGTATAATTCAGGTGCTGATCTGCATTAATAGAAGGAGTTTTCTTTCACTGGGTGTTCCCTATACCAATGAAACCACAATTGTGATCTCTGCACTCCATCCCCACCAAAAAAAAAAGTGCTAATAGAAATATGACCTATCAGTATTATTGACTTCAAATGTATTGACTTCCTCTGGGTCCAAAGTAATTTAAAGCACCATTCTCTGATTAGCTCCTCACCTACCTTGGACTTCATTTTTTTTTAAATCATATTTGTTCTATTCTTTCCATAAGATCATAGCTGATAGAGAATTTTAAAGGAAAACAGAAGATGATTAGCACTGCTTTACAGAAGCTAAGTGGCAGCAGTGGATAGAACACTGGGCTTAGAATCAGGAAGACTCTTCTTTCTGAGCTCGAATCTGGTCTCAGACATTTACTAGTTGTGTGCTAGGGCAAGTCATTTAACTCTGTTTGCCTCAGTTTCCTCAAAATGCTCTGGAAAAGGAAATGGCAAACCACTCCAGTATCTTTGCCAAGAAAACCTCAAATGGAGTCATGAAGAGTTGGACATGACTGGAACAGGTGAACAACAAAACAACATGACTTTATTAATGGCATCTGCTAACATTACAACCCAGCCCTTCCATGTAAACTTATCTGTTTAGAATGTGTTTGTTTTCTTGTTTTAAACTACTTTCTTATGCTCAGTGTCTGACTCTGAGCTCATTTTTCAGGTGGTACTGAAGAAGAATGGCACTATAATGGGAAAAAAATGGAAATTACCTATTATCTCTCTAATATAACAGTTTATTAAGCCTAACTATGGAAACTTGGGACCTGTAAACATGAGTTCAATGGAAGCATTACCACAGACATAAACCTAGGTGGGTCTGAGGGACCTATACATACGGAATGACTTACTAACTCACAGCCATGTACAAAAGCGGTATGATAAAGTTTTTTTTTCAATTATCATACCTAATGAGAGAGCTTCTCCTTCTCTTTGCACTGGGAGAATATCCAAGAAAGCCACGAGAAAATAACTACATATCTTTGTGTGAAAAATGCCTATGGTCTTGATCAAAATAATCAACTGCTGGAGGGGAACTAAAAAGTTTGGCTATGATTTTATAAACAGCCAGGCTGTCTAGTGCCTTTTATTTTCTGAATTAGATGCTTTTGGATTCAATTATAATGAATCAGTTTGTTTTTAGTTTATTTATAAGCCTTTTGGGGAGTACTTTTTATTTATGCAAATAATAGTAATCTGACTGTCAGATGTATAAAGTCTAACCAGAGTTGACATGATTCAAGTATGGAAAGAAAGCTCCCTTCTTATATAGCTTTTAATATTCTCTGCTAAGTTTAAGTCTCTGGTTTCATGCAGGGAAATATATGGGAAACCAAGATATTTGATTAAATATACCCTGGGGAACATGTGCATTGACAATCAACTTGGAGCATATCAAAGACTTCAGCTCTTTTATTATCAGAGCATATGGCTACGCAACTAGACTATCCAAATAGTAAGGTTTGAACGTTTTAAAGTTATAGAAACATGTTAAAAATTGTGGAAAGTTGATCACATATAATTATAATTACAATACTTATGTACGTATGTGAGGTTGTATGTACATGCAGTGTATAGTAACACAATATATAACATAAAATTATGTGTGTGAATATGTGTATACACATATACTTATATCTCTTATCAGATTACATTTGGATATATAGATATGCAAGTAGTATTTATACTTCAAGTGGCTGCTATAGGTTTGTAGGTAGTAACTGATGTTAAAGAGGAAGGAACTTGAAATAAAACAAAATGATAAAGTAATTAATATGTTTGTTAATTATTAACAAACTATTATTTGACATGTGAAGGATAAAGATTCAAGTTGTATTATGAAGAATACCTTCTCTCTCTCCTATTTAATTTTTAATATTAGAGCAAAATAAATATAACCATGCTTTCTAAAGTGGCAAAAATTTATCATAGTTTCAGAAATGATCCTTGACTGTGTGTAGGCTCAAATAGCACACTGCACTGTGGGGAGCAGTAGAAGCAGGTGCAACTCAGAAAAAGAAGAGAAAGTAACTTGTCTCAGAAAGAATATCGACATACAAAGGTAAAACAAAAACAACAACAACAAAAATAGGAACCAGTTGTTTCACAAAAACATTTAAAGACCGATATTACTCTTTGTAAAATATCCCTGTAACATCCTAGTAAAATTAGCTTTTGCCGGAATCTTAGGTTTAAAAAAGTCTGATGTAGACTACATAAATTTACATGAAGAGTGACATTTTTCTTGGAACATATGGCAGTAAATCCAGATGCCAAGTATCAATAACTTCAACATTTTCCTATTTAAATATAAGCACTTCAGAATGGGAAATCTAATACAAAAGCCCCACTACATAGTATTGGAGGATGTTGTGTGTCACCTGACTCTCTCTTGGGTTTACTAAGGTAATCCCAAATTTTGGAACACATCTTAAACCACTGAGTATTGGAGACAGTCTTTATATTCCTACTCCCATGTCTGTCCAGCACATAATTGTCTGTTTTATCAGTCAGGCAGTCCCTAACTCCTATTTTCAAAAATCAGTCAACAGATAGAGAATACCTTATATGCAATAACTTTTCTATTTTACTATTTATTATTTCATGTATTTCTATCCTGTCTCTAGCCAACTGACTTCCATACTTCTTCTCGGTGGTTTTATTTCATCTTATCCCCCATAGACCCTAGCATATCTCTATCGATTACATTTGGATATGTAGATATGCAAGTAGTATTTATATCTGAAGTGGTTGCTATAGGTTTGTAGGTAGTAACTGATGTTAAAGAGGAAGGAACTTGAAATAAAGCAAAATGACAAAGTAATTAATATATTTGTTAATTATTAACAAACTATTATTTGACATGTGACTCTTTGGGGGGAAGAGAACTATAGTAATCTTCTTCTATGACAGCTTCAAACACTGACCCCAAATTTCAAACACTAGTGTTTGTATATTAGCAGCCTATACTCTGTGTTATAAATGAGGACAAGTATCTATCTTTAGTTTTCCTGCTTTAATATATTCATTACCTAAGAGCACACAAACCTTTTCTATTCTATTGATTGTAAATAGAAAACAAGACACTGCTAAATTTAGCTTGGGTTTGGCTATGAACTAGCACTACATAAGTGTTAGGTATGCAAAGTCATGCATAAAATTGTTAAGTTGCTAAATTTAGAAAAAAATGCAGACTGGGGAAAAAAAGGTGCTTAACACTGCCATTTCTAATTCAATAAATCCAATTTAGTAAATTGTAGTAGTGTCTCAGAAGAATATTCTTCATTGTTTGACATTAGAACAATAAAACCAGAACAAAGACTATGATGATAATCTCTGTCACTTTTTTAATTCTAAAGAAGAGTGCCAAAGTTGCACTTGGGGCTCACAATGTGTGAAGCTTTACATGAAAAGGTTCCTCATAAAAAAATATTGTTAATATGTTATCAGGCCACAGCAAATCATTGAATTTCTCAGGCATACAAAAATTAACTTTTACATAGCACAAAAAGGAAACAATTCACAATCCATCAAACTCTCACTCAGACTTGATAATATCCATTTGATGTGATGATCTAACCCATTTGCTTTAAGTCAATATCTTTTTTCCCCCAAAATGCTGACATTCCCTTGGGCCAGGAAAATCAAAAAGGTTGACACATGCTTTAAATAAAAGGCTGAGGACCAACCTGAGCTTCTTTCCATTTCAAATTTGTTTTCTGGAGTCTGTTCACTAAGCAGTGGCATCCTGCAAGGCCTCTACCCTTTGCAAATATCACTGTTTCCTATGATCCTCTCAGTGGTAGATACTAACCAGAATTTCAACAGGAAACTTACATTAAGGGACTACTGAATGCTCAACAGTCTAAAAAGTCACAATCAAATGAATTGGCATTAGGACTAGTTAGATTTGCATATGCATTAATACAAATATTATTCATGTAAAACAGGAAGGCCCTCAGCTTTCTCCCATGTAACCAGAAGCACTAGGACAACAGAGAAGCAGTGGTTTGTAATTGCATATCCACTGCTTCAAGTAGAAGCAAAAGGATTGTTTTAAAACAATAGATAACAAAATCTCATATAAAGATGATAAATTCAACTTTAGCTCAAGAGAATGCATAGTGATAAACCAAATCACATTGTAGACAACTGCTCCAATCACTTCTTATCCAACGGTATGTGGCAATCCATACTCACATCAGTGACAAGTCACGACAAAACTTATTCTCATGGCCTTCTTCTCGTGGAAAAGCTCTGATTCAGAAATCATTTCAATATCTAATACCCCTGCTAAACTTCTGGATCATATTACTATCTTATATTGTGGTACTGTAGGAACATTGATTTAGAAGACTGATACAGACTGCTCATAACCATAGGGAAAAGAAACAAAGAACAAGAAGAAATATGGAGACATCAATAGATTAGTACAAAATATGCTGGAAAGGAAGACAGACTGCAGTGACAGTAAAATAGATAGGAAAAATGAATAGCAGATATTCCAAAGAGGATTAAAGGCATATTACAAACACAGAGCAATATCATGAAAGTACAAAGCAAGAACGCAAATTTAACGCAACAATTGTCAGGCTATTTATTGTAAAATGTTTAGTTCTCAGGAGAAGTCAAATCCTAAAAGTGGCAAGTATTTTTTAAAACATGAAACAGAGAAGTTAAAAGGAATCTTAAAGGTCATTTAGTCAAGGGCTTTACTTTTGACAATTCAGGCTCTCATCATCTCTTGATTGAACTTTTGCAATGGCATTCTAATTGGTCTTCCTGTCTCAAGTCTCTCTCTCTCCACTTCAATACCTCCTCCACAGAGCTGTAAAAATAATGTTCCTAGAGTACAGGAATTATCTCTCTATTCAGTAAATGCCAATGGCTTCCTATCACTTCCAGGATCAAATATGAAATCCTTTGTTTGGTGTTTTAAACTCTCCATAACCTGGTCCTACCTATATTTCCAGTCTTCTTATACTTGATTCTCATCTACACGTTCCATAACCAAGTCTGCCCATTTGCTATTCCTCCAACATACCTTTGCACTAGATGTCCTTTGATCCTGAAATCCTCTCCTCCTCACCTATGTCTCTTAGAATCCCTGGCTTACTTCAAGGCTCAGTTCAAATCCTACCTCCTTCAGGGAGGCTTCTACTGGCCTACAGAGATGCTAGTACCTTCCTCTCTAAGGTCATCTTCCATTACATATGTGTATATATATGTATTTGCATATATATACACATGTACATACATGCAGTTTCTAATTATTTATAAAGTATATCCCTCAGTAGAATGTGAACTCCTCAAGGGAAGGCATTTGTTTCCACCTTTTTATAACATTTATAATACAGTAGGGTAATTAAGAAAGTGTAAGAAACTTATATTTCCATGTGCTTCTAAGTTTCTGCCATAACTATATCCTGGTCTTTCTATTTTCCCTTAAAAATGAAATCTCTCTGGCAATAGATTTTTAAAGGGGAGTTAATCCTTTTGTTTCCTGCTGATATTGATTCCTCAATGCTTTATAACCACTTATAATAAAGCTTATTATTTGACATAATATGATTATTATGTTTATCACTGATGCTAAAAATCAAAAGGTTACTACCCTACAAAAAGATTATTTTGTAAACAAAGTAATGATTTATTTAACAACCAACTTTCCAGCTAATGTATCTATTATAATAATGTCACCATAGTATGGTACCTATGTTACAAGTCCTAGCCAGGGGTAGGGAACCTGTGGCCTCAAAACCATGTGCCAAAGGTGGCCTTCTAAGTCCTTGAGTGCAGCCCTTCAAAGAAAGTTTGGATTGGGTCAAAGGACTGCATTTGAGGACCTAGAGGGCCACATGTGGCCTAAAGGCCACAGGTTTCCTATCCTTGTCCTAGACCACTGAGAATATTCAAAAACCCAACAAAAATCTAGCTTTTTAACCAATTGTGGAAGGAAGCAGTCTTTTTACAAAAATGTATCAGTAAAACATCAGAGTTTAGGAGAATAAAATAAAGCAAAAAATGTTTCAACTGACAAACAGGATATAAGGCAAATCAAAAACATGTAACTGAATCCTAAAATTTTAGATATTGAAGAGACCTCAAAGGTCAACTAGTTCTGGTCCCAAAATGTTAGACTCAGGAGGGACCTTGGAAATTATTTTAAAATTTAATAATTATTTAAATTATTTTTTATTATCAGTTAAAGAAACTAAGCCACAAAGAGATGGTAAGACCTGTCCAAGCTAGCTGGTGGTCCAACCCTTTCCATTTTACAAATAAGAATAGAGAATAAGTACAAGAAACTTGCATAGTTTATATTGTAATTAGAAATAGCTAGAAATCTGGTCTTCAAACTCCAGTTTACCATGTGTTGCCTTCTATTAAAAATCTGATATTATTTGCATCACTATGTCATTTCTAATGTTTACAGAATTATATTCTATGCCCAAAATCACTGAATAGAAGAGAAGGTTTTTTTTCCATTAATCAGCTAGCATTTATTAGAAATCTATTCAGGTCTTGCGTTAAGCACTTGGGATACAAAGAAAGAAAAGGGATTGTGCCTGTTCATCTTTAGGTTAAACATAAAAATAGGTGTTAAAAAAGTCAAAACAGGGAGAGTTCAGATAGTTAAAGAAGAAACACTCTTTGATTACATTTAACTGTACATTAAGAAGAAAAACTATTAGCCCTCTTAGAGACAGAGTGGTGCCTGGTTAGGACAACCACTTTGGTATCAAAGGACCTGGGTTTACATTCTATCTCGGCTGATTACTACCTGTGGGACTGTGAGCAAGTCAATTAGCCTCTGGTCATTGGTTTTCCCACCTGCAAATAAAGGGGCTGAACTAGATGGCCTCTAATTTCCTGACCAACTCTAAAACTATGATCTCACATAGTCTTGCTGGAATAATCTCAGGCAGCCTTTTGAATGGTGACACAAATAGACTAGATGTGTTTTTTTGTCTTAAACAGTAACACTAGTGTGAATGTAGGATCACAACATTGTATGCTTTAGAGCTGGAAAAGACATTAGGGCCTAATTCAGTGCTGCCATTTTACAGATGAGGGAGTTGGAACCTAGAGAGAAGCTAAATTACTTGTCCAATCACAAAGGCTGGAAGTAGCAGGGACTTGAATTCAGGTATTCTAACAATATGTCTCATGTTCTTTCCCCTGTACCACAGTAATATCCTCAAAGTAATGGAAAGATCAGAGAACTAAAAGAAGTAATGTGTGAATATCTGAAAAAGGTGAGCTTGTTCAGAAACCTGGTCATTGCAACACTAGTATTTTGTAAGAAAAGGAGTGCTCTGATTGGCTGGTGAAAAGCATCATTGTGTGATGAACACCTAATACAACATCCACTTGCCCTAATTCTAGGCATGCTCTATGTAATCTTCTCCCAGAAGGCAAAACCAAGTTCAATAGGTAGTTGTGGAAAAAAGTCAAATTTATGTTTTGCATCAGGAAGATCTAACAATTAGAGTATCCAAAATGGAAATGAACCAATTCAAACTGGCTTTGTTGCCTTTGCTCACACAACGCTCCTGTCAGAGCCCTTCTCAGATTTACAGCTTTAAGGGACCTAAGAAGTCATCTAATGCAATTCATTCATTTTACAGAGGAGGATATTAAGACATTGAGTAAAGTTTATTAGTAATTTTCAGAACTGGTATATGAAACCACTTTAAACCCTTTACCATTTTTTGGTCCTAGTCTTGTCTTCCACATATTTCCCAATGCCCATATGGTATCTCATTCCTATAGGAATTTTGCTATCAGTGATCTATGAAATCAACCCCTTTTCAGTATGAGCTGACAGTGATGTGGCATTATGCTTTCATTTAAACGAGTGGTTCTCAACCTTCCTGATGCTGCAACACTTTAATACTCATATGTTGGAGTATCTGCATGTGGGTGGACCACCTGGAAATGGATAGAGAAGAGGTGTGTCAGTTCCTAAGACCATGGGAAATATGTGTTTTCCGACGGCCTTATGTGACCCCTGTGAAAGGGTCGTTCAACCCCCAAAGGGATCACAACCCACAGGTTGAGAATTGCTGATTCAAACTGTGATACCAAAAGTAGCATTCCTCCCTTCCCTGGTATCCTTCAAATCCTCAGTGGCTACTTACTTTGTTCTTAAAAATTGTTCTTGTATGGGTCAAACTGATTCTTCTCAATATCTTCATCATAATATAAGGTTTGGAGGCCTACAGCCTACTTAAATACTAGTGTGTTCAAATCTCATTCTGGACAACTACATCTGATATGCAGCAAATCAAGTGATCAGTTTACTATTCTCTAGTCCTTGATATTTAGTGAAGTTACTATAACTGAAATCGTTTTGAAGAAACCTATCTGCCATTTGATTGCTTTGTCCGAAATATCTATATCTATGATAATTGATTTTGAAAAATAGAGGGGACATTGAAGAGAACAGATTTTGTGCAGTCTGTAAGACCTGCGTTGGCAATTTTGTTGTCCAAATTTAAAAAGGAAAAAGACAAGGGAAAGAAAGTCTTTAGAGCATAAAGAGTAGGAAAGGATAACTTTGTTTACAATATTAATTAATAGAAGGAGATTGGGAAGCGGGGTAAATGGCCTGATACCCTTGCTGGCTGTATCCCTGAAGAACTGGAAGACATTTATTTCACCACAGCCACTGCTCACAGCATCGGGACCTGTAACTCCTCTGTCAGTACTTAGTGCCAAGCTCCCCCACTGAGGCCTCCCTGCAGGAGTTTCACAAGATAGAAAATTCACTTAGGTTACTTGCTCCAGATAAAAGTCTGGAATGGTAAACTCAAATCCTGAGAGCCTCTGGTACGTACTTCAGTTAGACAGTGAGAAATTCTAACTGCACTAGAGGGAAAATGACCCCCAAAAGACGAGCTGGAGGCTGGTAGGGCAGCAGGAAGTATACTCCTGGATCTGTTTTGAATTTCCAACTGTAAGTACTCTTACAAACTGAAAATGTTTATTGCCTGAACTACGAGAGAAAACAAAAACCCACCAACCAACCTCTTTCCAAGGGGCCTGAAGTGCTGAGTCAGAGGAGTGCATTCTTTGTGTGGTGTAAAAAGTCATTTCTTGTAAAACTAAGAGGAAGCTTTCTTTTGCATTTTAGAACTTGGAATGGGCTTTCTTTTTCATTCTCAAAACAAAGGCTTAATCTGCTTAGCAAACAAAATCTACATTATCACGTGGTAATGTACACTGGCTTATGAATTCATGAAATTATAAGTACTCTAGCTTTAAAATCTATGTAAATTATATCACCTCATAGGAAAAGAAGGAAGTCAGCAATTTTGAGGAAAACATGTATGTCTGCTTTGATTCAACACTGGTTTAACTAGCAAGGAAGCTCTGATGAAGTACAATGGGACCTTCACCTTCCACCCTAATAAAAATATGTGAGTCTCAGAGGCCATGCCAATTTGCATAGAAAGGAACTTTTTTCCTGAATATAGTGTTGTCTTTTAATTTAAAAAAAAATCATACATACAATAGATGGGAGGTTAGCACAAAGGGCATGTCTATATAAATTAAAGCATCTAAGAATATTATGTTTATTAAATAAAAGGGTCACTTTTTCCTAAAATCCGTAATCAGGGCCTTTGGTTTTTGCATACTGTCTGACTTAATGGTTTTTGCATACTGTCAAACTCATTTCTTAGCTTAGCTATGGAGATAATCTGTCTATGGCTCAAAAACTGTAAAAATATAACAGTATGGAAATATAACACTCCTAAGTTATAGTTCAACCTTTGATGGATAAAAGAAAACCAGGAAAGACAAAAGACCTATTAAGCAATAGTAGTTTATATTCAAAGGTAGAGAATAAAGCAAGTGTGTAGGATTGCTGAGTATATGTGTGGGGTATCTGTGTCTTAGTTTTTGCTTCACTAACTACAGAATTCATTCGAAAGAGTCCAACTATCAGCTTAGGAATTATGAGAGTATACATGAGGGCAGCATTACATTTCAAAAAGAAATAGACTGGGCATTTAAAAAAAAAATAGTAACCAGCCGGTCCCAGCAAGATATTCCATGGAAATACTCTGTTTAAACTGGTCTGTTCGCTCACAGTGAGAGAAGGTTTCCAGCTGATATGTTTGATTGTGCTAGCTGATATGTTTTATTGCTCTCATATAGACAATGAAAATCCCATAATGGGGGAAATTGCATAGCTTCTTACTTGGAATCAAAGTTGGCCTCTGGCTACTGAGTGTGCCCAGCTGAGAAAACTAGCTTCAGACCTCTATGAGGTCTAAAAGAATAGAGCAAAAGAGGAAGATAGAAGATGGATATTTCATTAAGACAGATGAATTCAAAAAGAGCCAGAATACAGAGAAAGTTAATGAGGGAAACAGAGCGCAGTGGTGCAATTATTACCAACATAAAGCCAAAGTGCTCTGGGCCCTATAACTCAGCTTAGGTTCAGTCCCCCATGTTTAACCAAATGATCTGCCAACATCTTTCCACATTCTTCCTTCCCCATTCTTTTCAACAACTTCTCTACTACCTGAAAAATCTTACAGTTCAACTTCAGACTTATTGACTTAAATTACTCCCCTGACTCTTACTAAAGCACACTTCATAGTTTCCTAAATTGAAACAAATCACATAGAAAAAAAAGTTTACATTTTTTATAATGCAAATTTGTGGATTTTATAATCCACACATATTTATATGTTCTACTTCCTCAATTCTCCCTATATTTCTAAGGGATCATTATTTTCGGTAGATACAGGGGAATTTGATTTCACCGACATGTCAAACCATGTCCAATTTGAGAAGCATGATCTATGACATGCAGGGACAGATCTCTAATTTAATCCAAATATAAGGCTATATGCTTTACTCTCACAAATGGAAACTTACTCAAAACTTCATTCTTAGGATTTAGAGTTTTTGCAGTAATGGTGACAGAGCACTACTGATATATACCTTTGTTATATCACCCAAAATATCAATGACACAAGTGTCTGCTAAATGCTGGGTAGGGGGTATGGAGTGTCATTTGTCATCAATGACAATGGGCTATATCAGACATCAAACCTTGACCTCTAACTAAGCTAAATCAGGAAGAAACATGTAGTGTTATACCATGCCACTTTGCCAATACTTGACAATTATTTCTAAACTCTGACTCAGTTCAAAACTCAAGAAAGGAAGAATACAGGAGAAAGTAGAGTTACAGGAAAGGAAATGATTATGGAATTACATTCCTAAAATGAGTATTCTGCAAATGCAGTGTGTATTGGATTGTTTTCCTTCATAAAATTGACAGCTTTGTCTTAACTTCATTACATTTTCAGAAATGGATAGAAAACCAGTTTAAAACTTTCTGTCCTATTTAACATTTAAAATACGGTCATTTTTCAACAATGTAAGCAAGAAACACCTCCTGGGTTCTCAAGATATTTGCCAGTACTATTCTTTAGAATTTTTCATTATTTAGGAGCCTAGCTAATGATTCGTTGAAATTAGTTGTGATTGAATTAAAATGTCACTCAATAATGCATAATATTTTTCTGAGGGTAGTCTGGAGTAATGTTGTACAATGGGGACTAGACTGAGGACAACATTAGGGTTCTAGCTCCCAGTCTACTATTAATAACTAAATAATGTTGAACCAGTCATTTTGGCATCTCTGAACTTCACTCTCCTCAAATGTCAAATAAAGGAGTTGGTCCCTTCTAGATCTATTATTCTGTGAATTTTATTTGATTGCTTCTGCTGGGATGCTGAAGAAGATGAGAAGAAAATGGGAGGCCGAAGAATTTCAAACTAGCCTATCATTTGCAATGCTGATCTATTTTTGACAATCTACTGGGACCAGTTTTACATGGACAACTTTTATGATTAAGGCCATCTCTTCTAATACTATTACACTGAGTTTTTTTATTATCTCAGGAACTTACTACCAGAGGTCTCTGTTGGATTTCTGGATAGCTCACTGTGAAGCATGATTCCGATATTATTATTATAGGAGGCAGTCACCCAAAGAGTCATTTGTATTAAATCAACCCAGCACATTATTTTTGTCACCAAGTCCCCTCATTCACTCTTTGTTATTGATTTTGAGATTTTACTTGTGACCTACCAGACTGTGCATGAACTATGTCCATCTTAAATTGCTATTCAATATTCCCTGGTCAGACTTTAAGAGCTAAACTGACTTGCAGGCTGTTGCTAAATCCTGTACTGGTATCACTAGCCCCCTAGGCTTTTCTATATTGCTCTTTTTACCTTCAGAATTAATAGATTGAGAAGATTAGGTCAACTGGCATTTTTGAGGTGAGACTAAATTAATTTTCTCCGGCTTGTCTTGTAGCATCTCACTCTTGGTGCATTTCTTGCTGATAAGAAGATTATGATGCTGGCTCACGCTCAGAAACATATCAATCCAAATATATTTATTTACTGAATTGAATAGTTACCTTTTAGCACTATGAACCACAACAGGCATGACCATTTATAAAATTGGAGCTCTTCATTTTAAAATTGCTTCAAGAGGATAATAATACTAGGATCTTAATTAATGAAAATCAATTTTGAATTAATGTGAAATTTCACAGTGATAAAGGTGAGCAAAAATAGAAACAATCAGTTTATCTTCCCCTTTAGGTGTTGCCTCCTATGTAAAAAACAAACAAAAAAACCAGTAAATAATACTGCAATTCTCTAGATAAGATGTTTTGTGTATTCAGTGAGACACCTGTGAATATTTCCAGGTACAGTGAAAAGAGCTAGTGGACTGAGATAACTGGGGAAGATGCTAATAAGAAAGCTATATATTATACGGGGAGCAGGCTCCCAGAAGACAAGGATGGATAGAGAGTAAAGATAGAAGAGATTACTATCTATTTTAACCCCTGCAGATACTGCCACCCCAACAAATACATCAAATAATGATGTTCCAGGGAAATAAGAACTACAGTGTATATACCATATACATATATATGTATATGTATGTGTGTGTGTAAAAAATGTGTGTGTATAAATACACACACACACACACACACACACACACACTATATACTGACAAAGCATTTCACATATGCTAGCTCATTTAAAAAGGGACTTCCACAGCTGGAAATTATTTTAAAACTAAGGATATATAGACTCTTATCTCCTACCACAGAATTACCTAGACCGGTCATTTCCACAATTTTACTTCCCTGTGGACTAAATAAACTCTCACAATTTTTTTTTAAAATGGACAACAGAAACAAATATTAAAAATCTGGAAAATAAATCACAAAATATAAATCACTGACATCTACCAAAATTTGCATGACATAAAGTCAACTCCAAATCACTTTCTGGAAGTAAGACAGTGGTTTATGACTAAGAAAGCATTTCCTCAAAGAAATGCTGTTATCATCCAGGATTAAGCTCTCAAATCAGTCCACTGAATCCTATTTATTATTAATAATAGTTAATATTATTACATATTACAGCAGAGAAGCAGCATGCCATAGCTGATGAATTTCTAATCTTGTAGGCAGAAGCTATATTCAAATTCCACCTCTGATTCTTAGCAGGTGTATGACCACAGGTGACACAATTTTTCAGAGTCCTTAGGCAACTCTTTAAGACAATAAATTATAAACAGCTTTCATAATGAGGTATGATACTGAGAAAAATCACAGGTCCTTGATGTATTGATATAATCATAATGATAATTCACATTAATATGGCATTTCAACTTTTAAGGAATGATTTCTTTACAACTACCACATGAAGTCAGTCAGTCCGTCAATAAACGTCTATTAAGGACCCACTATGTGCCAGGCACTATGCTAAGCACTAGGGATGCAAAAAAAAAAAGACAAAAGACACTCCCTGCTCTCGAGGAGGTTGAAGTCTAATTAAGAAGAGATATATACAAGATATATACAGGGTAAATTGGTAAATTGGAAATAATCAGAAGAGGGAAGGCATAAGTATTAAGGGGAGCAAGGAAAGGTTTCTTTCAGAAGGTGGGATTTTAGCTGGGACCTAAGCTAGGAGCCAGAAATGAGAATTCCTACTTGTGGGAGATCGTCAATGAAAGTTCCTGGAATCAGGAGATAGAGTGTCTTTTGAATTGCAAAGAGTTCAAAGAATATTGTGTGGAGGGTGGTGAGGAGAGAGGAAAGGTTGGAAAAGCTGGAATAAGATGCAGATAATAAAGGACTTTGAATGACAAGTAGAGGCTTTTATGTATGATAGGGAACCACTGGATTTTGCTAATGGAGTTGGGAGATGGGGAAGATAGTGATGGGGACAGGAACATAACATGGTCAGATCTGTGCTTTAGAAGATCACTTTGGTGGTTGAATAGAGGATAAAATGTAGTGGGGACAGACTTTTGGCAGGGAGAACAATCAGTAGGCTATTATCATATTCCAAGCATGGAAATAATGAGAATCTGCAACAGGATGGTGGGACTGCCAACACAGTGAAAAGAGTGCATTCAAAAGATATTATGAAGGTAAAACTAAAAGGTCTTGGCTTTAGATTGAACTGAGCAAGGAAAGTGAGGAGTGGGAAATGGCACATAGTTTGGAAGCTTGTTATTGGGAAGATGGTGTTTCCTTCCACAGTAACAAGAGAATTATTAAGAGAGGAAGGTTTGCAGGTAAAGATAATGAGTTTAGTTTTGGATATATTGAGTTTAACATATCTATGAGACATCCAGTTCAAGACAGGAAGTTGAGGATGTGAGATTGGATGTCAACTGAAAGATCTGAGCTAGATAAGAGAATTCTTATTCCCATTTTATAGATTAGGAAACTAAATTTCAAAGAAGTTTTAGAGGAGTAGAGAATGACAGTTTAGAAGCTGGTTATTGGGAAGATGGTGGTTCCCTTCTGTTATGGGAATCTGAAGATCTTCCCTGCCCCTAGGCCCTCTGCTAAAGTGGCTACGTGACTGAGGACCCTTGGATATTTGAAAGTATACTCTGTTCCCTAATAGGCTGAATGTGGTCACGTGGAGCCTGTGGCGCCAG
>CM053580.1:91121333-91208037 GCA_028627135.1 Pseudochirops cupreus
TTTCCCCTGAACTAGGTAAATGGTATTTGATTGATTAAAGTAAGATTGTTAACCCACTTTGAGTTGCTTTCCTTTAGAAAAGCAGATCTAAGAACCTGTGCTAGTAGCCGCCCTAGGTATGCTAGGGTGCTTGCCGATACACCTTCACAGTAATAAGAGAATTAGGAAGAGGGGAGGGTTCAAAGGTAAAGACGAGTGACCTAATTTGTCTCTGATCACATGGCTCGTATCAGAGAACTAAAGTACTGATGGTATTCATCAGAATTCAGATCCCTGAGAGTGTGCCATGTGCTGAAAGGGGGAACAAGAAAAAGAGGATGGCAGAAAGAGGAGGAAAGCAGGAAGATGGAAGGTAAGAAGAGAGCTTCCTTTCATTCCTGGCAAAGGCTTACTTGGTCCTACACCATCTTTCTATAACCTTTTTACTTTTGCCTTTGAATTGTTAATGTATTTTTGCTTAATGAGAAATCTTTCCCATCCATTAATAGGTCCATGTGACCTGCTTGAGTCCCATGGAAGCCTAAGTCACATGAGTCTGTGGTAGGAGAAGTTTGCCAAGCTGGTGGAGCAAGAAGGGTAGAGCAGAGCTGAGAGGAAGTTGGTCAGAGCAGTTAGAGCTGAGGGGGAGAGAGGAAGCAGGCAGCCAGCTGTGCTCGTTCATGGGAAGGTCCTAGTAGGAGGAAGGCTTGGGGATGGCAGTGCTCCCTGCATTGTTATGGTGTATAGATTTCTTTGTTGCTATGATGGATCTAGCTTCCTGATGCTGGGATTTGGCTTTCTGGTGTTTGAATAAATATTTTGGTTCTGTCTTCTTTGTGAAGAGTCTTATGTCTGCCATAGGAGCTGTGAATATCAAGTTGGTTTTACAATATTTCCCCTAATTTAATATTACCCAAAGGTGACTACGCTGGCACTCTACCCTCCCCCCCACCCCTCTCCCACCAAAAAAAAAGTATTCCGTGTACAAATTTCCTAGCTCCACTCCCCCACTACCATTAAAATGTAAGTGTGTAGTATACCAGCTTTTAATTGTCTATATGTTGAGGTGAAACAATCTGTTCAGAATAAACTCACACATAGTTTAGCTCTGGAATCTTCTTAGAGGTCTTTGTGTCTTTTTAAAAGGATACCCACTAACACACTGAAGCGTCTAACTGGTGAGATTTCAAGCAGGGTTAAAGTGAAATTCCAGGCACTGCAGGATAAGGAAGGATTTCAGGTCACACATGGAGAACCAGGAGATCAGACACCCTAAACTATGTCTCTTTTTCACAGCTTCCACCTTTTTTCTTTCTGTGTCCATGGATGCTCCCAGTTTGGATTCAGTCATTTGTCTGTAATCATGGATCATTTGTAAATCTCATAAGGGAGGGATTAGTTGTAGAGAGATGCCTTTAATTTTTTAAAACTAATAATGAAAAGGTACCAATGACTCTCCATTGACCCCTGAATAAAATCAAAATCAATAGTTTGGCATTCAAAGGCTTAGTTCTACACTTTCCTTACAGTTTTATCTCACACTACATCCTTTCAGATATTCAACATTCCGGTCAAACTGAACAAATCACCAGTCCCAAAACACATACAACAGATTCCCGTTTCCAGGCCCTGTGCTTGGAATGTCCTACCTCCATCTCTGTTGAAACTGTGCCCCATACTTCAACTTTAAAAAGTTCCTACATATGGATTCTTTCCCTAAGCTAAAAGTGTAAATGATCTTTTCTTCTACTGAACTCTTTTACACCTAGTTTTAAGCTCTTATGAACCATTTAGTTTTGTTTTATTTTTATATGTAGTCATCCAAGTGGCACAGTGGATAAAGGGCTAAGTCCAGAGTCCTTAAGACCCCAGTTGAAATCCTACCTTAGACACTACTAGTTGTATAACATTGGGTAAGTCAATTAACTTGTTTGCCTAAGTTTTCTCAAATGTAAAATGGATTAATAATACCATCTACCTCACAGGGTTGTTATAGGATCAAAATGAAGTAATATGTTTAAAATAGTACAGTGCCTGGCACACAGAAACTAGATGAAATCTTAGAGAGTTGCCTGGGGCACTGAGATGTTTAGTGACTTTCCCCAAGTCACACAGTCAGTATTCATCAGAGGCAACACTGGAACCCAGGTCTTCCTGATTCAGAGAACACTCTCCACTATATCACATTGCCTTAATTATTATTACATCTGAAATCAAAAGAAAAGATGGTAGCAAACAACTTTATTTTATACTTGTAGTATTTTAAAATGTAAAATGTATTACATTTACACCTACACATGTGTATGTAATAAATGAAAAGGTTGTTAAGGACATTAGTCACATTAAGATTTTACCTAATAATTTAGAGAATCTTATTACATGTGAATTTGAAACGCAAGCTATCTTGTATCAAGAATTAATTTCCTTAAATGCAGTTTCTATGAGAAAGCTACTGCCCTAAAGCTACTTGTAACACTTTCAACACCATCTGGTGATTTCTGTGTGTAACTAAATTCTCTAATTTTCTCACCTTAAACAAGAATAGAGAGGGCATCAGCTTTTTTAAAAAATCATTTTATTCCTAAGAAATTTCTTCATATTGCTGGTGATTAGTGAAAAAGTTTAACAAAGGAAATTGAAGTCAACTGAATCTTGTCACATGGTGAAAAGAACAGTATGTGAATCAAGACAATTGTAGGGCAAAAGTGGGGATAACACTGGCCTCCTCTTTCCATTCAATAAACATTTATACGAATCCAGTTATATAAGACAAGAGAACTGCCTCCATAAAGCTTATAGTCTGGAAAGGGAATATGCCAAGGGTGTGCTAGAGCCAGCTGCAAGGAACCCAGTATAAGTCAATTATTAAATTTTCATTGAAAGTATTTATACTAGAGAAATGGGCAAATACTACAAAATAGACCTTGACTGTTTTGCTAATTATCTAGACTTAAGAAAATTACAGGAAAAATAATAATAAATCAAATTAAACTTTAAAACATACTATGCAAACAATGTTATTTTGGGAATATGAGAGGGTTTGGAGAGCTAGTAGTAAGATATTTTATTGGCATGTCTGAGATATGCCATTTACAAATAAGTAAATTAAAAATAATACACAAGTACAAAGTGCTACACAAGGGGATTCATACAGTCTTAGGATCACAGATCAAGAGCTTGAAAGGACTTTAGAAGTTATCTAGTTTGGGTGGCTAGGTGGCTCAGTGAATAGAGCTCTGGCCCTGGAGTCAGAAGGACCTGAGTTCAAAGCCAGGTGCAGACACTTAACACAAAAAACTAGCCCTGTGACCTTGGGCAAGTCACTTAACCCCAAATGCCCTGCCTTCCCCCTTCCAAAAAGCAAAAATAAAAAAGTTATCTAGTCTAATACCTCATTTTACAGATGTAGAAACTGAGACCCATGGAGGAAAAGTGACTTGCTCAAGGGACTAAGTGTATTAAGATACTAAGGTATAAGTACTAATAAGCAAAGGTGAGATTTGAACACTGATCCTATGATTACAAGTTCAGTCTCTTTTCATTATACCATTCTGATTTAGTTTAGAGAGAGCTTAAAGATTATGTAATTTAACTCTCTCATTTAACAGATGATAAAACTGTGGCCCAGAAAGGGAAAGAGACTTACCTGGGACATCTGACTACAAATCCAAGGCTCTATTGTGCCATAATCAGTGGTGGGGCTGTAACAAGGTTATCTGGGAGGGTTTTGAGTTGAGCTTCTTTGATCACATTGGCTTGGGATGGTTTAGTTGTAATTTAACCTGGAGGGAAAGGTGATCACCCAAGAGATTTCTCAAAGTTCCTCTTATGTTACAGATTCTTTAATAATGCTACTCAGTTTTTATTGGTTGTGGTATATTCCTTGTGAAGCGAGGGGATTTAGGTGCAGTGAAAGTTAATTCTACAAATGATATGTTTTCACTATGCTAGGGAAGAGCTAAAACAAATAAACAGAATCATTCTATTTTATTATTTTGGTGCCTTTTATAAGTCAATGAATTATAGTGAAATAAACAGATTTGACAGGTAAAACACTGAAAGGGAAATACATCTTTTTTTTAAAATAACATTTCAATTAACTCTACACTTTTCCCTAAAGTAATTTTTAATTATTTCCATTATATGACATAAGTTTTTTAAGAAAAAACCTGTCAACTACCCAAGAAACTATACTTTTTTCCATATACAATAAATATTTCTGAAGGCAATAGAATTATTTGTTCACCCACACCCAGAATTATTGAGCTAGTCTTAAGAGAGAGAAATTAAAAAGGTTAGGAAGGGAATTCAACCATAACAAAAGGCTCCATTAATAAGCTACAAGGTTTTAAGCTTGCAGCCTGAATCCACTAGGCAGGATTCTATAAGCTATTACTTGATTCTATTTTAAAGTGATCAAAATTTTCTATAGACTGGTAACCTAATTGAAGATATACTGCGTTGGAATGGAGTGAGTGTGTATGTGCCTTTTGAAATCACTTATAATTCTCCAAAATGCTAATATTGTATATCCCAACCCATCCATGATGGAAGTTTCTAACTGTACCTATTTCTTCATATTTTAACTCAAAAAGCAATGAAGACTTTGGTCATATAAAAAGATGGCAACAACTTTGGCTAAACAAGCCCTGTGTAAAAAATAAACAGGTAAGAATAGATACTGAATAGCACACAAGGGGAAAGAAGACTCATCAGGGCGATCTGATTCTTAAGGCAAGCTATTTATGGGGAAAGCAGCACATGGTAGGTATATTATTCACTAAATGGAAGAATGATTTTTTTTTGGTGTTGAGAGAAACAGGAATATTATGAGGGCAGGCAACAATCTCCATCCAAGCTATATGTTTCTCCATGAAAATATCAACAGTAAGTCTTTGAGAAAAAAGCATAACTTACATAATTTAATCACATCAGTAGAAACTTATACTAATGCTGTCAAGTTGAACTATTGAGGTAATTATATACATATATGTAAGTGTCCATATGTGTGTGTATTTCAAGGTCTCCCCCCACCTCCATAGTCAGCTTGAAAGGGATATTTTCCCTGTAATGTCTGCCACTATTACTTCTTTAAATTGTAGATAGAGTCATAGACTTGGAGTTTAAAGACATCATAAAGTCTACCCTTTCTTCTTCTATTTTATAGATAAAGAAACTAGGGCCTAGAAAAGTTAAAAGTGTCATGCCCAAAGTCACAAAAGTGGTGGCTGAGCCAATACTGCAGGCCAGATACCCTGATTCCAATGTTGTTCTCCATGACTCTTCTCACCACAAGGCTTACTGCCCTACCACCTATTACCCTGGAATGTTGTGTTATTTTTAAATTTTATTTATTTGCTTTTCATTTTCAACATTCACTTCTATAAGATTTTGATAGGTTCTAAATTCCCCCCTCCCTATGCTCCCCAAAATGGTGTGCAATCTGATATAGGCTATATATGTACAAACATATTAAACATATTGGAATGTTTCTTTCACTGTAAGCAATATGATGATTAGAAATTTGATTTTTTTTATTATTATTTTAAGGTTCTGTTTCCATTTACCTCAAGATGCATCCTGGGTTTTTGTATTTGAATAGGAAGGAGCTAGCTACAGTGGGGGCTAAATGCCAAGGGATCCAAAATTTGAAATAACTATGCTATTAGAAAAAAAAAATCTAATGTCCTTCCCTTTTCAGCCATTAAGAATATACTGCATTTACTGCTAAAACGACCAGACTGATGGCTGTAGGTCACTTGAAAATGAAACACTCTGTCATGTGCTTTAGCATGCTGAATGATAAAGCAGGCCACTCAATTTACCCTGCTTGCTCTGTACTATAGGTGACTAAGAAAACAGACTGTTCTATTATAGGAGAATTCTGTTGGTCTGGGAAATAGGAGTAGTCACCAAATCATGGCCCTGAGTAGAACAGAAATAGTTAATAGGCTTCTGACCAAAGGAGACATGGGTTAAGATGAACAAAGGGGAGAAGAACAGGAAAGTCATTCTCCAAACTGTCCAGGCACTGATGGAGAATCAATTGTGTGGTGACCACTAATGAATGGGAAAGTGTTTACATTGGCAGGCAATAAGTTGTTACTCTCCACAAGATACACAAAGCTTATCAACAATTTCCTGGGTTAGAGCCCTAGCATGTCTTCTTACAAGGCTCAGATCAAGGAGACAGTCCAATTCACTTGGCAAGATTCTAAGGAAACTTGGGAGAGCTTCACCAAAACTACATAGTCAGGTTTCTAGAAGCCAAACTAAAATTATAACTTTTGAGAACCTACCACAATGCACCAAGGAAGCTACAGATGCTGCTGAACAATATGGGGGCCCTTACCAGACTCTGAACATACTTCAAGAGCAGTGCAGAAAGCACCTGCCTTCTCCGGACTGCCCCGTGTTCTCCCTTATCCCTCAAAGGCTTCAAGAAACACGTGATAACTCCACCTTTCCAGTCAGCAGAGACAAAGGAACAAACCAATCAGAAAGCCTGAGGAGTTGGACCTATGGAATTCTCCAGCTTCTGCCTCCTGATCCTTCCAGTAGAAATAAAGTTTCCTTCAGCAACTGAAACCAAAAATAAATGCCTATCCTCATGTCCTGCTGAATATTCAGAGGGATGGTGAAATTGCAGCATGAAGAAATTTGCACTAAGGTGTCCTCTGACAGATTTGATTAACTCAGTATCATTAGCTGTAACCTGTCAAAATCTGAAAATGATTGTTTCAGGTGTGTTTCTAATACTGCACTATACAAGAATTAAAACTGTGATACAGATCGTTCTTGTTACATCTGGACATAGATTTAAGCTATTGGGTAAAAAGTGCCTTAATATGCATCCCTGATTTTCATAGTTTCATTTGTATACATACTGTACAGTAATAAGTTGTGAATACTTTGAACTGATTTTCATAATTGAAAATTAGGAAGCTTTTACTTTTTAAAAAATTTTCCCTTATGTTTATTATAACAAAACTATGGCATAACTCTTTATAAAATGTTAAGATGCAATTAATCTAGAATTATTCAGAGAACTCATCCTGTAAAACCAATTAAAATGTAATTTAGCTTCTTCAGGAAAAAATTCAGTAAGACAATACAATGGCTTATTATACATCTTGTAAGGAGAACTTCAGAGAGATAACATTGCCTGGCACACAGTAGGTACTTTATAAAGACTTGTTGGTTGATAAGTAAAAACAGAGGATCAGCTTATGGTACTGAATCCAGAGCATCTGTGACGTTTTCAGTTTTATAGATAATTCTTACTACTTACGCTCATATCAGCAGTATAATAATAATATTACTGTAAAATATTTTTTCTACCTTGGATGTTTAAAAATTGTGCTGTCTAACATTTGACTTATAAGTCTTTATTGACCATAATAATAACATAATCAGCAGAGAGTCTTTCAGTGAGAACTTAGGCGCATATATTGTATTTCAGGAGCACTATTAGTTATAAAAATCAAAAGGACATTTTAAATGAGTTTTGGAGGAAAAAAATCATGGAAATTCGCAAGATCATTCTTAGTTATACTAAACTTATTTGCCAACATTCATTAAATTTCCCCTAAACCCAATGAAATATGTGAAAGGTGATTTATTCTATAAAACGTGCCATAGCACAAAGAATGAAGCAGCTAGTAACTGTTTGGGAAATGATAAAAAATAATGATTTGCTATGGGAATCATGACTGCAATATTCCTTTTTCATTCTGGGGTGGGGTGGGGTGAGGTGATCTTTTCTCCTCTTAGCAATTGCTACCATTGTACCTGAAGGAATTCTCCTATTTCTAACACCAGGAGGTATACTATGGAAGGTCTTGCTTTGGAAGAAGAATTTACATTTGCATGGCCTCAGGATAAGTATCTTTGTTTAAGTAATTAAATGAGCATCAGTGTGGCATAGTTGAAGGAATCCTGGACTTGGTGACAGAAAGACCCAAGTTTGAATCTACCTCCTGTCTGGGGAGAGTAAAAACTTCTCAGGCAGTTTTGGATTAACTCCCACCCCCACCCCCACCCCCTATACTGCTGTCAATCTGCAACAAGCCCTTTCTGATTTCCCGCCTTTGGAGGCCCCTCCTCCAGGCCAGTGGGAGTCAGGGACAGCTCACTCCTCCTCCCTTGTTTTGCCGTCCTTTCCCCCTTTCCCTTGCTGTCAATCAGCATCCTTGTTCTTTGGAAGCCTATTTCCCAGCCACTGGGAGATAGTGGCGGGCTTCCCTGTGACTTGCCATTGGGGAAGATTCTGGCACTGAGAATTCAGTCTGCCTCTCAGCGAATGGGAGAGGAGACAGTTGGGGAAGGGGGCTTGACTGTGTTAGGGTTTAAAACCCTGCTCCCTCCATATTGCCTTATCTCTTTCCCGTGATCAGCCATGGGGAAAACCATCCTTTTCTCCCGCAGAAGAGAATAAACTCCTGTTTTATCATAAGAGATCACCGCATTTTTAATTAAATTTTTGGATGGGTTTTTTCATCCAAAACACTTCTAATACTTGCTAGCTGGATGACCCTAGACAAGTTGTTTAACCTCTCTGAGCCTGTTTTCTCATCTCTAAAATAGGAGTAATAGGGATGGCTAGGTGGCACAGTGAATAGAGCACTGGCCCTGGAGTCAGGAGGACCTGAGTTCAAATCTGGCCTCAGAGACTTAACACACACACACACACACACACACACACACACACAAAAGCTGTGTGACCTCGGGCAAGTCACTTAACCCCAAATGCCCTACCTTCCCCCCTCCAAAAAGCAAAAATAAAATAAAATAGGAGTAATAATACATGTAGAGGTTTATGAGAAACAAATGGCATAATCTATATAAAGAACATTACAAATGTTAAATTTATTTAAAATTAATTTGCACTGAAGGAATAATTTGTTAAAGTATAAAATGTTTAATACTGAAATCGTCTAAGAGGCACAGTTTTGAAGACATGTCTATTCTTCAGCATATCTAATAGGCTTTGTTTTAAAGAAACAAACTATATGCATTATTTTAAAGAATTTTGTGTCTAGTTAAGCATATTTTAACATATCTAATATGCTAGAATATTCTTAAAACTTTAGCATTACTAAACATAGGATAAAATCACCATACCCTGTATCATCTACGTACTTTTTCACTTAGAGAGGCAGGGGGGTATACAGCAAACCAAGAATGGGCCTCAGTCTGGTTCAAGTGCCTTTGATAATTATCATCTGTAAGATCCAAGACAAAGAACTTAATGTCTCAATGGCCCAGGCAATTCTCTCTGATTAATATGGAAGGCAGTTCCAAATGTGCATCACTAGAGGGTGGTTCCATATATCAGTGAAATCACTGATTTCCCTGGTAAATAAACAAATACGTAAATAAAAAATGGTTCAGAATATTCACTGAAGAGAAATATTTCAAAATTCACACAAGGAAGAAAAGGACTGGTGTAGTTGTACTCATCTAGCACTTTTTACATGGTCTCAACTTATATTTGTATACCCATTTTATCTTATCCATTAAGTTATAAGTTGGCAACTGGGTGGCACAGTGGATAGAGTGCCAACCCTGGAATCAGGAAGACTTACCTTCCTGAGTTCAACCTGGCATCAGACACTTACTAGCTCTGTGATCCTTGGCAAGTCATTTAACCCTGTTTGCCTCAGTCTCCTCATCTGTAAAATGAGCTGAAGAAGGAAATGGCAAACTAATCCAGCATATTTTGTCAAGAAAACCCCGCGTGAGGTCAACAAAGAATCAGACAGGACTGAAAGGACTGAACAGCAAATTTAATTATAAGAGAGGTAGCATGGTATGGAAGATATGGACCAACTTTGGTGTCAAAAAAACCTGGGCGCAATCCCTGTGTCTGACACATACTGGCTATGCAAACCTGGGCAATCAATTAAATTCTCAGTGCTTCAGGTCACTATGTAAAATTAAAATGCCTACTTGCAGATTTCCTTCCCCTTCAGTATTTTCCAAATTGATGAATCACAGTGTTACAACAAAACAGTCATCACAAAATTACTGTAAGCTCTAGAAGGGCACTGTCTTATGTGTCTTTCTACATATTTTGCTATATAAATAGTAGGTAATCGATAAATAACTGCTGTAAAAATGAATGATTAAATGACAACAGAAGCATTTCCCTACTTTCCCCACAGTATTCAGCTCAGATAACTGTTTAAGGTGAAGTGCTTTAAAACTTGGTACCCCACTAAAAGAGGTTTTCCTCTTTTTGGAACTATCAATACAAGACAAAGTAAAATGAAAATTTAGTAATCATTTATTTGATTAATATTGACAGACTCTATTTTGGGGCATCTTTACTTTTCATTGTATTGTGAAAACAGAGCTATATTAAAATAATATGAATGATGAATATTAAGATGAAAATACGAATAGGATATTCATATATCTCAGTGTCAAAATGGATTTTCTCTCAATGGTGATTTCATTTTTCCCCAAAGCTCCCCTTCTTTTCTAACTTTGTGTCCTATGTTTATGATCTAGAGGGGAGAAACCTTTTATTTTGTTTTACATAGAAGGAAGCCTCAACGTTTTTGGAGCCTCCTATAGCCCTAAGGTTCTTGATTCCTTTCTATATTTTAAAATGTCAAATGAAAAGCAGCTTTTCGTTTGACCTTCTTATAAATACATTATGAAAAAAAAAGATAAAACTGATCATTTGGGGTTTTCATTTAATTGAAAAAACACTATGAATGGTTGCATCAGAATTTTTCAGATCCTTAAAATTTAACCTTCGTTTTAAATGTGGTCTCCTTAAGCCTAAATCTACCATTTGCTTTTAATAATTTTTGGCTGTTGCTCTTGAACATTCACCACTTTTACATACATGTTCTCATGAGTGAAAATGCCCTTTTGGAAGTATCTTATTCTGTGAGATGTAACCTTCCAAAATACCTGGCTCTGAAACACTACTGAAACTCCAAATGCCTTGTTAAAATATAGAAACTTAGCTCTTCCAGTCCCGTTGGACCTTGTCCACTTCTACTCTTCCATACTTCCACTGATTACTATGGAATGCCATTCATAGCCCATTAGCATGGTCAGAAGTTGGGCAACTCACATACACCAGAGCCTACAATTCTGAGCCCCATCTCATAACACCACCTCATTTCATCATTTAGGATTCCATTTTTTATCTTTGGCTTCCAAAATGGATCTTAGTATCTACTAGAGAAATCTGACAGGATCTCAAAAAAGTTAAATGAACTTCCTCTCCTAGACCTTATTATATACAGATAGTTGTCTGAGTGACTGATTGTCTAAACTAAGAAATGGATTCACATTCAGCCTGCAGAAGGAGAAAGTCAAACAACAGGTTATGGACTCTCTGGGTCATGCCACCTTTCTGGGCTTATACTCGAACTCCAATAACTTTTTGAGGGGTCTTAATGGATTGAAGATTCTCCTGTGGAGTTCTTCAATTCTACTTCTTTAGAAAGTTGTAAGATATCTTACATGAATATTAATTTCTTCCTAAGGAAGAGATAGCATCTTCCTTCATCTCTCCATACCAACTCAATCTTTGGCCCCCAAGGCCAGTCATTGATTGTTAGTCTGAACCATCCAAAGATCCCTTTCTTTCCTCTGGACATCTTTTACATTTCTAGGCTCACAGAAACAAAGGTCTAGAACCCTAACATGAAGAGAGTGTTCCATTTTGGTTAAATGTCTATTGCCCAAAGGGGCTGGTTTTACCTCTTCTGAACCTAGGCAGACAGACACAGCAATTTCTTTGCCCCAGACCAATGAAGTACTTTTCTTTTTAATTACCTCTTAAAAGGAGGCTCTCAGTTACAGCAAACCTCCACCCCACAGTCAAGGGGTTTCTCCCTCCAAATTTCTCTGATCTGTGAGACTGCAGAACCAGCCATTGTCCACACAAAAAGTCCTCCCATTTTATTTACTCATCAAGGCTAAGGATTCCATAAGCAAGGCCTTCTATTTCCTTGGTTTTTTCAGATTAGATTCAGCTAGGTACACTATAGCTGAGAGGGCCATTTCGACAATGCTCTGACAGTATGGGAGCACATCAGCTTGATGTTTGATCATCCAGACCCAAGCATATGAGAGACTCAATGTCCCAGCCCAGAGAGTTCAGAAAGTTTCTGCTATTGCTGCCCTAAATTGGAACGGGAGTATAAATTCCTTGGAGGAATTTACCTAGAGGTGTCCCAAGTAGATGTCTTGCCAGCAAACTCTGAGGGGTCAGCTAACCTCTGAAGGGATGGATTCTGAATTCATACCCTTCTGGGGAGGCAGGGAGGCAGTGTTCTTAGGAGGGCCAGGTTTGGCTGCCAAGTGCTCCCCAGGTAGCCCTAGCTTATTCCTTCACTCCTCAATGCCCTTGTTGAGTCAAAAGAAGCCATCCAAGAGGAAGGAGGCCTGCAGCCTACTCAGAGAGAAGTCAGGTGCCCTGATCCCTTCTCAGGTTCATTAGTCTTAATAAGTAAAATCTGAAGTCTGTTGTTTCTTCATATAGGAATTTAAGACACCTGGTTACTGAAGTTGGGGACAAAGGCGTGGGGGCGTGGAGGTGGAGTGATAAATCTTTGCAAAGATAAAATACATTTCTTGAGGCAAGGAACCTAAATCCCACCTCCTCTGCCCTGAATCCCCAATTATCATGTCAAAGCTAGAATCCAAGCTGACCTTGGGAATTCTCTAGGCCAAATCTTTGTCACAGAGGAGGGAATTAAGGCCCCAGGGAAGTGAAGTGATTTGCTCAGGGTCACAGCAGAAAGAAAGCTAATTTTAATGTTCTAGTAATTAAAGCAAGGATCAAGTGGAACCTAAACTCCTTAGACTCATAGAACTGGAATATTTCTTGGAAACCTCTTAGTCCAATCTCTTCATCTTTCAAAACAAACACCAGACTTAGAACTAACAGCCAGAGCTAGAACTAGAACTCAGGTCTTCAGATTTCCACTTTAGGTTTCTTACTGAAATTTAGCCTTCCTTGGGGACAGTGACCTTGCTTGGTCTAATAAAGAATAGCTGAGCAGGGAATATGGGGGAAACATCTCTCTCCTTCCAACCCTATAATAACCTACCTCTGGTTTCCAATTGGCAGGACTGCCAAATTTTAGAAACCAGGGAGGGCAAAATTTCCAGAGTGATTAAAAAATAGTTCCTGAAAAGTCCCTCAGAAGGCTAATTGTGGGCAAGAGTTCAACCCTAAGCCATTTAGCAGATCTCCACTGGGAAGGTTGTTCCCCTGTGTTCCAGGGAGGAGGGCGTTGAAGATGACCCTTGAAGAATCATCACTTTTAGCAACGAGGGCAGCTGCTCAGTGGTGCAGGATGAAGCTCCAGGTCGCATCACCATGGCAACCACCTTCTCCTGTGCATCATCCAAAAAATGTGGCAACTCTGCCAGATGACACTGCAAGTATAGTGCAATAACTGCCCGGCTTTTCCACAGCTTTCTTTCTTGAAGGACTCTTAGTTGCCCTTTAAATTGCTCACCCTTGGTTAAATCTTGGCTCAAGATAAATTTCTTAACACCCTATACTAGCTCCATATTTTCTTTGAAGTACTGGTTTCCCCCATACTTGGCAAGGGCAGCCTTGGAACCATATGGACTTTTTATCCTTGATTCTCTCCATCTAGAGTTAGGTCCCTACCTGTAGTTTTCATTCCATCCTATCCTCTACAACCAAGACAGAAGGACCTGTGAATCCATAGCTTAGGGGGTGCGGACAATTGATTCTTGCTGCTGGTCTTCCTCTAATTTCATTCCATTCTTCTAGTGACTGATCTACAGCCTTGCACAAGTCCCTGTCTTTTTCCTCCATTCCTGCCTTGTTATCTTGCCCATACCCCAATTCTTCTGGAACTTGAATTCTCTACCATATTCTCCTAAGGCTCACTGTCTTTCCCATAAATCACATTACAAGATTAATCTCCCATTTACACAGTACATATCTTGTATATATCTAGTTATTTGCATGTGATTTCTCTAGGAGATTGTGAGATTCCTGAAGGCAGGGACAATATTTTTACCTGTCTTTGAATCCCCAGCGTTTAGTACAGTGCATGGCCCCTAGGAAGAACCTAATAAACTATTGTTGACTGACTGCTCACCAATAAATGTTCCTGTTACCAGATATACCTCCTTGGATATCTACTTATTGCCCTCTTCAGGCAGATGGCACATGTCCACTGCGCTGGTGCTCCATCCACCTGTCTATAATTTCTTATTACCTCATGTGCAGACATTCTCAAAGAACATTCCCAAAATAGGAACACGCTGGTCTCCAGATGACTCTGGTTTGGCCTGCTTTTCTACCTATTAAATACAGGGAATTCAAACTTTTTTCATTCTCTGTGCTGCAGATATTAAAATATTTTCATGAGAACAGTGCTTTACTAAGTAAACTTAGTGGCAACCTAAAAGCACATTTTTTTTTGCCTCCAATATTGCTATAAAGCCTCAAAACAAGTAAAAAAAACCAAACAAACAAAAAAACGGATGCATTAATAAGTGATTTTTCAAAATCCAGATCTGACCATTTCATTTCTTTATTCAGTATACTCCAGTGCATCTCATTTACCTCTATAATCAAACATAAACTTCTCTGTTTGCATTTTAAGGACATTATAACCTCACTGAATCTATCTTTCCAGTCATACTACAAATAACTCTCCTTTACACACCCTACAGAACTGCCAACTCACTTCCTTGGTTTCTCAAAAATAGGACTCCATTTTCTAATTCTTTCCTTTTTTTTTTGAGAGGAGAAGGCAAGGCATTTGGGGTTAAGTGACTTGTCCAAGGTCACATAGCTAGGAAGTGTGTCAAGTGTCCCCATATCTGAACTCGGGTCCTCCTGACTCCAGGGCTGGGGGGCCACCTAGCTGCCCTGATTCTTTATCTCTGTATCTAGCTGTTGGCTGTCCTTGGTAATTGGAACAGAACTTTTCTTCACTTCCATCTCTTAGAATCCCCCTTTTTTTTTGAGGTATAGCTCAGTTGTCACCTCTATGAAGCCCTTCTTGATCCCTCCTGATTTTGCCTTCCCTCAAAATTGCCTTGTATCTATTTTGCATGTTGCTATATATGAGCATTCTGTTTTTCCCATCTCAACTATAAGCTTCTTGTGGGCTGTGTAAGTTTCCATTTTCTAGGGCTTTCTGGGTGTCTATCATAGTACCACATAAGAAATGTTTAATAAACATCTGCTGATTTATTGTTAATTCAGAACCGACTGTGACTGAATAGGAATGGTACTAATTTAGGGAAACGGGGGAAATCTCTGAGAAATGAAGGGGTCATAATTAGAAATAATCATCTTCTAAATCTACTTTTCTGGATAATTTTTAATGTTCATACAGACGTGTGTGTATAATGTCACTCAAAATATGTATAAGTTGCCCCCGTAATGTTAAACCTGCTAGGGTAACTTTGTTTTTCTTTTGATTATAAACAAATTATAAAATTCAATTTTAAAGAATTTTCTCATTCAAATTACCCTGAGAATAAGGTTTTAAATGGAAAACAGAAGGGAGAAGGAAATAAGCATTTATATAGTACCTACTATGTCTTCGATATATGCCAAGTGGTTTACAAAAACCTCTTTTGAAAAATAAGTAATAATCAAATATCTTTTGATACAATTTAAAACACCTAAAACTGTTTAATTTTATAAAAACCTTTCTTTATGAACTATTGCTGGCTGGACCCTAAGCCCCAAACAGTAAATCATATACAGAAAGAAAAAATTTGTGCAAAATGTATTTATTATACACAGAAATCCCACAACAACTATACTTCACTTTCTCTGCTCACCACCACTGAAATGCTATAGCAGGTTAACAGTTTCTGTAATATTTTTTTTCCAAAAGAACTTTTGAAAGGTAAAAGAAATCACACCAGCTAAACTTTAAATGGAATCTAAAACATTCTACTATCTGACCCCCACTCCCCATAATCACATAAAATGAAAGTTGTGGACTTTCAGGGAGAGACTTTTCTAGGAACAGAAAGTTCTACAGTATTTTATGTGAATAGGTGCAGATGAAATATGTAGGGGAAAAATTCAGTTGAAAATACTGAAGAGATGGTTATAATGAGTTATGAATTAAAGCATTTTCTAGGAAGGATACAAACAAACATTTAAGTTCTTATAATACGCAAGGCCCTGTGACAAGCTCTTTGCAAATATAATTGCATTTAATCTTCACAACAACCCTGAGAGGTAGGTGGTATTATTATTCCCATTTTAGAGTTAAGGAGACTGAGGCTGACAGAGATTAAGTGACTAATCCAGGGTCACACAGCTAGAAAGTATCTGAGGCTGGGATCTGAACTCAGGTGTTCCCGATTCAAGGTCCAGTGCTTTATATACTGTGTAACCTAGCCACAACTGAGCCAAGGACTCTCCTGTAATGTTTGGTTTTTTTGTAATAAAAGCATTGGGGCATCGACTTGCTTGGTTTTCTACCTTTTTCCGTGTGAAATTAATCACCAGAATAAGTATATTTATTTATTTTCAAATACCAAGATTACTTGTGTTCTCTCAATCATCTCAATCTCTATGTACCTCTCTTCAGCACAATTACAAAACCACCTTTGTTCCACCCAACTACCCTTACCCCTCTCTACTAAATTTCTAACAAACTCCCTTCTGCCATCATTATCAGCCTTAACACCAGGCTTGGAAGCATCCAAAGATGAGATACCAAAAGATAACTTCTCATCAGAGCCCTATGGGCACAGGGGAAAGGAACAGGAAAATTTCTGAGTAGGTTTAATGATACCTCTTATGGTTTTGTTCAAGTGTCTTAGGACTAGAATCACTATACCTCGAGGTAACATCCAAAGTACTTGGGGTTGTCGGTAAAGAGGATAACAGTGCCTGCTCTGACTCTCTCACAGAGCTGTTAAGAACACTTTTGTCCAAGGCAAATCCAGGTAATAGAATTTATACCCCTAATAAGAGGAATAATTGCACTCATATGTCTTTTCTCAGAGAATAATCATAACCCCTGTATGACTTGATAGATATTCATTGAGTGTTACTATGGCCAAAAAATTCTGTTTAGTAAATCTGAACTGGTCCTGAGCCTCTCCTGACAAAGCTGGGGGGCAGGGGGAGGTCATCTAACAAAATGCAATACTGGGCCCATGTTTGTGTGTGTGTGTGTGTGTGTGTGTGTGTGTGTGTGTGTGTGTGTGTGTGTGTGTGTGTGTGTGTGTGTGTATGTTTCTGTGTGTCCCTCTGTGTATATGTATATACGTAATACAAATATACATGTTTTATTCATATGAGTGTATATATGCATAGGACTTTTAAAATTGCTTTAGAAATTTGCTATAGTAAATTATATATTAATAATGCTATAAGGAGACTTTGTTTCCATATGATCTGCCATCAAATACGTGTATGTTTCTACAGATAGATGTGTGTGATTCCTCCTATTTAGACATATATGATTCTAAGTTCACATACATCTATACACACACACACACACACACACACACACACACACACACACACACACATACATATATCTAGGCCCACACTAAGTCCTTTGTATAGCTGTATTATTGATTTCCATGCCATGTGACTACCTTATTATATCTCCTATATTATCCTAGAACTTCTAATACTGAATGTTAATTTTTTTTAAATTTGTGCCCCTTGAGAGACTCATATTTGTTGATATGCACAGAGAAATTAATAATATAATAACAATAATAAATATAGGAAAGCTAGAGGTGAGAGGTAAAGTACACGTTAAACATAAATCAACAAAGGTCTTTTCTTTAAAAAAAAGTCTACCAGCATCCTACTAAGGTACATAAAAAATCATAATGTATATAACAACTTATAAAATATTGCTCCTAAAATATCCAGCATTGGTCAGCTATTCAAATGCCATATGAGATGGGCCTTTACAATGTAGATGAGGTGTAAAGAAAATGAGAAAATTCCAATTAAAAAAGAGACAATTCAAAACTTTATGGGTTAAACATTATCTGAAAGAATATTTTAAAACATTATTGTATAGGATGGAGAATAGAAAATTTTAAAATATCCAATTATAGCTTTTTAGAAACAATGTTATTTAGAGGCAGGGATAGATCTGACAAACTTTCCAAATAAAAATTCTTAATTACATATTCGTGATGCTAAATATCTCTTCTCCAATTTCCAATAGATTAGAAAAGAAGTAAGTTCCCATTGCATCAGGCCTGCTTTAGGGAAAAAAAGAACAAATTCTATTGTTTTAATATTGTCAGCATGCTGAGTTTCCAAAAGAAATAATAGACAAATCATTCCCTAAAGATCTCAGAATGGGAGAGCAAACCACAATAAAGAATCACACAATTTTAGACCTAGAAAGGCCCAGAGAAGTTAAGGGACTTGCCCAAGGTCACACAGTTGGATTACATGGAAGAAAAAAAAAGCAGTGTTGCAAAAAGCTAGTAAATTAGACTGTTCAATATTATTTCTATCCATGAAATTTATACTTTATAACAGTGGTTCAACCCTTTAATACTCATATGTAGGTGTATCTGTATCAACACATGAGAATTCCCCTTTCTTGAAAATGACTATATAAAATCATAACAAGTTCTTGAAACTGCTCAGGTTTTGATTACAAAAATAAAATAAACATAAATTTCACCTAAAAGTTGAAACTATAAAAGTATGAGTGCTTCTGTGGAGACGAAGCAAAGAGAAAGATCAAGGTTTGCTTCCTTCGTAACTTGAGAATGTCTTAGATACGTAGTAAGTTCTTTTTTCCTTCTAAGAATATTGTATTTTAATTATAAGTAGGCTTAAATAGAGGGCCTACAGTTATTTAAGTTTATGGCAGCTTCAAAGACCAGCTCTTTTAAATTTTCAATTTGATAACTTCCAGAGTCCCCATGGAAACGACCTTTTACTATTTCCACGGATACAGAATGGGCTTTAAATATTTCTGTTCCATCAGACTTTATTATACAAGCAAAGCTAACATTTAGACTACAGTGTCACTGATGTTTAAGTTACACATATACTCAATAGTAGCAGGAAACAATGCAACTTCCCAATTGTATGCACATTAGGGCATTACAGTTTTCATTTTCTTTGAATGAGGCACTTGTTTTAAAAAAAAAATTTGCTGATGGCAGAAACTCAATGCTGACACTTAAATTGAATAAACGGGGTTCTTTATAACACATCGGTTCCCTTATAAAAATACATCGATCTTAAAAGAAAACATATGGGATATAGCCAAAATAAGTAATTAAAATTCAAACATTATTTCAGAAGAGTAAAGATGAAACACTAGTCAACTACATCAACTCAAATATTTCCATGTAGTCTGTATCTTGGTCATTTTCAATCCATCAGTTTCTCTACGCATCCCAGCAAATATTTGGCCATTTTCTCATGTTGTCAAACGAATGATTGTTCCAGAAACAAACACTTATTTTGGTGTCACTCTAAACAAAACATAAATAATAGTTTCTGTTTCCCTCCCAAGACTCAGAGAGCACTCTAAAGATAAAGAGAAATCCAATTTGACTTTCTTTGGAAAGATTAGTCTATATTCTCTAACAAAAAATTTGATTCCCTCCTTTCTATTGTTTCCTAAAAATTTACCACTGCCTTGCTTGAAAGAGAATTTACCTTCTTTATCATCAATGTCTCCCACCAAAAATTTTAAAATTATCATGTACACAACGAAAGGATGGTTTCATTTTATTTCCCCTCTAACTTAGAGAATCTCCTATGATTTACTGTGGGGAAACAAGTGACACAGTTTTGGAAGAACCCTATTAAGATATGAATGACAGAACTGGAATCACTCAATAGTTCAACTATATACTGAAACAGAAAGTCAAAGAAAATTACCAAGAGCCTAATGAAAAGACATCTTTGACATAAGGCAAGGGAAGCTTATTCAAAAGATCGGCAGGGATTAGAACAAAATCAAAACAATGTAGAAATGGTTTGAGGAATGTTTGTGTCAGTTATTTGTCGATATCTCAGCAAAACACTCACAAGTCCCCACACACAGACTCATCCAAAACCTAGTTTTTCCCAAGTAAAATATTTCCCCATTATGGTAGCTGGAAAACTACTTAAATTGGACAGAACACTTAAATTCTCCTAAGGAAAACCAGAAACTTTACTCTTACTTGGTGAATCGAAAAATTTCTGAATGTTGAAGACTTTCCTTCCTTTAAAAGTAGCCAATTCATAAGCATTAAATTAACAATGTGAGTAAAAAACCATAATTTCTGGTCAAGAGATCATGATTTGTTTCCAGAAATATCAGTCTTACTTCTAAAGTCTATGCTGGAGAATTCTTACCTGAACCTCTAAGAAAAGAACTGGAGGGAAAGTAACTCACAAGTCATAGTTTATTTTTTTTTTTTTACAAATTGTTATTAATTCCTGATTTTGTCAGTGTTCATCATGGCAATCAATATATTAAAAGTAATAGATTTAAAAATTCAATGTATCTCTATCTCTGATGATACCAAACTGGTATATCATTTATAATTTTGACATTGGTAATAATAATCAATTCTGTACAACTATACCCTTGTAAAACCATAATTCTGGTTTACTCTTCTGCATTCACTTTTGTTTCCTTTCTACAGAGGGAGCTAGAGTTACTCTGTGCATCTGCTGAAATATATGGATGTATATCACGTAACAGAAGTATGGACACAATTATACTGAAAATCTCAATTGGTTTAGGGTAAACTTGAACAGAATTCATCATAACTTCTCTGGAATTTATATTTTTTAGGATGTGTCCAGCTCTACAGATAATCAGAGCTAAACTATAGGCACTGGACAAATCAACACAGAAGCCTCTCTCCCACACATTCCCATTCCATATTATCTGGAAATATCTTTTGGGTAAGTGAAAGAGGGAACCCAGGGAAAAGGAAAAGGCAGACAAGATTATAAATTAACTTTAGATACACTCCTACTGGATGAAAACATTTGAAGGTCTGATTTCCTAAAAGCATCACTTGTTTCCACAAACAAAACAATTATTATTATTATTATTATTATTATTATGTGGGTTTAAAAAGAGAGAAGGAAGGGCAGACAATTAGATGGACTGAAGGAGTAATGGAAAAGTAGAAGAGGGTATGGACTAAAGGTTGGGAAGTCAAAAGTAAACTGGCAACTAGAAAAAAAGGAAATATTTTGAAAGATGATCAGCGATAGAGATAAAAACTAAAAGTTGAGTGCCCATTAATGTTATTACTGGCATAGAATGACTATGAAGGATGTTGTTGCACCCTAATTCTAATAGAAGATACACCAGAAAATAGGCCACTTAATTGCCATTCTAAAAAAGGAGTTTTAACACAGTCTAAGGTGGTTAACCACAAATATTATATATAATGGATCTGCAGCAAACTTCATTTTATTTTGAAAATAGTGAAATTTTCTCATTCTAATTCTTAGACTGGGACAAATACCTTAAATGATAAGTTTAGTATGTGCTTTTTGAATCTCAACACTGCTAATTAAATTTATTACCCGTGTAAGAATTTTAGAGTCAGTTTATCGCTCCAGGCTTCAATTTCTCAATCTGTGAAATGAAACTAGATTAGGGGTTCCTAACATGGGGTCCACAGACCCACAAGGGATTCATGTTAGATTTGAAGGTACCTGTGAATTTGGATAAGAAAAACATTACATCTTTATTTTTGCTAACAACTGAATATTTTTCCTTCAATCATTAGAAAACATTATTCTGAGAAGGCGTTCTGGGGTCCACAGACTTGTTACACCAGTGTCTATCACACAAAAAAAATGGTTACAAATCTCTGGACTAAATGGTCTCTAATGTCCCATCTAACTCTAAACCCTAGGATTTTTGACAATTAATCAGGTTTTTTTTTAAAATCATCTTTTACAAAGTCATATCTCCCATTAACTTCAATCAACCCACAGCTTCAATCCTATATCCAAAATATAATAAATGCTGATAGTGAGAATGATGATGTTGTTGAGGATGATGAAAATGATAATAAGGATGATGAGGATGATGATGATGAGTGTTCTTTCTTTCTGTTACACCATCAAGGAGAAATTTCAGGCAAGGTCTAGGAAGGGAATGTGAAGATATGAGAAAAAAATTAAATGATATAATGAGTGTGTGAAACTAAAGAGTATGGTGCCCATCCACAGTACACCATCAAAAATGAAAAGTAGAATAAAATATTCTCATGGCTGTGGCTTTAAAATATTTTAATGTATTTAGATTTTAAAGCTATTAAAGCATCTTCATTTTGATACTACTGCAAAAAGTCATATTCTATCAGCAAAGATGTCAATAATCCAAGTGCCCATAAGTCCATGTATGCATCATGTGGCTAATTCATCCACTCCTGGCTTTTGTAGCCTTTCCAAGGAAACCAAGGTCACTCTCACAGAATATATTAAGGACAATTTCCAAGATGGGGTCAGTTTTAAGAATTTGAAAATTTACTAACAATTTATATCTATAAAATAATTTGATTAGGGTTATTCTGAATAAAATAGGTGTTTATAGTGAAAGTTATAAAGCTCTAAAAGGGTAATACACCCAAATGTGTGTTGTACAATAATACTCAATGTTTTTTTTTTCATTTCAATGTATTTTATAATGGTTAGATAACTTTAAATTCAAAAAATGAATGATAATTTTGATTTAATGATCATATTTCAAAACAGCTTGACATGAAATGTAGCAACTGCTACTGAGATATTTGAATAACTAAATTCTAATATTCCCCTGAAAAAAATTGAGCACATTTTGAGAAAAGGCAGTTACCAAACTTTGCAGAACACATGCAAACCTTCTTGCTGTTCATTCATTTCAATGTCTTAAAAACAAAATGATTTTATTAGGCAATCATGTATAATTAAAATGAACAAAGCAAAGAAGAGAAGGTAAGAGCCTTTTTGGAAATTCTCTGTGTTTAGAGCAATACTTCCAAAGGATATGGCATGTACTTTCCTCCTTACAATGCATTTAACTATATTTTCTGTAAAGGATGATAAAAATATTGGCATATTGTTTTTCAGTCCACTTTTGGGGGACTAAATTCAGCCTGATTTTATCCATTTAAAAAGTCTTTATGGGGGCGGGTAGGTGGCGCAATGAATAGAGCACCAGCCCTGGAGTCAGGAGGACCTGAGTTCAAATTCAACCTCAGACAGGTAACAGTTTACTAGCCCTGTGACCTTGGGCAAGTCACTTAACTCCAATTGCCCTGCCTTCCCCCCTCCAAAATAAGCAATAAATAAATAAATAAATGAAAAATTAAAAGTCTTTATATAACTTAAAATCAGCTAGTAAAGTGAATAAAATAAAAATTTCTTTGATCTAAATGAGGATGAGCCAGTTTGTAGGAATGAAGCAATGCCTTCACAAAAAGATTATTTTATTCAGAAAAAATTTATTTTGATCTCAACTTTATTTTTTGTATTTTTTTTTGTTTAAGAAACGACATGTTACCTTTTCACTTAGAGGAAAAAAACGGTTTGGTAAATATGTACTTAAAAAAATTTGCACGTGAGGAGGAAACACTCCATTACCCTGACATCAGCGTGTTGTTAAAATCTACCTCTGTATGAATTAAAAAAGACAAAAACAAAAAGCAAACAAACAGTTGATTTAGGAAAACATGCAAGACCCAAACACAGACAAAGCTGTTTATAAAGGTATCACAACACATTTCAAAATCTGAGAGATCATCCCTACAAAAATTTGATACCCATTACCACTTTTACTTGGGTTATTCTTTATTACTCCAGACATAGACAGTATTTGTATAAAGTTAAAGGTAAATTTGCATTTCTAAAGAGAGAGCTTCTATATTTCACTTACGTAACAAAGGCTTATTTAAATTTGTGTAGTCTTCATTATGCCCCCACCTCAGGGATTGGAAATCTTTAAAACCTTTTTGCTTAATGGTAATGAGTACTTGCTCCCTACCAGAAAAAAGTATACTGAGGATCTTAGAACCGAAAGAGACCTCAGAAAGTGACCTCAAGGATTTTTATCACTCAGTGTGTTGGTTTGGAATTCAAAGATGTCTTCCTGTATCTGACCCTGTGCTCTCTCTCACTGCACCACTCATTTAGAGGACATGGAAGCCCAAGGATGATGACTGATTTGCTTAAGACCTCACAGTTAGGGACAGCTAGATGGTACAGTGGATAGAGCACTAGAGCACTGGTCCTGAAGTCTTGAGGACTTGAGTTCAAATTCCACCTCTCACACTTACTAGCTGGATGACCTTGGACAAGTCAATTAATCAGTATTACCTGGACAAAACAAATGAACAAAAACAAACAAAACCAATGACCCAAACCATTGGTAGCAATAGCCAGAGGAAGGATTTAGACCAATAATCTCACACTCCTGGCTAATATTCCTCCCACAGTACTTCCCCACCTCCTTTATAAAAAGAATGTATACTTCCACAAAATAATATTCCCTAACTTACCATACTAACCCTGATGAATGATTAGAGATTTCATTGTGAATTATCTTCACAAAGACTACATCTACACAGAAAATACAGTGGAAATTGATATATTATTTAAATGATAAAATTTTTAAACTTCTTTGGGGAAAAAAGTTTTCACCCCACTGGATAATGTGGTTTTTGACAATATATATTAATCACACTCAATGGATAACTGTTAAAATAAAAAAAAATTCTTATTTTCTGATATTTCTCAATCAAAATTTTAATTGTTTTCCCCAAACCAAATGTGTATATGGTAGCAGGTGTGGGTGTGGAAGAGTCTAGACCTGTGATTTCCCAGGCACAGGAAATTTTCAGTGTGGGAACTTCAATCATCATGCAGACTGACATAGTATTTATACTATTAGTTTTAGAGAGTTGCCTGGGAGGCCGGCACTAAGAGGTTCAGTGATTTACCTAGGGTCACACAATCTGTATGTTTCTAAAAAAAAGGATCATATATTCAGAGCTCTAAGGGGCTCTAGAGGCCATCAAGTACAGCCTCCTCATGTTACAGATAGGTATTGAGGCCCAGAGAGGATCTGCGATTTGTCCAGGAGTTAACTTAGTGTCTAAGGCAAGACCTGAAGCCAAACCTTCCTTATTTCAAGGCTGGCACTCTTCACTATACCATCCTGCCTCATACACACATACATATACATACATACACATAAACACCTAAATATGAATAGCAAAAAATTACAATATTTAAATTATTCAACGTAGAACATGGAGAATACTAAAGTTAGAGCTACAAATTAGGAAAGACTTTTCTAGGAAAAAGCAAAAATTCCTATATTTCATACTGACTTTTATCTGTTAACATCCTCTTGCTTTTTTGTAAAAATGGCAATAATAATACTTACCTAACTCACTGAGATATGGCAAAGATTGCTTAATATTCATCCACCTCTTTGAAAATGAAAGTACCATACAGAGAAATGATGTGATGATGATGACGATGATGATGATGATGATAATGAAACATCTTGTAAATAGGAAAATGTAGGCAGCATAATTGTAAGAGATCATATATCTTATCTTGAAACAATGAGGAGAAAATGGAACCCATCTACTGCTGGATGGCATGAAAATTGGAAACAATTTCATGTAATGAATTAAAGTGGCAAAATATATATTTAGAATCATTTTAGTTAAATGGTAGAAAAGTACCTCCTTATCCCTGCTACTTAACTAAGACACAGACAAGTCAGCCTACCTCCTGTTGGTCCTCAGTATTGACTACTTCAATATTCTTTTCCTTTACAAAGATGAAAAACCAAAATGTGTTCTCTCTTGATTGTAGCATCACAGCTTCAATGCAGACTGTAAGAGCTTGATTCAACTGAGTTTGTTGGGAGAGACTTTCTAAATTGTCATTTTAATATGATGACCCTTTCTGGACAAACAATAGAGGCAGATAAGGCAACTAAAATGGAGATAAGTATATGTGGTCAACTGGGATTTTTTTTTCTTTGGTTTTCAAATCCTAAGGCATTTTCCTTTTCAGCGTAGTCTAAAAAGTAGATAACTAATATACTTGGCAACTGTATTTTCTAAATAATAAGCTGATAGTTCTGCTATTTCCAATAATTGCAAAGTACTTGCTTTATGTTTTATGTGTTTATTTCTTCATAGGAGATAAGTCTTCATTCTGGTAAGATTATTACAACAGGTAAGTTATAATTGGGGTGATTCTTTTATACCTATCTTATAGCTTTGTTCTGTTCTTCTGGATCAACAATGAGTAAGAGTAAAGCCTAGAATCTGTTAAGACTCATTGCATAAGTTAGAGACCTAAAACAATGGTCCCATCCTCATATGTGGACCAGGTGGTATACTGCCTTAAAAAAAAAAAGACAAAGTGGCTCTTATTATGTATTATGCTTCAAAATTTTGCTGTATCCCTTAAATGATGGGGAAGGAGGAGACAATCTTTTATAAGTAGTGTAATATGAATTTTCTCAGAGATTGACTATGTAATTTTAAGAAGTCAAAATTGAAATATTTAATTTAAAATATGTGATTTTCTATTATGATTTTTTAAAATTGTGTTTCAAATGACAGGATTATAGGATTTAAGCCTAAAGATGTCCTTCCTTTCCTCTTTTTCCCCAAATTCTGAGAAACCCTCAGATCTCTTATATACCTTTGGTTAAGTGGAAAGTGACAGAATCTACAGGTAGAATGAATCTTAGAGAACATCTATATTCTCGAATCCAACCACTTTTCACCTGCCACCATTTATTGATTAGGAAAACAGCAAAGAAAAGGGAAGTGACCTGTCCAAGGTCACATAAGTAGTAAATAGTAAAACCAGGATTCAAAACCATGCCCCCTGATTCCAGACTCTGGGCTCTTTCCAAAGGGTTCTCTGATAATGGCCCTGCATAATTCCCCATGCCCCTAATTTGGTGACTTCCTTTTACCCTTACTGTCAAAACATGGGTATAATGGCAAGTTTTGGTTACAGGGAAATCACTTGTTTATATTCCCTATCCATGATCCAACTGATAACAAGTTTGGGGGGTCGGGAGGACAGCACTCCAATTAAAAGAGTGTTTTGCCCTAGGTATACCTAGAAGATTGTGCTACATGTTGCGCATTATGGTCCTTCCTTTCTCCTCTGTTGCCTCCCCAACCCCTTCCCTAAAGCACCTATGTGTACATCTCTCTGGACAGGACTATGGTTACTATTTACTGTATGATGCAGATCTTTAAATCATCAGAGAATCTGTGACTTAGCTGAGGGAACTGTGGTGGAGTTTACCCCATTTCAACAGATTTTCACCAAAAAAAAAAATTCAACACAAAGCCTCGACATTGTACAAAACAACTTCTGAAACTTTATTGTGAATTTTCAAGTACATTTAGTAGAGGATCTTATCCTTAATATAATTAATTAAAAATAAATTTGAAAGAAATCCACACACTAGTTGGTTTTTTTTAAAGCAAAGATCATTACAGACTTTTGAAGTCACAATATATACATTTATATGAGTGCAATAAGCTTCCAAATACATTAGGTATATATCTGTTTAAATAAATAGTAGGACTTTTAATTATACATGTGTGAGAGGCATACTGTTTACATCAAAAATGTTTTTACAAAATAGAGCAAAAACGGAAATACATTTTGGATTTACAACTACTTTAATACTTTATGAATCCAATACTTAATTGAAATTATAGTATACAAAGGTCCATTTTATTGAGGACAATTTAATTTCCTGTCCAACACTGTTCAAAAAAATATAGATTTAAGATGCATTATTATACATATTAGTGAAATTTCATCAACTCAAGTCACTAGCATATGGAAAAATATTCTAAAATTATTAACAATATTATTTTTTTGATAAATTATGCATATAACATATAGAATATATTTCCAGCTATTAAAGACTACTGAAATGCATTGCCTGGTTCTGGAGCCAATTTCAACAATGAAAAGATGTTGCTGTGTTGAACTTCTTAAATAATTCCTACCATTTAATAACACTTTCTATGAAACTTAGTACTTTTAGTTACTGGTTTTCAACTTCGGGGAGAATGTCCCTTTAATGGGTTAAGACTATACTTATATATAAAACCTTACTATGAATCCCTAGAATCCAGTTCATACATACAGAAGAGGAACAATAGAATATACTATACTGTGATTACTAACTACTGAGTAATAACGTTATAGGAAAATGTCACATCAAGTGTTTTATACTTATGATTACTCATACACTATATCACAATAAGGGAAATAGTTTTCTAAGAAAACAAGTTTCTTTACCACATTTCATCATCTTTCCAGTATAATCATACAGTGACAAATCATTTTTGGTAGCTCAAATGCATGAAGGATGGGACATATTTTACAAAAGCAAAAAATGAAAGGGAATTGCCAGATGCTTAAAAAATGAAGTCTGGAATAAACTTGAAAATGAAAGCAGTACTTTTCTACACTGCACCCAAAAAACAACAGCTTAGCATCAAGTGGGGGAAAAGGAGCTTTGAAAGAACATATACAAAAAACCCCTCAACTCTATAATATATGCAAAGTTACACTTTGCATCAAAATAGTGCACAGTAGGGTTATTTGACTCAAGCCTGCATACCCCGCTATGTGTTTTGTGAACAACCTCCACATGTGGCAAAAGATGCCAGAGTTTTTCATATATAATGACTAAGAAAAAAAAACAGAATGCTTTAATCTCATGTATATGCACTGTAGCCCTATTCTAAAATTTCTCACATGTTAAGATATCTATGTTTTTAAATACAGGTTCTCTTTACTAATATAGGGCAAGAAGGCAGGCTAATTCTCACATACCTCTCTAGGCCTTGCCTCCCACAATTATAATGAAGCATTACACCTCAAGTTCCCAAGTCAGTCTTTGTAGCCATATCAAATTAGGTCTTTTGTTGGTGAGAATAAAAGAGCTTATACTTTCAGTAAGAACTGATTTTGATAGTAGGGCATGACACAAAGGACATACACAAACTCATACTTAATCTATTTTTGGCTGGGCCCATAAACCTAGATACTTATGTTGCTTCTTGTTGCTAATAGCAGTATCATCCTTCTCTGGCTATCAGTCAGACAGAAATGTCATCAGAGCTATTAACATTCAGTTTACGCTAGAAAGAAATGCACTGACCTACATATCGGGGAAAAAAAAACAGCTCACTTCTCCTGCCCACTTTAGGTATTAGGAAATATTTTTGGTGGGATTAAATTAAATATTGCTTATTTCTTGCCATATAAATGGAAATTATTAGGGGTCTATAATGAACACATGTGATATTGTCCAAAGATCTCTGAGCTTTAAGGAACAAACTAAAAATGTATATACAAAGACATACATTCAATCATGAGACAATAGACATTCTATTGATTCAATAAAAGAAGCTTCAAAAAATTCCTTTAAAACAGTTTTACTCCTACCTTTTGGGATAGGTTAAGAACTAAGGAGTTTTAACATGGTTCCCCAAACTGCAAACATTCCCAACCAAGCAAACAGAACTCATTAAAACACATTACAGGAACTGCCAAACCCTTCCTAACTTTTTGAGCTGCATTACTGTAGTAATGTAGTAATAATGGGATTTACCAAACTCCTAAAGGTCTCTTAGAGCACTATCAAAATATTCAGAAATTATCACCAATCCCTGAAACTTAAACTCAAACATCTTCTGATCAGTGTATTTGTGATTCTCCCTTTCCTAAGTCACCAGTTCCATTTTGGAAGGGTTTCCCATTCTTTTTTTGGTACAGCAAAACCAAGGCTTTGGTTGGCTATTTTTATTCCAAAAGGATCTTGAAAGGGCTGAATTTTAAAAATAGCATTATTTATCAGAACACCCTTGGGCAAAGTAAAATATATTTGCGAAAGTGCTGTTGAATGCAGTCATTTTAATACTGCCATAATGCACTTTTGGAAAACTGCTGCTGATTTGTGGTAACAAACTCCGACTGCTCTCAAAAGCATTTTGTGGTGGCCAAAAAGCCACTGATTAAGGCAAAGAAGGAAACAACAACAACAACAACATTAAACCATTTACTAAGCTGCATTAAGACTTTGAGACCAGAGTAGCATCCAACAGGTTCAGTGGTCAACACCCCTTTTGGGAACCAAGGCAACAAAAGAAATGGCTGCTTGCAAGAACAAGAATTATGGAAAACTTCAAATCCTAATAGCTATTAAAAGTACTCATTTCACTTGCAGTCACTTGCAGTACAAAAATGTTACTGCAGACTTCATAAACAAAAAAATAGGTAATTACTAGTTTATCGATTAGGGGAAGATGATATGTCCAAAACTGGATACAGTAGGTGCAAATATATTTGTTCAAAGGCATCTCTGAAAACAAATTTTATCTAAGATATGATATGTGTAATATATACACACATGTATAAATGTATATACATATATGTGTTTAAAAACTTGTTTTGCATATTGTTTTGCAAAATCTGTTACCTATTTTTCCTAAGCTGGACATTAGCTAAAAGCTGTGTGTGTGTGTGTGTGTGTGTGTGTGTTCCTTTAAATGTAACTAAGCAAGACAAGGTTTTGGGATGAAATAGGAAATATATTTATATACACATATATACATACATTTATAATGCATATTATCATGGGGTACTGAACAGGGTTCATTCTTAAATTTATTCAAATGAGAACAAGAAATGATTTTTGTCCTTGGATGATATAAGTGCTTGTGACAGCTTTAGTGACACAGTTACATTCCATTGGGTTTTTCACACACTCACTTCAAGACTTGTTTGTGCATGGATTAGTAGCAGTTGCCAATTCGCCTGGGCTGCCATCTCACCACAGAGAACCCACTAGAAACTTTTCCCCCTTAGGTGCAATTTTGTCCAATTCCATTAATCCTCTTATTCTAATATGTATGTGTATATATATGTAATACACACACATCTATGTACATACAGGTATATGTATTTTTAATCAGACCTGGATTGTTCAGGGTAGGTGAGTGAGAGTAATGGAGGGGAGAACCTAAAAAGTCTCTGCTTCTCTGCTTTTCTCAAGGCAGATATTTACAATGCTTAGACTATCACAGTTGGTTCCTGCAATGTCCATTTGGATGGAGCCTGCCTGTCACAATCATAACCAATGGGCATAATGTCACTATAAATTATCACCGACATTCAGAATGTCAATGCAAAATTAATCTCGTCTCTCTCACAGCCTTGCCTGTTTAGTCCCTAGACAAAGGCAGACCTCCAGCTGTATTTTAAGAAATCTAAAAAACTAAATCAACACATCGTGTAGGGCAGCAGCTTCATTCACTTATGCATGTCAGGTTTTTGGTTTTCAACCCCCAAGTGGGAATTCTATCACATGACTGCAACCTATTGTGAAACTGAACAGCTTGGCGTTCTTCCACATGAATCCGTTAGAGAGAGATGACTAAAAAGTGTTTACTTTGGGGGCTGTTCTAGTTAAATGTGAGATCATTCACAAGGTGTATTATATCTTTTTTAAATGTTTATATAATTTTTATTTAAGCAGGCCCACAGAATAAACACATGCACACTCTTAAAGATTTTCTGTCTTTGCATTCTTCTCACTGGGTCCAAAGTCAATGTATCTATATACATTCATCTTCATAACCAAGAACACAGATTTTCCACTTGATTACCTTGATGAATTAAACTGTAAAACCTCTGTTTTTTTCCCCCTAGTTCATGTAATATAACAGGTGAGCTTAAGCAACTAAAAATCTATGACATCAAAAAGGGAGACCTTTATAACAAAGTCCTATTTATTATTAACAGAAATGAGTTTTATTTAATCTCATCAACATATTTGACAGAACTCTTCAATTAGAATAAAAGTAATCTTTCTTACTATTTAATTTGGTGGGGAATTTTCACTATGGAAAAAATCAAGATCCCCTCAGGTTTCCTTTATAAGTCCCCCAAACAAGGCCCAAAACTTAAAGTGACTAATGGCAATCACAATTTAAGCAATATATATGCTTTAAAAATATATAAATATATACATATATGCATATCTATATGCAAATATGTAGATACTAAAAATTAAAAGGTTTTGTTTGCCTTTTACATCAGGTATTGCTCTTGAGGCAAGCATCTTTTTAAAAAAAAATTCTCTAGGAACTTTGCAGAACTGATGCTCAGAACAGCAGTCATAAACCTGGTTACATGATCCACATGCACTGCACACATCTGACAAGTATGTTAGCATATTGTTCTCTGAATCAATTTCATCTGCCCATGGGCATAGTGCACACTGTTTCCACAACACTCAGCTAGTTCATTTCATTCTAAGGATGTGCACTGAAGATAACCCGTATAACATTTTGTACAAACTGCACTGAAAACTTAATGTGAAACTATTCAAATATAAACTATAATTAACACGTTCTTTACTGTCTAAAATACTGAAAGTGTTCTGTCTCTTTCTTGGGATAACATTCGAAATTTAATATGTAGCTGCCATATTCTAAAACAGAAAACATCATATTTACAAAACTGTGCAAAGCAGCTAGAAGCCTTTTTGTGGTAATAGGTAACAAAGGTTAAAAAAATTCATTACTTTTTAAAGACTAAAAATGCTAAAACTCTGTTTACATAGAATATTTTGTCCATGTTTCAAAATATATAACAGAGTTTTTACTGTAAGAGTAAAAACTGTGCGTATTACAGAAAAATTGGGGGAAGAATCTTCGCTGGCAAATTTGTGCAAAGGTGGATCATCTAGCACTTCTCACCCTTTCAGGAGCAAAGGCTAGAATAAATATGGGGGGGGAAGCATCATTTTAGTCTAACTGGAAAAGTGAGAATTATTTGTTATTTTCAAGTCGACCCTTTGCTACAACTACTTATGATAGGGACTTGGCATAAAATAAAAAAATGAGACAATCACAGAAATCAGTCCAGTATGATTGCTCTGAAATGGTGGGAAAAAATATGTCTCATGACAGTTTAATGTGCTTCAAATTACCGAGGCTAGGAAGTTTTGGGTCAGTCCAATATAGTCTGATAGTTCCAAAAGTCCAATTTTAATGTATTGTCTGTAAAGAATGCAGGATTTAAACATATAAAACAGAGAGCTAATTATAATTTTTAATATACTCTGTTATCAAACTGTGGACTGGGTGGGTTTAATGCAAAATGGGGATGGCCGTTTTTAACCATGTGGAAACTAAAGCAAAAAGTGCCAAAGCATGACTTTTACTTTATACCTCAACAGAAAGAATGTTTTTGATTTTCAGCAGTCCTTTGTATCAATGATCATTTTTATTTTAATTGATGGAATCAAAGCTAAGCAATTTTCTTCATAGAGGTGTTGTTATTATTTTGAATCAGTGTGGGTGTGCTATACATCATTAAAGCTTATTGTCTTGTTTGCCTATGACCCCACAGATAAGAGTGGCTAGATTAATGGACTTGGGAATCAAGAAGGTCCGGGTAACAAATTCTTTCCATAACACTGGCTGGGCGATCGTAGGCAACTCATTTAAGCTCGGTGAGCGCAGGCAAACTTTTAAGACTATGAGTTATAGACAGACTGGGATCTGAGTTCCCACCAATGAAATCCCTAATGTACTGAAGACTACCTGTTGTACCACAAGTTTAGGATAAAATGCTAGAAAGTGGAATAACAAATTTTTGTAAGAGGCAAAAACAACTGTAAAATTGGAAAGGAGGTTGCTTATTGAGCAAGAGGGTGTAGGGATTGTAAAACTGGTTTCAAACCTAAGTAAAACATCATTTTCTAAAAAAGAATACACCAAGGAAACAATGGTAGCAAACTTAATATTAACTTTATTTTGACAGAAATCAAAACGTTTTCTTCTATGACAACTCTCCACTTTTAACTAACTGTGAACCTCTTAAAACCACTGGGGGAAAAAACGCTCTAGAAATTACCTTTTAGATGGTTATATTTTAAAAGGGGAATCTTTTTTTTTCAATATTTCTACTATACAAGTTTATAACAAGCAGAAGAATGATTTTCTGAACTATCTGTAGAATACTTCTTGAGAGAACATTACTAAGGGACTGCGGGTATGTGGATTTATTTTCTTGAGATTATTTGAAAAGGGAGGTTCTTTCTAAATGGAGATATTCTAACATAGTGCTTCTAGATATACAGATCAGTAGGCTAAAAATCTCTTGCCAGACAATAGGATTGGAAGCAACTGTCTTGTATTCATTTATCTACAAACATCTGATTCCAAATCAGATTGCCAGCAGACAAAACTTCTTTGTATTGTTACAACAGAGAAATGATTTAATTAATCAAATAGCTCTATTCACTGAATTGTCTCCAGGATGGCTGTCCCTGGCAATGCTATGAAAACAACTGCTCCATGTAATTATCAGTCTTAATATGTTCATCTTTCCCACCTTGCTAAATGTTTCTTCTTCATCCCATTTCATTAATTGCACTACACAACCAATAATACACTTACAGTACGTGACCTTGAGTACTAATAAAATCTTTTTGAAACTGTATACTCAAAAAAGGAACTGATTTTACACTGCAATTTTCCAGAGTTTTAATCTTGGTAAGTTCTAGGTTATACTAGGCTTCACTCCCTTTTTTTTTCAATAACAATGTTGTGTGTGTGGACAAAAGATAATAATATGAAACTTAGATGAACACAGATAGTTAATATAAACTGTATAGTAACTCTTAAAATACAGTAATTAGTATCCTTAGTTATTTGGAAGGGAAGGTCTGGACACAGGATAGTTTTTAGGAATGGTAAATTAATTAATTAGACTGTATGGTCACAGATTTAGATCTTACAGATAATCTGGTCAAACCTACTCAAGTGACCAATGATGAAAACGAGGCCCACAGACATCAAGTGACTTGCCCAAGGTCACACAGGGAGTATGTGACAGATCTGAGATATATACAAACGAAACAGAAAGGGATTTTTAATTGGATCCATTGCATTGTTTGCCTGGAAATGATTAAAAGAAGTATCTCACATAATTTCCTAAACCTTATGGTTTTAAGGAATTTATTCAGGAAAAACTATTCCAATGCATATGCTACATGTCATGATTGCAATCTAGAAATGTCATGAGGGAGATTTTCCTAGAGTTAAAGCTTTCATTGTAAAATGATTCTGTGAAAGGAGTAAGAAGTATATGAAGAAAATGCATTCGAGGTGTCCCCAAAATCTTTATGTAGTTTTAATAGCTCTACCCTGCACTAAAACTTTAGGGACAGCCTGTATAAAAAGGAAGATTCCATTCTTTTGACTGCATGAGTATAGTGTCTTTCTCTTTTTTCTTTATCAGGAACATATTAGTTTGGTGGAACTCGCTGGAAATAAAGGCATTAAATGAGAAAAAGGGATGCATCCACCGGAAATAATAATACTAATCCACATTTAAAAAATAATTTAAGGTTCACAAAATAGATTTTGCCACAATAACCCTGTTGGGGTAGGTAGTGCAAGTATCACTAGCACCCTTTTAAAAGTGAGGAAACAGACTCAGAAAGGTTCTGAGATGTGTCCCAGATCACAAACCCAATAAATGGAAGCACTGGGATTAGAACCAATTTCACTGTTCTTTTCACTATACCCCACCGCTTCCCAAACACTGGAATCTACAGCTCATTGTGAAAGATTTGAACACAGTACACTGAAAAACTGTCTAAATATCAGTTAGATGAGAAATGCCCCAAACTAAGCAGAATGATAGCTTTCATTTGTGTAGCACTTTAAGGTTTACCAAGCACTTTGGCCACACTAACCCTTCAAGGTAAGGTTACCTTACACTGTAGAGTGAGAGTGCGTGTGTGTGTTTAATAAAATAACCGACTCATGTGACTCCTTGTCACACGACCATAAAGCGGTCAGAACCAGGATCAAACCCATGTCTCCTCGCTCCAAACCCAAAGTTCTTTCTACTCTAGGAGGTTGTTTCACATGTTCTCACTGATTTCCTACTCTGTAGCTTCATCACGATTCAGAATCTCACTTTGTCTTTTTTAAAAGGAAAATCCCCGCACAACTTTTCGGTGGTGGATTTGGAGATGGGAAATAGGAATAAGGAAAATCTGATCTGAATATGCTTTGCTCCTATAATTTTTCCCTAGATATTTATTTTAACATTTCTTCAATTGGCTAAGGGTTAACCTCCCAAATAAGGTGTCTTTGTGGATGATTCCTTCTATCCATAGGAGACACAGAAAATTGGGGAGAATTTTTGAAACCAGTAATTTGTCATATTATCTCAAAAATAAAGTGTTTATCTTTTTTTAAATATGAGATTTCATTCAATTCCATCTATGCTATCTTTCCATAGTAATAATCAGCCCCCCCCCCCCCAAGGCATTAATATATACTTGGAAGAGCAATTTTAGCAAAAAAAAAAATCAACAAGAATATCAGAAAATGGTTCCTACAGTATAGGAGTCATGGACCCTTTTGTCAGTCTGGTAAAGGAGATGGACTTTCTCAGAATGATGTTTTTAAATGTATAGAATGAATTACATTGGATTACTAAAGAATCCAATTCTCTTGAAATATAGTTATTAATTTTTTTTAGCCACATTTATAGACTCCCATCAAGAATCCTTGCTATTGGGGCAATTAGGTTGGCACATTGGATAGAGCACCAGCCCTGGAGTAAGGAAGACTTGAGTTCTAATTCAGCCTTAGACACTTAGTACTGTCTGACCTGGGCAAGTCACTTAACCCTGATTGCCTCCCCCTGCCCCCAAAAATGAATTCCCTGCTCTCCTCTATATATTCTGGCCAGTTTACTAACAGACTTTGTTGGCCAACCACTGAACTGATGGGTCACAAGAAAGATAGGACAGACTGCTTAAATGACTCCACTATGGAAGAGGCCAATCTCATGTCCAGACCTGACCTAGGATCACAGCATAAATAGGGCTAGGTTTTTGACAATTACCTAGCATACCTAGGCTAAAATGTTGCCAAAAATAATCATCCAGTATTCCAAGTAGGGGTGCCTTTGATTAACATTTAGATATTTAAGCTGTTTTCACAGTCTAACTCTAAATAAAGGGAAGAACTGAATTTCCACCTCTCCACATTAATTTATCCCCTGTAGATAATCAGAGTAACTCTTCTCTAAAACAGATAAAACAAAACCCTTTTTCTTTTTCAGTAACAGGTTTTTCATATCTCGGTTATCTCTAGATCATTTCTTCAACTGTCTGCTTCCTATTGGCCTTGCAGACAGAGGTTAGCTGAAAGTAAAATAACTTCTGTAATTCAGTTAGTCCTCTCTGACTGCAAAATTGTGTACACATAGAACACATATCCCAGCCCCCCAAATGATGCCTTTGTGCCTGCTCACTAGAGATCCAGTCTGTGTTGTCTCTACTATATATATATGAAATAAAAGCTGAAATTCCCCAGTCTCTCTGAAATGGGAAAACTATTAAAGGTAACTTCCTTTGGGAAAAATATTATAATGCAACAAAAGAAACAGAACCAAAAGTAAACTTAATTAGCTATAATAACATTAAAGCTACAAAACTGCAATAGTTAAGCGTGCTTATCTTTAAGCTGATTAGCTTTTGGCCGTATTTTTCTCATAAAAAGTACTATCTTCCCCAAACCTTTCCAATGTGGAATAGCAGCAACGATAGATACATATGAAGGTCCAATTTTGTAATAAAAAAGCTTTTTTTCCCCACTCTCTGCATATAATTACATGTTATAATAAAACATTAGCCATCATTAACTCATTTTTTGATTTTACGTCTTTTTTTAAATTTCAAAAAGAGAAGCCAAAGTGTGTGTGTGTGTGTGTGTGTGTGTGGTGTGATAATGTCCAAAGACATCCAAAAGTATATCACAAAGTCTCAAAGGAAAAAAGGCATCTCTTGATTATCAGTACTAATGAAGGAAGATAGCGATGATGGTATAACACAAAGCAATGAACAAACCACAAATGATGGTGATTTTTGGCACAAGGCTAATTATAATATATGTATATTTACTGTAAGTATATAAAGATACCAATTATATTTTGCTTTAGCCAATATCAAAATTAATTTGCAATGTCAGAGCATTCATCAATTTACTGTGGGCAGAGGTTATCTAAAACAATGTTGGGTTGCAAGCGGGTAGTCTTCCTAGGATTAATGATTTCTCTAAGTAATTTTAAAGTCACCAATCTAAAATATCACAGAATCAGAAATCATTAGCTCTAAATGGAATCTTTAATACTATTTACCTCAACTCCTTAAGTTTACAAATGGGGAAAATGGAGAAGGGAAAAAAAAGTATAATAAAGATCACATTTATAAAGATATATGGTTGATTTAAAATGTGCTTTACATACACTGTCTCATTTTATCATCAGAGCGTGTGAGACAGATAATGCAAGTATTATCCTCACTTCACCTACTCCCCCCACTTTTTTTAAACAGAGGAAAAAACTAAGTTTCAGAAAGTTTGTGACTTTTGAAAGGTCACATAGCTAGGCAAAGGCCAAGCCAGGGTTAGGATATTAAAGCAGGATATAAAAAGTAATGGAAATTGGATCAGGCCAAAAATGTAATTCATAAAAATTACATATTACAAAAAAAGTAAAACTATGACAGAAAAATTTGTGTCAGTTTCCCAGAAATTATAGTCAAAAACAAGGAGTGTACATATTACTGTTTTGGACTTGGCCTCCTCTGGCGCAGCAATTTGCAATATGTATTTGCTAGTTATATCAATCATTGCCTAAAAAATGAATTCCATCAATTTAAAAAGCAAAATCATTACAATATAAGCATGGATGTGAAGCCCCCTAATTTATACCTAAGGTAAAACGAGGTCTAGAAAGGAGAAATGAGTTACTCAAATGCATACAAGCTGCAAGGATCAGAATCAGATGAGGATCTGAATCCATGCCCACTTACTACAAGGCCAAAATTCTTTGTATTGCAGCCTGGTGACCTTCCTATAAACTGAACAATTTTGCTAAGGAGATCTACAATGTTTCTAGATTCAAAATTAGTTTTGTTTTTTTTCCCCTAAAACACCCACATTTACTGAATACTAAATGTTGTGTTTTTCAGTCAGCACTGAGGCCAAATCATTTATCTAATCCCTAAAAATCTCAATCAACATATATTATATTAATAAAAAAATGCTAAATTTTAGTCCTCTCATAATATATCTCATCACTTTAACAATAATTTTTTAGTTCATTTAAAATTATAACATTGACTTAGAAATAATTGTCCAAACAACTACAGAATGGGCTACAAATTTCCCTCAGCACACAGGCGCCAGCTTGTAGGTTTATCACAAAAGCTTAATTATAATTAAAATAGCATACTCTTTGGCACAGAACTGGATATTTTTAGATATGTTTATCCAGGAGTGTGCAGGTGGTATCTTATGAACTATATTTCAAAAGTAGAGATTTGGGGTCACATCTCCAAGTTATATGTGAAAATGAATTTAAGGCTTTTGATCTACCTATTTGTGAAAAACATTTGTCCATATGCCATAAAGTTCTGTACAGTAGTAGCTTTTTGGAAGTCGTTAAGTATCTAAGATAAAAATAACAAACTCTGTCCCAACTTAAATGTTAAGGCCAAATATGACATTTTCTTCTGGAAAGCAGGATTTATCTAGTCCTAAGGATATGAAACTTCCTAAACTTGAGAAAAATCACAGATGAAAAATGTCACGTTGGCCACATCTAGAGTCACTGCCTTTTGTCCTGGAAACAAGACGACAAATATTCTCAACCAAGTGAATTTTTAAAAAAAGAAAAAAAAAATCTGGAGGTGAAGCCAGATCTTCAAAGCAAGCACAGCCCCATCATCCACCTGCCTGGGCCATGCTCTCGTATCTCACATTCTGAAAGGGTCAAGTTTGCAAAACTGTTTTGCAAAAGCTTCCAGTCCAGTATAGGGTACATTTCAAAGTGGCTCTCTTAAACTTTAGATTGTATTTTCTAGGGATAAAACCAGAATCCCTATACTTTGATGCGGTTCCACACCTAATTAGGTAAAAACCATGATTTTTAAAAGAACTTTAAAGTCAAAATATAAAACAAAACAAAGACCTTGTACCAAATTCTGATAAACAGTAGTCAAAAACATGGGATGTTCATCCTAACAGTCGTTATCGACTTGATTTCCTTTAGTGAAACAATACATCTCTATAACTCCTGGTCTCTGTCAGTATCAACCATGAACTTCATTCTTGATTTTGGAAGTGATTCTTGATACCAAAGATACCAAAATGTTAGTCTTCACTAAAAAGGAAGATGAAACTCTCCTTGATCTCAATTCTCTAATACCGAACAAGGCAGAGCAAGTGTGACTAGGATGAAAAACTACATTTTCACCTAAATCTACAAAAGCATAAATTGCAAGCCTGACATTCTTATAATTAGAAGAATAGATCTTAGCATTTCACTAACCCACCATGAAATATCATAAGCTTACCCACTAAATATAAAAGCTGTTCCTTACACATTGTGAGGAATGATGGTATCAATTCAGGACAATCAGAGAACTCATTTGTTACACGGAACTTCCTAGGAAAAGCGTGGGGCCTAAAATCAAAAGAGCACTGGTATCTGTATAAATATGCCAGTGGATCATGTACTTAATTGAATATTTTATTTTTGGTCATATAACATTTTGGATGTTCTTATAACAAAGGGACTGACTCAGTACTCAGCAGCCAGAGAACATCAGAGGATATAACATTTTAAAAATACAAAGTGTATTTCCACACAAGAGAAAGCAGTGCTAGGGAATGTGTGATATGACTCTGGCCTAATGATACCTCATGGTATTTATTCAATTCCCAGATTAAGGCCCAGATATGATTTTCCTTAAGCTAGAAAGCATCTTTTACCTAGTTAAACAAAAGGTAACTGAGTAAACCCCAAGCTGTAGTCACTTAGCTTTCAGGAGCAGAATTACATTGATTGTCGATGTTATATGTGAAGTGTGCTTCTGTCAATTGTTAAAGTACAGTTGTGACATATAGAATATGTAACCAAGTTTAATAAGCCTTCCTTCATTTTCCCTAACCTAATTTCTCCATGAACTCTTAACTGATTCCACAGAGAGGGTGCTAAAGCTGTGAACGATATTAATTTACATTTAAGTCTGGGAGTCTTATTTTGTATTTTCAATTTACTATGGGTACCTCATATTCCTGAACTCAAATCTGACCTCAGATACTAGCTGTGTGAGCCTGGGCAAGTCACATAACCCTGTTTACCTCAGTTTCCTCATCTGTAAAATGAGCTGGAGATGGAAATGGCAAACCACTCCAGTGTCTCTGCAGAGAAAACCTTAAGTAGGGTCACTAAAAGTCAGACAACCAAAATGACCAAACAGTACCAACAACTTGATGTGGAGAATGAAATAATGAGGCTGTATTTTCAAGACTCCAATCTCGGGAAGTTGTTCATTCAGTCTCCAATCCTGGTGGTAGCATCTGTACCATATTCATGCTGACAGTTCCTTCCCTTTCTTAGCTTCTCTACTGTAGGTCTAATTCAGTGACATCAACCTCCAACTGCATCTACATGTACTACAACAACCAAAATTATGGATTCTCTTTTAAAAAAAAGACCTTTGATCCAATTATATGGTCACATGAACAACAGACAAAGTACTGACCGGATGGTATACTTTGAGGCAATAGCAAACCAGCTCAAAGCAGCCTGTAATTGACATACATGGGTTAGAAAGCCCCATCTAGAATAAAACACTAAATAAGACAGCTTAAAGGGATGGCTGGTCTCTTTGGAATTGATGTTTCTGGTTCATACCTTTCTTTGATCTAGGGAGGGGAAATGTCTGTTTTCAAAGGCTTTCTCTCCTACTAGACTCCAGACTGCATACATAACAAAGCATAAACAAAAGGACTCCAGTGAACAAGTATCCTATCTGAGATGAGTGGGTGGAAATGGCAACTAAAGCAGAAAGTCTAATCTGAAGCAGATCTTTAATGAGATCTGACTGGACCTACTTTTTATTCCATATTCAAGTTGACTTGATTGGTAAAATATTTCCAGCTTCCCACCTAGATCAAGATCCAAGTCAAGAACTGTTTCAATAATATCCATTGCCTATACAACCTGGGAATATGTCTGATTTTCTTTTCAAAATAACAAGAAAATTCTGTTCTGTGCTTTTATCATGCTGTTGACTTAATTTTTTTTCATTTGTTTAGCCTGTATTTATTTTGTTTTTAAGTTCAAGAAATGTTCAGACGTAGCAAGAATATGATGCCCAAATAAAGATAGCTAATTAGATTAGATAGACAGCCATATCTACATCAGTCTAGACTATCGATCTATCAGATCTATCTGTCTGTCTGTCTGTCTATCCCATTCCAGTTATTTCAAATTGTTAGAACCAGAAAAAGACAATCTCAATTTTGCTTATGGTAGAAGTCTGATAGAGCCCAGGACCAAGAATGTCACATTCTAAGTATTGTAACTAGTTTGATTACAGCATGGATGCTATTACTTCAGCAGATAGGCTCTCTAGTCTCTAGAATAATTGGAAACAGGAACCAGCAGGTATCAAATGACTCCTGCTGTGTTAAGTACTGACTGAGAAACAGATTCCACTCTTTTATATGCAGTTTTGTAATAGGACTGATGTATAAAGAGAAAATCCCCAGATGGGTGGATCATCTGTGGGTGATAGAAAGGCAAGTAAATTATCCACAAATACTAAGAAAAGTAAAATAATAACCTCCAAAGTGACCAGGGAAGTCATTAAAACAGAGATGATTGAGAAATGTAAGAGGGAAATCATAAAGTCAAATCATAAAGCAATGGGGAGGCTGAGGTCAAACTAATATGTGCATTTTATCTACTTTATTTTACATGATCTTGGAGCAAAATTTTTAAGAGTACCCTCCAGTAAACACTGCCTTGAACACAAAATCGCACCTTCTTTTCTTTACCAGATGACAAATCTTCAACTTCTAGGAAATTCTTGCTAAAAAGAGACAACATGAAGCATGATGCAGTTACCTGTTGAACCAAAGCTTTGAGCGGTCTAAGAAGGGGAATTGGATCGCCAACAGACAAAGGTTCTGCAAATACTGGCTATGGCTGAAAAAAAAATTCTGCTAGTCTATTCCAGCCACTACAGGCACTCCCATGTATACAGATAGGATTACCGTCAGTAATGAAAACTTGAAATTTGATAGCAATAGTATTCCAGGTGCAGTCATGTTTTCCATTTAAACAGCTCCAACGCTTCTAGCAACCAAGTAGAAAAATAACTGAACAGATTATGAATCTGCCAGTAATCAGAGAAAAAAAAAAAAGTAAAATAACTGTCACCAAGTCCAAGCCCTTAAAAAAAGTACAAACTACTTCAGGTCTTCAGCCAGAGCCTACAGTCTTACACATGCAAGTATAATGTTACTGGCTACCTGAATTCCCAATAGTAATACTTTAGAAGGGAACGTCTGCTAAAAACAGAAGACTGATAACAGATAGAACACGAAACTAGAGCAGTCCAAATTCTTTTAATATGTGGTCAGATAGCTTAAGGTATCTCAAATGCATCAGGATATTACTGTATTATAGTGCTGTAACTTAGCAATCAAGATGGTGATTCCCACTCTTTTTTAAAGTTATAGTTAGTTGTTATAAACAAAAACAGAAAATTCTTTAGAACAATTCAATAAAAGTCAGTTTTAAAAGTTTTTCAACTTGAAGGCCAAGTGTCAGTTTCCTCAAATTCCCTTATTCACTACATGCCCACTGTATGCAGAACACTGTGTAGCCCTAAGGGAGAAAGAGTTTAAATAAGACAGTCACTTTCTACATGGAATTGACAGTGTTATTAGTAGAATGATTTAAAAAAAAACATGAATCAATAACTAAGGTACGCAATAGTAAACACACGTGAAATACACTTTTTTTTTTGGTTAAAAGTTTGGTTTTTTTTTTTTTTTTACTAAAGTGGTCCAGAAATTCTCAGACAGATACAATAATGAAGTGTCTTCAAAGGAATGTTGAACAGTAGCTTGTCTTAAACATGTGTTTTCTAGCTGGTTGAAGATTCTACCTTAAGTGTTCAGACCTAATTTTTGTGCATTAATTAAAAATCAGTATGTATTTTGGATGAACTAGTGTACACCGTTTTGAAATTCAGAGTAATACAGTTTTGATTCTTAACTACAATAAAAAAAACCAGTACTTTTCTATTCATCAAATATCTCTCACAAGTAAAATGAAAGTGAAATACACTTAAGGACAAAGTACTTATATAAAAAGCCTGACTTACATAAATGAACTAGGACTGGTAGTAGCAATATTATCCAACAGGGAAAAGGATGGTTAGTCAGGGAAGGTTTCATGGAGGAGATAGCTTCTGAATTTGGCTTAAAAGAATGGACAGGAACTTACAAAGTGAAGAGGAGAAGGAGCTTATTACAAGCAAAAGGAGTATTATGTGAGCAAAGACACAAAATCAAGAGAAGTTCTGGAAACTAGGACAAGCGCTAGATTCTGAGCCAAGAGGTAGCTAAAAAGGGAAAGGCGAGATGATGAGGGACTTAGGGAGAGACCTTAGACAAAGGGCAGTATACTGTGGAAGGAAGACAAGAGATGTCAGAGGAAAGAAAGTCTACTCCTAGGGAGGCTACTACAAGAAGTGAGAGTAGTGCTGAACTAGTCTTCTGTGCTCAGGGTGAAGACACTCAGAGAGATAACACACTGTTTTATACCTCCTCTTTTTTTTTTTTTTGCTTTTTGGAGGGCAATTGGGATTAAGTGACTTGCCCAAGGTCACATGGCTTGTTTTTTGTGTCAAGTGTCTGAGGTCACATTTGAACTCAGGTCCTCCTGACTCCAGGGCCGGTGCTCTATTCACTGCACCACTTAGCAGCCCCTGTAACTTCCTTCTTAATGATTATTGCTAAGTGTAGAGTTTAGTTTCTATCAACTAAAGGAATTCCTATGCTATGGGTGTCCTCTAAATTTAATCACCCTAGGACAGAGGTGCAGTTGCTCTGTCCTAGTTAAAAACTCTGCTAAGGCATGAAGGCGTAAGGTGGAAGAGTGCAGAACATGTTTTTGGGGGGAGGTGTAAAGCAGTTGACTTTGGATATACAGGGTATATGATAAGAAGTAGTATGATGGAATGAAGTATGTCTGAAAAGTAAGGTAGCACTGGAGTAGGCATTTAATGCCAAACAAGGTTTTTCCCTATAGGCAGGAGAGAATCAAAAAAGATCTTTGAGTAGAGGAGTGGGGGAGTGTTTCATACCCTGTATTTGTGTCCCCTAGTATCTAGCAACGTCTGGCACAAAGTAAAGGCTGAAGAAATACATGTCAGTTAATTGACAGCCAGATAGTTAAATAAGGAAGCTTAGTCAAATTTAAATGGATTGGAGGAAGAAGAAAATGGAAAAAGGAATCCTAGTTAGGAAGTACAAGGCAGATAGTAATGAAGGCCTGCACCAAAATAGTACCACTGGGAATGAAAAGGGGCGGTGAGATACAGTGGACATTTCTGGGATAATTAGAATTCACAAACTGGGTAACACTGGTTGAAAGGTAAAAATGGAAGGCATGATTACAGATAGTACCAAGGTTCTAAACATGGGAGACTGGGTAAATGCTGGAACTAGAGACAAAATTATTAAGATGAGAGTGAGTTATTTTAAGGGAAAGACAATGTTAGGTTTTGAACTAGCTGAATTTAAGAAACTAGTATCGCCTTCCATTGAAAAGGATCACAAGATATGTAAATAAAGAACTTTAGGAATCATCTAGTCCTAGCCTCTAATCTTATAGATGAATAAATTGAGTCCCAGAGAGATTAGGTGATTTGTCCAACATCACATGAAAGTAAGGAGCAGAGGCAAAATTTGACTCCAAACGCATACTTTTTGTGTCACAGGCCTGACTTTCAGGCAGTTGGGTATGTGAGTTTGGAGTTCAGAAAACAAGACAAGGCTGTAGATGATGAAGATTTAGGAGTTATTTGCAGTTCATAAAATATCCTCTTTTAACAATTTTGGCTAAAGGAGTCACTACCGTAATCACAAGAAGAGATGTAATAAAATCTGCAAAGTATGAGAAGGATAATTTAATCAGTTGTTACCCTCACCCCCACAACCCTGCAGGCAAAAGACAGGTTACAAGATCACAAAATGTAGCTGGTTAGAAAATCCACACTATAATTATTCAAAACAATTACAGGCAACAATACAAGAAAGGAATATAAGAGAAAACAATCATTTTCCCATAGGAAAAATATTGAGAATTGACTTATTGAACAAAAATTCAACATACGATCATAGATCTAGAATGGGAAAGGATCTAAGGGGTCTTACAGACCAACCCTCTTATTGTACCAATCAGGGAACTAAGACCCAGAGAAATCAAGGGACTTGCCCGAGGTCACAAAGGTAAATAATTTCACATAGATTTGAACCCAGGCCCTCTGATTCCAAAACTACTATTCTTTCCTCTGCACCAGGCATCAAATATATCAATATAATCAATAAGTTATAAAAGCAAACATATAACAACCAAGAAATTATGTAATCATTTTAATACACAAAATAACTCTCCAAGCCATATATTTCTAGAGCTGGAAAGAATTTTAGAAAGTTTATCTAAGCTGATCCTTTGTTTCACTAAGTCCCAGAGATCACTATGATACTAAGGTAATAGGATGCAGGACTAGAAAGAACCTTCCAGATGTCATCTAATGCCACTCCACAAATGGGTGTTGCACAGAGTTGTTAGGTTACATGCCCAAGGTCATGCCATTGAGTAATATGCACAATTACAACTGGAATCTAGTTCTTGTAACCTAGATTTAATGCTTTTCCCACTAATCCTCACTGCCTTCCTTATAAAGGTATTTAAAAATGGACTTAAATAGACTTTAACCATAAATTGTACAATGATCCTAATGTATTACAAAGGAAAAGAAAGGTGACATCATTGCTGTAATTTCTGAATTTCTACCTGGATTATTTTTCTGTTATCTGGAGCTAAATGGATGTGAGAACTCAATAGCAACTAGACTCAGATGCCACAAACACTTTTACTTTAAATCAGATTATAGTTAACAGGTGGTAAAAGCAAAGACTTATGTCTCATATCCTAACTCCCTATGGGAGCTAATATGGTCTCCTGACTATCACCAGGCACTGAGTATATAATTGGTGAAAAGTAGTGAAATACCAAAAATCTGGTTATACTGAATTGTTTTACATAATGAGGGTAAGAAAGACTACATTCCTACTCAGTCTGATCACTGATTGATCTAAATGGAGTAAGACATGGAAGAAAAGTATCTTTCTGAAGCTTTTCCCAAAATATTTTTCTAAAATATAGAGAGAATGACATCAATTTTTCTCATGTTAATGGTGGTTTCCAACTGCCAAATGATTAGCTACCATCTTGGGCTGAAGGGCCATGCCCTAAGCAATGCCAAGTGGGAGCATGGAACTGAAACTGTCATTGGGAGGACAGATATTCACCATCATAACAGATGATGCTGCAAGAATTGCTGGAGTTCACTGGAGTGTTGCTGCCAGCATCATCTGGGAGTCCATAATACACAGGGAGCATTCTTTTTAATTGCACATGGCACAGACTTGAGCTACCAAAATGGGTTTGCCTGAATGGCACCACGTTTAAATAGTAATACCTGAATGCAACACATTTTCAATGCACTAAAGGTACAGGAGAACTTTTTGGTAAGGTAAGAAACAAACATTATTTTGCCTCAATGTATAATGCTTCTATAGCTCCTAAAATACAATTTTATTTACCAGTGCTTATTGCAATTTTTGGAACAATCAGTTTTTGTTTCTTCCGGTACCAATAGTTGATGATTCTCTTTTCTAGTTTAACTACTAATTGATCCCTTTTATTTGAAAAAAAGTAACTGAGAAACTTTGTAAGATTACAATTAACTTGTAAATTGCAATGATCCATTGATCTGAAAATATTTTCTGGGTTTATGACCATGAAAAGGTCATTTAAGCTCTAGGAGCCTCTACTTCATTGAAAATATAGGATAATATAACTTGTAATATGTTCCTCTCTGGATTATTAGAAGGAAAGCTCACTGTATACCTTAATCTACTCTATGAATTTATCTTATTATTATTCTACTAAAGAGATAGGGGCTGCACCTATGATTTCAATGATACAGGGACGATCAAGTGAAGAAGCTTTATCTTCCAATGCAGTTTTGAAAATTTTCTGCAAAAAGTCTTAGAGAGATGCCTAGAGCATTGAGAGGTTATGATTTTCTGAGGGTAACACACCAGTATCAGAAACAAGATTTAAACCCATATCTTTAGGGCTTTAAAATTAGCTATCTATCTACTATATCACATTGCCTTTCAAAGCTATGGAAGACCAAAAGAAATCATGATTTAATTTTAGAAAGTATAACACAAAAAAAAGCTATCAGGTACCCAAAGTCGCCTTGTCTTTGTCTAGTAGGTAAATGTAAGTTTGGCATTTTAAAAAATATTTCTGAATTTCACAATCAAAACGTATTGTTTTTGAAGGAAAATACACTGAAATGATTCTTTTATATACAAGTTAGAAACTCAACACATACAGCTTGGAGAGTATTATAAAAATGAACAGAGGATCTATAATTAAGCACTGGAAGGGAACTCAAGATACTGTACAATCCAACCCTTTCATTTACAGTTGAGGAAACTGAGCCCCAAGATGCTAAGTGACTTGCCCAAGAAAATACAGAAAATAAGCATGTGAAAACTAGACTCGAACCCAAGTCCTCTAATGCCCAAGTCAGTACTATCTGCATTGTACTATGCTGTTTCCTGTATTATCTGGGATTTACACAGTGAACTGTACAAAAGGGGTAAGACATGTTGTTCATGCAGGTCAGTGCCTTCAGAGTGGATACACAGAGAGAAAGCTTTTGTGATTCCGGGCTTCCAAAGTGAAAATTGTTTCAATGACATGGACATATGACACAGGAGGACATTAAATCACAGCTCAGAACTAAATCCTCTTTGTTTCCATTTGTCACTTGAACCTTCTACAAAGAGGTTCCTGCAGAATCTCATGTAGCTGCATATCTGAAAAGCCCTCAGCGTGCAGCTTCTCACACACAGAGCCACAGATTAGCTGCATCCTTTGGGTCAGAAAACTACCATCGGATTTTTTTTTCCTCAAGAAAGGCTCTAGTATAAAGTACTACAAGTATGGATTGTCAGTTTGTAGAAGGATGGGCAGGGCATTTTTTTTCTTAAGGGAGGAGGCTTTGTTCATTCTGTACATTTTTTCACATTTCCATCCAGAAACTAACTGAAGTTTTCTCAGTTTGAACACAGCTCATTCACTGAATGGTGGTTTCTGCTGTCCTGTTCTAAAAATATATTTGTTTTCTAAATCAATTATCTATCATGATTCTCAGCAAGGCGTTTTACCTACTGTGGCCTGTACATGAATTATACAAGTTTCCTAAGAAGTATGAGCATAGTATTTGTAAAGCTCATTAAAAAATATATCTGGTTAGTTCCAATAATTCATATCTAACAGAGCCAGTCAATGAATTTCAGCATTGGAAACAAAAACATTTTTAGCTAATGCTAGCATGGGGGAGAAATATACTGAAATCCACATGTTTCTGGAATGAAAAGCCATGGTACTAATACATACTACTTGCAAATTGAACAAAGATGAATTTTTAAGACACAATTTGGAAAATAACTCAATAGTAATTCCCCTGCAGATCAAAGCAATATCCTGCCTTTTAATGTTAATACTATAACCTTTTGGACACCTGAGGTTCCTATCTGATTTCGGTCAGAGCAGAGTCTGGTGTAATCCTTATCACTAAGGTACAAAAAATTGGCAGTCTCTGCTCAGGAGACAGGAAGGCCAGACAGAACTTGAGCATCACAGAGGTGATACAGGTCAGCATTGCCAAGTATGTGTAAGCTATATTGACTAACTGTAATCACAGGACAGCAAATTGATCTGTTCTAACTCACACTTCCAAATGTTTCCTTACTTCTTTTCAAAGTATGGGCAAATTATTTCCCAAGCCCAAAATGACAGTGATTTGGGGAGAGGGGCCAGCTAGCACTCTTACAAAGCCTTTAGTTTACACTGAAGCAGCACCTGCAATACCAGAATTATACAAAGCACTCTACTTTTCAAATCTTTAAGAAAGCACTTAATTTTCAGCACTGATTTCCTGAAATCTAAGAGCTTATGAAGGCTTCACTGTGTTCATACAGATCTATGCAGAATGTGCCAGATCTTCCCTGTCTGTGATGGCATTCATTTGGAGGTGAATCCCAAATTTCTATCACTGGCATGCCTCTTTCCGACTAAAATAAATATTCTCCAAGAATAAGGGCTGAAGATTAGGAGAACAAGAAAGAAGGCAGAGTAACTAGCAGAAGGAGAGATGTATGCAAAAATCAGCTGAATGACAATTCTTCCTACCATTTACAATGGAAGCTTAAAGATTGAAATACTCTACAATCCATTAGTCTCTCAGTACCCTGTGAGGGATTAAAGCATTTCTTAATCAACTGCTAAAGCACTAAAGAAAGCCAGAAAATGGATTTTAGCCAAGCTGGGTACTACTAAAATGTTGAGATGATCAGATAAGCATAAATACAGTGAGAGAAAAAGCCAAAATATTATTGATCAAATCTCTAAGGGGCTCTAAACATTATCTTCTCTCTCCTATGTGTTTTGAAAACAATTTTAAGTAAACTTTCAAGGGGCCGTACAGAACTCTGGGGCAGCTACACGGTTCAGTTGATAAAGCACTGGGTCTCGAGTAGGAAAGAACTAAGTTCAAATGCAGCCTCAGACATTTAGTAGCTGTGTGACCCTGGGCAAGTCACATGACCTCTATTTGCCATACATGGTTTACAGGGAGAGTGGGATGTGACTGGATAACAAATACACAACTCCTACCTGGAGAGTCATATATGCTTGTTCAAGTAATTCTAAAATTATTAGTGTAACAGGCCTGGAAATTACCCACTTTTTTTTTTTGCCAGTGTCACACTGTCATAATGAGATGCTATGGTGTTGTCAATGCATCGAGATTACATAATTTTTAAAAGAGCAAGAGAAATTTTTTTCAAAGTTCTCATCTGTATCATGGCTAAGATGGTAAAATGACATTCATGATTAAGGAAGACATACTAGGCAGTATGATGCAGAAGAATGCATGCTGAATCTGTAGTTTTAGAATCTGTAATGGATTTAAATTTGGATTCTGATATTACCTGTGCGACCTTGAGCAAATCATTTTATTTTCTCAAGATCTTTCTTAGGTTTCACATTTATGAAATTAAGGGTGTGGGTATGTGTATGAAATCAGACTATCAGGATTAAGAACCCCAGATGATCAGTTTACCCTATAATTAGGGTAACTCTACTAATTATTTCCCTGTACTTGCAAAGGTTGGTCAGAGAAAAGTAAAAATATAGTAGGCAGTAAGGTAGCTTAAAGGATAGAATGTGGGACTTGGAGCTGGGAAGAACTGAATTCAAATCCTACTTCAGAGACATTAGCTAGGTGACAATAAGCCAGTTATTTAACTTTTCTCTGCATTATTTCTTCTTCTGTAGAATGGAGATAACAACAGTACCTATATCTGTTGTGAGGGTGAAATGAGTTAACATGTTAAGTGCTTTAAAAACATTACAGTGTTTTGCTGTTAGTATATTGGGACAGGTTAGATGAGGCTTTCCCCCCACCCAATTATTACTCTTGTCATGCACCTTCCTTTTAATCCAGGCCATCGTTTAATTAGGAATTTCAATTTTTAATGAACCCTGGTATAGGTGAATGAAATATAAAACAAAAACAAAATGTCAATCACAGAAATGTATCTTTCTTATTCTGTGTTTCCGATGACTGACAGCCCAGTGGTTTTGCAGCGAACAAAGGCAAAAAAAGCAAGCATTCTTCATCAAATGAAATGTTTGACAGATTTAACAGCTTTCTGAAATAAAAACTGATGAAATCTCAAGTAGAAAAGTGTATCTCCAGGATACATGAGAGATTACATTTCCACATTTGAGGTTTACTTCCTTAGACAGATGCAGATTATTTTTAAGGGAGTTGTTGGGGAAAAAAAACATGCAGTTTTAGGTATAAGAAGTCATAGAATTGGGTTACTTTTGAGGGAGTGTAGGCACATACCTAATTCTGCTCCTTCAAGCCTTGTTACTAGATAAACATTCCTTCAAAACTTGAATTATATTTTAGAGATCAGGATACTGAAATGTACCAGAAACAAACTAAACATTTATGTCACAGAAAGTACATCTGGCGTTGAGGAAGGGACAAATTTTAAAAATCAAGTGTTTTGGGTTTAATACTTCATAATTCAAAGACATTTTCAGATACTACTCTTTGAAAAAAAATAATTTATGAACCTAATCATGGAACCAGTTGATTATTAAGGAAGTTTTAATTTATATCCGGGATGTACTACTTAACTAACCTTTATATATTTTTCAAATATAAGAGTTCAACTGAAATCATGCTATTGTATTAACTTTTTAAGAAAAAAAAAGCATGCATATACAACAATGAAAATTCAACACTGACAAGCAAGTTTTAATAATACAATAGTCTACACGTAGTAATATCTACAAGTATGACAACAGCAAGGTGACTAAACATATGTACAGTGTTTGCTGATAAGGAGAAGAACAATTTAAAGTGTTTCTCTGCAGAATTAATAGCAACCAAAACACAACAGTGAGTGCGTGGAAGGAATGTTTTCTATCCATGAAAAATACTTTCTCACTATTCTTACAAGCCAGTGAAGTAGTAAACAAACAGGAATATCTATTATTAAAGAAAAAAAGTCACTTCTCAACTCTTATCCAATCTGTACATTAGTGATGAATGTCAAAGTTGTTACTGAAAGAGTCTATCTGAACTTTGTAGAAAAAATATCATGCCGAAAGGAGTTGGAGTTGCCTAACAGATGATCCAGAAAAGTTCACATCCTTTAGCTCAGTAGAAAGTGACAGGAAGGCTGAATGGATGATTGTGCCTCCCTGAGTGGTCCTAAAGCTCTATTCTGACTACCCAGGGATCTTTTATTGTTGTTGTTGTTGTTGTTTTCCAAATGGGTTTCCCAGTTGATACTGTGACCCTAACGAACTATTTGGTCCTTAACCAAAGGGCAGTACCGACGATAGAAAAATTTATTCTAAAAAGCCCAATAGTATTATTCAAAATCACTGAAGGACTCTCCAAATTCTTTTTTTACAGCCAGTTCACTCCTCAGACTGCAAAGCGTAGACTACTGCATACAGTCCTACTTTTGATACTGTTCCTCTGACATTAATCTCCTTTCCATTTTTAACTGGTGGACAAGTTCTGGTTGCTACCCCAAACATCACTTTCACAAAACATCTCATTCATTTCACCCCATATATCATTCTACTACAATAGTGGATATACCTTGATGCATTTTGGGATTACTGAAAAGTGAACATTACATAAAGCTAAGATACTATCCGTGGTTTTCTCTTAAGAGTCCTAATTTACCTCTTTTAGACTGCAAACTTAGATACTCACTCTTTCCATTACCTATACACTTGGGCATAACACACACACACACACACACACACACACACACACACACACACACACACACACATACACACACACACTCTCTCTCTCTCTCTCTCTCTCTCTCTGTTTCTCTCTCTTTTACAGTCTACATACTCTAGAACACTTGAAACCTTAACAAACACTACAATGGACTGTTTTAAAATAAGTTAAAAGTTATGGATCTGCAGTTTTTTGCTCAGTATTCTTTTTCCCTGAAAAATTTAACCTGACTATTGGTCTACCCCAAACTAAACTCCACTGGAATTCACAGAGGTTGTCCACGTCCTACCTGTTGTCAAATGTAAATAGGTCACTGTTTTCCTATCTTTAACAGCTGTTGTTTACCTAAGAAAGCACACTAGGGCCAAGAAAATTAATTCCCCAATTGCTGTCAACTGAGTTAGGGAACAGCAATAAACAGCTTACTGTAAAGCCTCTAGCTACAATAAAACTGCTGTCAATAAAGCCTTGCTTGTAGAGTTTTGCTGTGCAACAAGAATGGGTTCTTTGGAAATGAATGTTTGAAATGAGATTGGCTGATATTTGCTTATGTCAATATATGCTAGGGAATGATATCACCAGTCTTTTAACTATTACATATACGTAGGTACATATATGGATAATTACTACATTATATGTGTGTATACACACATATACATATGTATTGTATCTGTATATATGTATATATACATATATTTATGTTTCCTTTCATTTCTAACAGAAGCTAAATACATTTATGGTTTGTCATTTCCGCTCTTAATACTAACCTTAATGTTATAGCTCCCTGATAATTCTGTGGTCCTACACAGCAACAATCTTTCTTTCTTTTTAAGTTAAAAAAAAAGTCACCCAATGACTGTGATAAAGATTTAGTTTGCTTTGGGCCGATTAGGGCTAAGAATTTACAAGTTATTACTAAAGGTTGCAACGCCTGAAAATATAATAGTCCAAACAAGCGCAAGTGCCTGGATTGTTATTTTCAAGAAAAGTGGAGATTTAGGCATTGGCAAAATTGGTTTACGCATTCAAACGTACACTCTGCAACATATACTAAAAAGATGGGGGAGGGAAGACAGTTGGTAGACATCTCTAGATTTAAGATTTCACCTACGGTGATAAAACTCAGGTGTTGAACTCTTTGTTATTTATGCAATAAAAATGGATAACTTTTATTTCTTTTGCCCAAGAAATTCTCATTTTTTGTGACTTAGCTCTTTTAGAATTTCTGTCCCAAAAGGATACAACCATACAGTGCTACTCAAGGATTTTTAAAGGTAATATTCCACAGGTTATATCCTGATCATCACAAGAACCTGAAAAAGTTTTTTAAAACCCAATCTTGACTAGAAGTTCTAAATAACTAACCCTTATCATTCATAAGTCCTATAATTCATATAAACTAACTTAGAAACTACAGAATTAAAAAAAACAAACCAACAAACAACAAAAAAAAACAGAACAAAAAAACCAGGATAGTCTCACCTTACAAATCATTAAGGAAGCTTAGTAAGTGCACATAGCTAACAATATCATGCATTCTTAATATACCACACAATAAATTGCCACATATAAGTCAATATGGATCGCTATCCTGTTAAAAATGTTGCCAAGACTTGATTTTTCTCTATTTACTCCCAATTCTCCAACATCTCAATTTTCACACTATACATAAGAACTTCTACCAAAGGTGTAAAGCAAATCCACTGTAATAGCTTTTATCATACTTATGAGATGCAAAAAGCCACATTTTAGAAGCCAAATGGTTACAAAAAGAAAGAACAGTGACCAAATTGCTTCACACAATATTCTTAATGCACATGAGTTCCAGTTAAGATTATTAATTGGCACACTATCTGAAAGACTGCATCATAAGAATCAGTATTCTCATGACTCTGAACTGGATGAACTCCTGAGACTGAACAGGAAAGCCGAGTTTCTCAGCCCTTCTCAGAAATGCATTTAATTTTTGAGTCACTGCACTAACACCAACACGGAGGAGAAAAAGTAGAATAACAAGATTTAACTCCAGTGCCAGGGCTCAATGCATGAACCTGGCAAAAAAAACGAAAAACAAAAACAAAAACCATCCTTTTTTTGTATACATCTACGGTTTGGCAGAACATGTACCACAGTACTCCTTACTGTAAAAATCAAATGACTTTAAGGAGAAAAAGAAAAAAATCCGTATTATTATTTTGCATGACAAGTGATAAAGTTCCATTAGTTATTTTCAAAGTGTTGTTTCAAAACGTAGTTTCACATTAGAAATAGACAATTTGTAATGAAATGAAAAACCTTTTCTTTCATTTCATTACAAAGTACTATCTAATGAAAGTTCAGTCTTGTAACTTTTTTTTTGGACATTTTATTTGAATTAGTGGGCTTCACCAAACTTTAGCGGTTCAGATATCAAAAGCATCATTCTCAGAAAGGCCTGCCAAGTTTAATATGGGAAGCACTTGTCTTGCTATCCTAGCCTTGGCTGCCATAACTACACTACTTCCTGTACTCTCTTCAATGAAGTTTGTTTTTTTGTTTAAGTCAACATTTTTGTTTAGACACAAACTTATTTGGTAGTTTAATAGCTAAGCCCCTCCTATGGATATGTTCTTGTGATTTTATAGTTTTAAAAATGCTCTTTAAAATAAACCATATTGGGAAACTGGGTTTTAATAAGCTTAAGTCTATCTAATGTTCAGTATTTACCTAATTTATCTCAAGGGGCTCATTGTTGGTATAACACCTCTAAGTCTTTCCAAAGTCAAAAATTGCTTGAAAGGTCACCTTCTGCTTAGGTTAGGGCTACTTGAAGGGGAAAAAGGACCACCTTCATTTGCTAAACTTCACACCCTTTCTACTAACCAACATTCAAGCTTGCTGGTGTCCTGCCTGATTGAGTTGATCGAGTTTTCTGTTCTGGATACTTCTAACAAATGAAGGCAGACCACCATGAACAAGAAGGGCGTAATACCAAGAGTAATATGAACCTGGTTATAAAAACCTACAGTTGGTGCAGCAAAAGCTAAGCACTAAGGAGCAAACACAAGAACTTAAATACTGGTCGCTCCAGTGCAGCTATCATTAAATAAAAGGTTTCTTTGGCTGTAGCACCAGCTTGATCCTTCCCTCCCCCATCTTCTATCTACTGCAGGATTGGCACCTGGCCAGCACACGCGACACAGTACCCTAGTGCCATCTACAGGCTATTATTGACATTCTAATTTAGTGGCAACAGACAAGCACCAGTGAAATAAATTAGACAGCGCTGCATTTAAATCTTTATTAACAAGGAATTATTAGACCTAAGAAAATCTAATGCTGGATTTGGTTGAAATATGAGTTCCTCAGCCTCTTAATTCCTCTTCATATGGCACATTTCACAGTTTAAAATGAGTTATGACGGATCACTTAGGCATTACTAAGATGAGAAAATATTTACAATGGGCTGTTTTTTCCTGCATAAATCAGTTATAATAGACTGAATGTATTACTTTTTTTATGTACTTTGGCCATTGTTGAAAATCTACAAAATCCAACCATTTAATACTCTCACTTTACCATATTACAAGAAAATAATTTGCAATCAAAACAGAGGAAGACTTCCTATATGGCTTAGTTATATCCTACCAACAATCATGTGCTTGACAGCTGATGTACATTTAATATTCTGCTCTCTTGGTGAGGGAAAAAAAAATTAACCCCTTTCACAACCATAGTTTCAGCACATTGCAAACTTAGCCAGACCTTCAAACATCACACACAACTTGAAATCTGAAGGTGACTTTTTAGATCTGAAAAGTAACATGGAAAAAACCTTGAAGCAGTCAAATTGGGAACTCTGCAAGTAGAATTTGGCATTTCAGGACAGTCTTTCTTCTTCAGCAAACACTTATCTTGGGACAATTTTGAACAATTTCCTCCTTTCATCTTTCAACATTTGAAGGAACCAGGTAAGTTAAAAATAATAATTTTCAGGCCTCAGAAATTTCAAAGCCGTTCTACAAATTCTTGACTGAGCCCCCAGAGGAATTTGTTTAAAGAAAAAAAAAAGGGGTCAAGTTTTTTTTCTCTTTTTAATATAACTAAGCTAAAATTAGACTGAAACAAAAGACACATTAGCACTTTAATACTGGTTGACTGGGCACTTGTATGCAGTACTTATAGACCAGTAAAAGTGCTCGTTTACCTGTCTGGTGTGTAAGGGGCCCTTTGTCTTGAAGCCTCCTTGGGAACTGCACTCTGAGGCACTGAAGTGGTCTGAACTAGTGGAAGATCGTTTCGAAAGGGTGTCACAACCCCCGACAAAGGTGTTGTCCAGGGGAAGTTCCTGAATCACGTGGTGCTTTTTCACTGATATTGGAGTGTCTGGTTTGAGATGAAAAGCAGACTGTGGAGAGGCAGATTTGTAATGCTTAGCTAGGTCAGGGCTGTTGGGCTTGAAGGTTGTTGGTGGTGCCGGACCCCAGTCAAATCTTCCTATACTTTGCTCCTCCAGCTCTGCTGGCAGGCTTATGGTCCCGTTGATAGGTTCGTGGACTGCGTCATCAGGTTTGGACTCCTCAATGGTAACAAAGTTCAAAAGGGAACTTTTAGGTGACTTTCTTTTCTTCCTTTTCTTTTTCTTATTCTGTTTGTTCTCCTGGTTAGGAGACATCCACTCGGCACCTTGCTTGCTCCTCTGGGCCGCTTTGAACCTAGATGCATGGCGACAGCGAACCAGGACGGTGACAAAGATCACCACTATCACCACCATGGCCCCTGCCACAATGGCAATCATGATTGTGAGATAGTCTTCATTTTGATAGGGCTGACTACTGTCCCCTATGTTCCTGTCCAAGGGGGTCTCCATAGTCCTCCGAATCAAGTCATAAATATGAGAAGCATTTCCTGCGGTGTCATTGACATACAAAAAAACAAGCACGAGGGTATGCAAAGACTTAGGATACCCCAGATCACTGATGTTGACCACTAAACGGTGTAGCCCCACATCTGTAGGAGCTGGTTTTTCTTCCAAAGTAATGTTGCCTGTCACTGGATCAATACGGAATAAGCCTTTGTTGTTCCCACTGACTATTGTATATTTAAGTTCAGCATTCATTCCTGTGTCAATATCCACAGCAAATACTTCTGCTACCACTGAGCCAGGGATGGCTGAAAGTGGTACCAACTTGAAAGAAGTATTAGAAGGCGGGTAAATGACAACAGGGCTATTGTCATTGACATCCATGACATTGATGGTAACCTTGGCAGTAGAAGAACGGGGTGGTTGCCCTCCATCAATGGCCTTGACATCAAAGGTATAGGAGCTCTGCTGTTCTCGGTCAAAGGAGACATTTGACTTTATAACCCCGGAATAAGGATCCAACACAAAATTCTCATTGTCGTTCAGGATAGAAAGGGTCACAGCTTTATTCTCCCCAGCATCTGCGTCTGTCACAGTGATCACCCCAACTGTACTATACTTTGGTAAGTTCTCAGATACAAAGAACTGAAAGTGATTATGAGTAAACTTAGGACTATTGTCATTCTCATCCAGCACAGTAACTATCACAGCAGCTTGACTCTGCAGGGGAGGGGTCCCATTGTCCCTGGCAGTTACAGTAAAAATGAACCTTTCTTGCTCTTCCCGGTCAAAAACTCTGGAGGCCGTCAAGATCCCTGTCTTTCTGTCCAGATCAAAGAAGGAGGCATTCGGTCCGAGCTGATAAACAATGTCTGCATTTTTCCCACTGTCTTCGTCTGTGGCACTAATAGTTGTTAAGTATAGCCCCCGACGGTTGTTTTCGGAAACTGACAGCTCAATTACAGGCTGGCTGAAAATTGGAGGGTTGTCATTTTCATCCTCCAGCTTAACTCTTACCAGGGCAGTCTGGTTCAAACTGGGCTTCCCAGAATCAGAGGCAACAATTTTAAAGCTGAATTCTTTGGTGCCCTCATAGTCCAACAAGGAAGAGGTCTCTAACAAATACTGGTTGTCGTAAACTGCCTTCAAGTGAAATGGGACCTCTCTTTCAATGAAACAGATCACTTTGCCATTCACGTCTGTGTCCTTATCTGAAACTGTAATTAGGGCAATCTTTGTATTGACAGGATCTTTCTCAGATAAGTACACCGTGCCATTGATGGGACTTATAATGTACCTGAGGTCTATGTTAGGAGGGTTATCATTTACATCAGTGACATTAATAGTAACTGTGGCCCGGGCAGGAGTGGAGCTGCCATCACTAGCCAGCACTGTCACTTTGTGAATGGCAGTCTCCTCTCGGTCTAAGGACCTCTGGACTGTAATCAGCCCTGTAGTATTATTTAAAGCAAAGAGTCTTTTGGTTGCAGGGGCAACTTGGGCACCAAAGATATACCGGATTTCTGCGTTGCTTCCTATATCTGCATCAGTGGCATGAAGCTGAATGACAGAAGTACCTACAGGGGCATTTTCTGGAATATGAACCTCCACCTGACCCTCTTTAAACACTGGCCTGTTGTCATTAACATCACTTACGGTGACTTGCAGTATGGCTGTGCTGGATTTCTGAGGAGTGCCTCCATCTTCCACTTTGATTTTCATCACATAGGTATCTTTCTGCTCCCTATCCAAGTTTTGCTGTACAATCAATTGGGGCCACTTCTCCCCCTCTGGTGTTTCCACGATATCCAACCCAAATACACTCTGCCCATTTAACAATTCATAGTGCTGCACACCATTGACACCTGTGTCAGGATCTGTGGCTGATGGGATTGGAAATCGGCTGTTGATCAAAGTGTTTTCTGGAATGGAGATATTGATGACAGGAGATGGGAACATCGGTGCATTGTCATTGGTATCCTTTACAATTATTTTTATTTTGATCAGTCTGAAGAAGTCATTAGGGAGAATCACCACTTCAAGTTCAAAGAAACATTCATTCTCTTCAGCATATGAGGCTCCAGCACAGAGTTTTTCTCTGTCTATTCTATTAGAAGTGGTAAAGATTTCCCCAGTACTACTAGACACTTTGACCAAAGGGGCATCCCCAGCTTTAGAAACCAGTCTGTAGACGAGGCTGGCACTGGTCCCTGTGGCAGCATTGATGTGAGAAATATTCAGGTCCTTTGGTATGTTTCCTATGGGTACATTTTCAGGCAGCTCCTCTCTTATAGTGTAAATAAGTTCTTGGGCTATAGCAGAATCCAGCCTTAAACAGGCAATCAGAGCGGCCAACAGGTAAAAATCCCTCAGGTCCATGATAATATATTTATTTTCTTTTCCTGGATTTTAGGATTTAAAGGTTTCCACTGGGGAATGGTGCACAATTTGCAAGAGAAGGCGTACATGGACTGTAGGATGCATTACATCTCATTTCTTATTTGGAAACAGCGACTGTCAACATAATCATAGAGACAATATTATTTTTCAGTTAATAAAAACACATCACAAGATATCACAACACGTTTTTCATTGCACAGCTGTAAACAGACCATTTCTTTCCTGCTACTGTTTGCAAGTTAACTCTACGGAAGAGAGCACAAATATCTCTGCTTGTTGCATTTGCAAAGAGAAAATGAAATTAGCTACTTCTGAATGGAGGTTAGCCACAGTTTCTACATGTACTACCCTCATCCTTCCCCTAGCACACTGTGCAATTCATAACTGAGCATCCCTTCTCCTTCCCCTCCCCCTTTCTTAACGCCTCCCCAGTTTTTTAGGTACAAGTGAAAACCTTACGTACTTATCCCGGCTTCTGTCTAATTGCACTGTCAGATGTCACATGCAATAGATTCTCTTCTATGCACACTGAGTCATCTTTCTTCTAAAAAGAGTATCTCACCACCACCGCCCCCCAATCCCAGTCCTTCATATACCTTCTATTGCTATCTTACTGGGAAACAAGCATCCGGACATGCTGCAGCAGCGGCAGCCAGAGCAGTAGTCAGTGGCTACTTCATAGTCCTTCTGCCTAAAGGTAGACCAAGACTTGCAGTTTTTTTCTAAGGAGCTGTCTCTGTCTTGTTTTCAGATGTTCAATACTTCCCATCAATTTAAATAAATACATGAAAACTTTTATTTAAAAATGCAATAATCTAAAGAAATGCTTCGGGAGGGGGAGGGGAGGAATGGAGATTTAAGTTAACGGCAGATCTCATACCCAAGAAAAAGCGCAAAATCCTTCTTAATAAGATTAAGAAAAACAAAAATAAAAACAAAAATAAAGCTGTAGTTTCTTACCACTCGTCTCTCCTCGGATATTACTAACAGCTGCCACACATAAATACTGCAGACTAATAATGCAGGTAAAAAGCCTTTAGCTTAGATGCTTGCCTAACTGCAAATTAAATGGGTGCAAGCCTCCCGGCAGCTAGATACTTTAGTGGAACTGGTCAGTTCCTAAGCACTAATCTTATCTGCATTAAGCTGCACGGTAGCTGATGCCCGTGATTAGTTCCAGCAGAGTGATGCAGGTACGGATGCAGATAAAGCCGAGTAGGTGAGCTCTCTCACAACCATTTCCAAAATCACAAACATCCCTGTTCTACACTGGAGACACAGATACATACACACATTTAAAAGCAAATTTTAAAATCGTGCATGTGAAACTTTATTACTTACGTTAGTTCTCTCTCTACCTTTCCCGAGATGCTGCAGTTTGCAATGATTTGTTCCAACACAATGCATCTGGTAGCACCAGTTTGGGGAGAATTCACAAGCAGCAAAACGTTTCCTTCTTGAGAAATGTGTTGCTTCGGGCTGGCAAATTAGCAACTCCGGAGAACAAATTCACAGATTTGTCGTCAGTCATTCTCTCCACATTTCGTCTCTGTTACCCACAGGATGTAGGAGCTCCTTGTATTGAACACACACACAACATCCAGTTGCACTTCTTCAGCCCAGGGATATTTTCCACTGTGGACTGCATACCATTACCATCCGTGTATTAACACTGGCTTAAGTCTGTAACTTCTAGTTGGAAACGTCAGAGTTGGAACGACCGTGATTCTCTCTTTCCTCTCTGGGGTGGCAGTTGCCCAAAAGGAAAATCCTATTGCATTCAAGGTCTTTGTACTATAAGGATGCTAAAGCTTTACCTCTCTTCTTGTGTCTTTTCTCTCTCTTTCCTTTTCGCTTTCCCTCCTTCTCTCAGTCTCTCTCTCTCTCACCTCTCTCTGTCTCTCTCTCTCTGTCTCTCTCACTCTGAACTGAATTTCTTGATATAACTCTCAATAAGCCCAGAGGGAGGGTGTGAGCAACGCGAGGCCCCACCTCTTTTGCACCTGATTGGCCTGTGCCTTGCAGTGCGGGCGGCCGCAGCTAGGCAGAGAGGGAGGGGGCCGCTGAATAAGGACTCTGACTTGTCTCTTTGCCTCCCCCTCCCAATTTCTCCCCATTGGCAGCCGCTAAAACCCGGAAAGATGGAACATACTCACTGGAGAAAGGGGGAAAAAAAACTAACCAAGGATTCTAGGGGAAAGCACTGGGCATGCTCCGCAGGTTTGAGTAGCAAGTCGGAAGCTTTTGCCCTAGCCTAGCAGGCAGAGGGACTTAGGTCAGCGAAGTCTAAGTAAGGGTTGGGGAAGAGTGGAGGGGTAGATGCTGAGTCCGTGGTGTGCAGAATGGTTTATGGCCTGTAGGCTGGGAAGGTTGGGGAGGGCTGCAGGCTGTGGCTGGAGGCAGCGGTGGCGGCGGCAGCGGCGGAGGCAGCGGCAGCAGCAGCAGCAGCAGCAGCACCAGCACCAGCACCAGCACCATTTTTGGATAATGCTGAGAATGAGAGGGGGAGCGCAGGCAGCCGGGCGCTGGGAGTACGCGCTACTCCGACTCAGGGACGTGTTCCGGAGGAACCCCCCAGTACCCCGCCCCATAGCTCGGTGAGCTACGGAGAGCAGCCTCTTGGAAAGGATTAGAGCAAGGGGTCGTGTCTGCCTGCGCCCATTTTGCACTCGCTCGTCTTAAATGGGGCAAGCGTTCCAGGTCACCCCCACCGACTTGGAAGGGGATGGAGGAGCCTGGGGCAGGAAAAATTCGCAAGAATTTTTTTGTTTTAAAGGGGAGGAGGTCTGGGTGTGGGGGAGAACATGCAACTCATGAGTGAAGATATGCAAAGCACATATATTTGTCAAGATGACAGTCGGGGGCTGACGGTGTTTGCAGGCATGCATAGACTGGGAGGGGAGGAGGTTCGAGATGGATAGGAGAAATCCGGGGCAATTGAGGTTTTAAATCTTGAGACATAACCTACTACTGTCTTAGTCAATTGCGGTACCATCCACGGGGCTCCCGGGAACCGCCTGGAGGAATAAGACCGGGGAAAGGGAGCAAAAACCTAATCTAGTCAACGCGTGTCTTGTTTTTCATTGAGAAGTCTCCCATCCCCGGGAGCAAGAGGCGGCTGGCGATAGCCGGGACTTTGCTTGACTCTATCTTCGTCTGGTTTCCACTGCAAACGCAAGTCTTAAAATCTCGACCCCAGAAAGAGAATCTGCTGCAAGAAATGGTACTGTAGTCACATTGTGCATCCAATTAGCCTTCAGGGATTCCAAGGAGCGTCCTAGCCAGCTTTCTCTTGGTGTAGAAAAATCTCTTTCCTCCTGCCCTTTTTGCTAGTTTCAACTTTATATTTAATACATGTCTCCTCATCTATAATTCATATTTCTCTGACTCCAGCTTAGTCTGTGCTTCCATTTACTTGTGCGCACCTTTCTTATTTTTGCAAAGGTTTTGAACTAGACTTCACTTAGGGAAGAGATTAGCTTACCCCCTCCAGTTCTGACCCTAAAAGTATTTTTTCTAATCTTTTGTAGCCACAAACCACAAACGTTACGTAACAGTTGTTACCTACTTTGCTAGGCAGAGATTCCCAACAAGCAGTATGAATTCACCTAAGGTCCAGAAAGTAATCTTGCAACAGTTCACTGTAATAAATCCCCTTATTTTCTTAGCAACTTTAAAAGTATTCAGGGAAAGAAGGTCACAATGGCGACTATTAGTTAATTGATATTTCAACTTTTAGTAAACGTAAATGGACCTTTCACTTCAGTAACTAGGCATCTTCCTGAATATTTTCAGGTCTTTTAACATACTTGGAAAATACAACAAGAAAGAAAAAAAAAAACCAAACCATTGTTCTGAATGCTATACTTTACCTTAAATATTACATTTTAGATTTTAAATATTAAAAAGCAGCAAAGGCAGGGACACATTTTTGAAAACAAGGACAAAGTATTGAAAATAGTTATTTAGACAATGCTTGAGAGCAAAGAGGATATTCTCATATATACACAAGTAGTCAAAACAAGACACCACTACTCTTTTCCTCAGGTAATATTGAATAAGAAAGATCAAACTTTTCCTCTTACGCTTTTTTTGTATGCTGCTGTGGCAAAGAGTATTGTCTGTATAAGCATGCACTGTGAAAGGAATTTCTATATATTGAAATAAAAAAGTAGTTCTTTTGCAAAACAAAGTCATCTTTTGAAGACATTAGATAATTCATATCCAAGTATAGGCTTGAAATTATCAAAGAAGCAACATGTAAATAGAAAAGGGACCACTAAAAGCTTCTTGATAAAATTCTGAGATAAGGAGGAAAAGTCTAAACACATACACACCCCCCCTATAATATAAGCAAATTAAGGAAGGATTCTTTATCTTAGCACAGTGTGTAAGATCTTTTCACCATGCACAGAATCTATAGCTGAAAACATTACATTGTTCACAATGGCAAGCATTCACTGGGCTAGCTTCTTTTGTTTGTACAGATTAATAAATGAACTCTTCTGACACCACATATAAGAACAGTAGATAGCAACACAGGCATATAGTTCATTCTAGGAACATCCCATACATACCACATGCTCATTCTAGTCACATTGTCATCATTTTTAAGTCATGGTGTAGTTATATCACATAGCTTGGTAATAATTGTTTAACTTTATTGCTACACTGAAGAGTTTTCTGTTTTCTTAGGGATAGCTTTGACTTGTCATCATTACCACATACTTGAGTCTGAACCTAACATACCATGATAGGATAGAGGCTGAGAGAAATAATCATCATATGAAGCTAATGGCAGTTTGACACCAATGAAAGAATATCAGAGGTCAATCCCCTGGGCAGCATGAGAACCTGGACAGAATATCTTCTGAGAAGACTGCTTCTGAGGGAGGCAGAGAAGTTGGCTTGAAAACAATCAGTCATGTTCCCGTTTATTTGCCTACTCTGAAATGCTGTGGTTTCTTAAGGTATCTTAAGTAAAAGTTGTTAACCTCTTAGAGGAGGGAAAGCGTACAGCTAAATGTGAGGCTAACAATATAGGCTAACATGTTATATTTCCAACTCCAGATGCAAAATAGTGAGACACTTCTCCAGAACACAATATTCTAAGAAGAAATTCTTAGTAATCATAGGTGACTATCATTCTTAACCCTTTAGTATAAGAAGCAGATGTTTTCCCCAAGAGCACTATATAAGCATTTGCATAGCAAGATCTCCTTATAATTCTTCTCTTCTTAAAGTCATGCTATTTCTCACTATATAAGCATTTGCATAGCAAGATCTCCTTATAATTCTTCTCTTCTTAAAGTCATGCTATTTCTCAATAAACATTGCTTCAGGATTATTGATATAGGAGAAAATTATTGGTATGGTTTCTTTGTTTTTTGGATTATTATGCTTTTCTTTAGTAGCCTCTCTTTCAGTTCCTCTTATGTTCCTAACCATAGAAGATTAGGTTTTTCCGTATGCAATAAAAGATTTTATTGGGTTCAAGATCACAATCTCACTTCTTTTGCTATATTAACATAGCAACTATTTATCCCCATCGTTACATATAACCTACTTTTTGATATTTGAATATATCTAATTCTAATCTATCACAGTGGCTCATGCTTTCAGATTCTGTAAACTTAATCTAATTATTCCAGGCTACAATAAAATTTCAATAAATGGGACTATATCTTACTGGTTATGGTCTCATGCCTGTATACTTGATAGAATCTGATTCATGTTTGGCTGGCTAACTGAAGAATAAGATCAGGTCTCAGAATAAAATGCAGTCAGGGATGCTGTGTACTCTGTGCCTATGTTCTCTTAAGTCATACTGGTGTTGATGTGTAACTCTGCTCCTGTTTTACATTCCACATTTGTTAAATTAATGCAGTTGTATATTCAAATGGAACATGTTTTGAATATATACATTTCCATGCCATAAAAGTAACCAGTCCATGTTTTTATGCGGCTCAGTTTGATTAGATCTGTTGATTAGACTGGCATCTGTATTTGACTAATGCCCTGAAATCCTTATGGAGCTAATAAGAGTCTATGGATCTCAAAGCATTTGCAAATAAGTTCCCCATGTGTATAATTTAAGGATAAAGAACATGAAATATAGAATGGATGGTCTTTGCAAGGAACCCAGAACTTTGTTCTTTCAAATCTGAAGGACTAGATCATTGCCTCCATGGAATTCTCTTAAAACCAAAAGACTTGAATAATGCTATACACATTTCAAGTACCTCATCCAAATGTTTTAATAGATTTCACAGAAATTAATCATAAAGCACTGTAGTTCCTTTGACATATCATGTGTCATGTTCCCTGTTTTATATATGAGGATAAACTATTGTACTGTACTTTTAGGTGAAGTAAACCACACTATTTAGGAAATGACAGCATAGGATGTTAACACAACATAAGAAAAATGAACACATTTAAGGATGTGCAAAGAGGAGTATGCTCCTTGAATAAAACTTTCCCTTCAGTATTTATTATCCTTGTTCTGACTACCCCTCTGAGGAAAACCGAGTCCTAGGTAATCAAATCACAAAGGAGGGCAGGTGACAACCTTTATTCTGTTTGAATGGCTGAACTAAATTTAACCAAATCTGCTATATTTTTATGACTGACAATGATTATAGATGTCAGATTTGGAGCTCTAAAGGTTCTCCCAGTATTAGGCTGCCATTCTCTACTGCTATGGTTTCATCAGGTTATTATACAATCGAGGAAAATGCTAAATTCACATACTTTGTTACTATTTCTTTTAAACTTCAGATTAATTACAGACTTGGATTGCATTGTAAAGTGTGTGCTCCCTTCACTCATGCAGCCATTTATCAAAACAAAGGGAATGAATTTTGGAATAACAAAAAGGAGAGTAATAAACATGTGGTATTTAAAATGAAATTATTTGGTCACTTATAAGTGGTGTAATTGCCTTCCTATATTACATAAACTACTTTTTTATTCTGTGAGGCCTGCATGTTATTTATTTTGTTCAAAATAACTGTTGGATCCGAATATTGAGCAGAATACAGCCAATTCTCTTTTGTAGAAATAGAAAATGTTCCAAGACCTACAAATAACACACATAGATTTCTGAAGCACATTGTTTACAACTGAAAAGAGCTTATAGGGAAAAAAAAATAAGGCATGGGGCAGAAACTAATTTCAAATACACCACCACTTGAATAAAGTTCCTCTAGAGAATTGTTTTTCTTTACATGAGAAAAGAAATTAAAAGAGATCAGTGATGTCATTTGTGCTCTCTTTAAATACCTTTGGTAAAGGTCATGTGGTACACACAATGATGGAATATCAAATTAATAAAGCAATTTAATTTTCTGAGGTTTTTCATCTCAAAACTGCTACATTGTATTCATTCATTCATTTAGCCTAAGTTCCTGTCTTATTTTTATAGAAACCCCATTTGTGATTTAATACACACATACCTATTGGCTTTACTGCTATTGGGCAGGATGCAGACAAGCCTGGATTTTATTTTTAGATCTTTTTTTCAGAAACCAAATTCAACTCAGGAGTATCCTCTAATTGACTTAGCATGACTCAGGAAGCCCTTATATTTATTATCTCTGTACTTTGGTAACCCCTACTTAAGTACATATCAAAGATAACAAACACCCCAGTTAAAAGAAAAGGGGAAAAGCAAGGCTTTTTAAAAGAATTAGTATGTTTGTCTGAGGATTAAGTAAATAGCCATTCTACTTTCTTAGTGATCTCCATCTCCTTAACTGGAATTAAAAAAACTCCAAGCATAAATAAATGAAAGCTTTATGTCTGCAGAATCCATTATAAGGCCTAAATGCACAGAGTCTGCACCATTTCCCATTCCAAGGAATTTACAACATCCCAGTCAATGATTTGTCTGTGAAATCCCCAGCTTTCTAAGGAAACAGCAAAAGCCTTACACAAAAGTTTTCAGATGTGTGAACGAAGGTCACCAGCTTGTTAGAATGAGATGGTGCAGACCCAAAGAGAGATTTAAAGAAGAAAAACTATCATCTCAGTAAGAATCAAAATTTATCAAAACACAAGACATTTTAGTTTGAAAAACTTTGCTAGATTTCCCTTTGAAAATAAATCAAAAGCAAAAGAAAGCAGAAATTAATTTTGTACTTCAGCATACAGAAACTGAGAAAAGTTACACATTTTGTTTTGCTTTTTAGTCTTTGGGAAGTAAATAAGTACCCATGTACCCCTACTTTTTTGTTGGAGATAGGGTAAAGGTATTTGTTTAGCACAGTAATAACAGATCATGGACTGATCAGTCTTTAGTCTGGTCTTCCTTACCATCACTCCCACTCTGAAAAGATCCTACCAGGTTAGAAAAAAATACAGGATAAGTGATACCACTTAAACATGTGCAGGTAGAAATAAGTGATTCTACTTGCTAGTAATACTGTTTCAAGCCGTGAAAATAACCAGGCTTCATGAACTACCCTGGGAAATGGTAGGTCCTACTATTCAGGGGAAGAGTCAGGCAAACAGTTCAGCTAAATGGAACAAAGAGTAAAGTGAATTATGTAGTTTAGAAACATAGGAAAATAATACTTCCAAGAGAACCTGACCTAAGGAATTAAGAGGAATTTTGCAAATATCTTTATAATTTATGGAAATAATTTGTGAAGGATGAGAGAAATTCTAAATCCCCATCTTGAACTTCCTGCTTACATTTTTTTAGATCTTTTTGCTTTTCTATTTTCCTCATGGTATCACACAGAATTTAAGAAATAAGACCTCAGACCACCTAGTCCAACATTTTCATTTTCACAACTGAGGCCGAGGAAGAACAGAGATAAAGTAACTTGTCCAAAATCACTCAAAGTTAATGACACAGCCCAGATTGGTATCCCTACCTTCTGACTCCAAAACAGTGGTCTTTGCATATATGTTGCTGGGATTTCACCCAAGTATCAATGTAGGAAGTGCTTTTGACATTAACCTAATTCAACTTAACTGCTCAATGGCAGACTTTTTTTCACTTAAATAGAAATCAATACAGTGTTCTTTTTCCCCTCTTAATATCATTTGCACTTACTCATTGATTTACTAAACCTTAATACTAGACCCATTGTTAAGTTCTAACAAGCATCAATAGAATCATTGAAGTTTTGAACCAGAAGGAATTGTAGCAACACAAACCCTCCTATTTTACAGACCAGAGAGATAAAGTGATTTGCTGAAGATCATATACCTAATTAATGGTCCTCAGTCTTCTGTATCATTTCTGTGACCTATCAAGTTTCTAACAAGAGAGGGTATTTTCGTTTGTATCATTTTTAATAAAAATCAAGTTTGCAAAAACTAATTAAAAAAAAAAAGAAGAAAAGTGAGAAAACAATTTTGAAAATTTAGAAACAATCTGAAATTATTTTAGGAGCCAAGGCATAAATGAAACGAGCAGAATATAAAATCAACTTAAACTTCTCACTTATCCTGACATCACATACTGCATTTCTCCAGAGGCATTTTGTAATAAGGTCAAGGGAAGGCAGATCAGAAGATGATCTGATTGAGACATACATCGTCCTTTATTCACATGAGTTTTTAACCTCAATATCAAAATATATGAGTTTTTAACCTCAATATCAAAATATAGGAAGTGATGTATTTTGACAGGCTTGAAAATAAACATCTGTTGTTTGCCAATGTGGTTTTTAAAAACCTATTGGCTAAGGAATAAGTGCCAATTCCAATTATAAAATACCCCCATTGTATTGATATAGAATAATAGAATTCATATGGAAAATAAGCATAATACCATATGGTATTTTTTATGAGTGGAGTGTTTCAGAGGAAAGGTTGCCCAGGTCCTCAAATATATCCTAAATTGTACTTAAAATTCTTATGAACTGATTTGAAACTTATTGATTCATTGATTAACAGTCTTTTAAAATGGAAGATATTTTTAAGGGCTTGGATATATAGAGTGGGGGCTTGGCTAAAATGTAGCTGTTTGGTAACCCCAAAACACATTAGTATAAAATATTTGAATGAACTTGTTTCCCTTCTTGAACTTAACTGAGATTAACTAGAAGTTTTCATCATGAGGAGAGGGAGGAAATGAGAAAATAATTTTAGAACCTAAGCCATTTCCTGGGAAAGCAAAAAAGGGGAGAAGAAAACAGTATAGGATAAGAGGTGGTAGTAGACAGGGAAGCAAGCAACTTTAGGAAAACTAAATGACTGAGGAAAGTAGGATAACAGAGAAGGAAACCTTAAAATCCTGGATTAGGGCTATCTCTGAATATCAATTCATACCCTTAAAAGGCTATAATAGGGGCTGTACAAAGTTAATTAGAATCCTACAAAAGTAAGGAACAACAAATACATTTTTTTTAAATGTAGCATTTAACATTTGAAAAAGTACTGATAAGTAATTTTTTGATCTAATTTTATCTGTCAGTAAAGTAAAGCTGAATCAAATTTGATCTCTGAAAAAAATTTTTGAAAGTCCTTTGGATAGCAAGGAAGTCAAATCAGTAAATACTTAAAGAAATTAATTCAGCCTATTCACTGAAATGTCAGATACTAAAGCTGAAGCTTAAATACTTTGGCTACATGAGGAGAGGACAGGACTAGTTGGAAAAGACTCATGTTGGGAAAGATTGAAAGGAAAAGGGGGTGGCAGAGGATGAGATGGTTAGAAAGTATCATGAAAACAATGAATGTGAACTTAGACTTCGAGAGACAGTAAAGGATAGAAGGGCCTGGAATGTTATGAAATGTGGGGTCCAGAAGAGCCGGACAGTACTGTGGTTCAACAACAACAATCCCTAGTATGTATCATGGTGTCTGCACTTAGTAGACCTTTAATAAGTTCTAATTGATCAATTGCTCCATCATTAAACTCATAGTCAAGACAGTGCAACTTGCCATCAGTAATAATACCATAATGATAACTCTGTATTTCCGTAGGAACTGGAATATGCAAATATTATGACATTTGAGTTTCATAAACAGCTATGTGAAGTAGACCTCATGCACCTTTTTGTCTCCGATGTACAGGTGAAGTAACTTCTGTACAGGTTCTGACTTTGACAAGTCACACAGCAATTAGGTGGCAGAACTAGAAATAAAACTTGAGTTTCTCAACAGATTCTAAGAATAACATTTAAAACAGTATGGCCTTTGTGTCTACCCCCCCCCAAATAGATATAGATGCTATAGACATATAGATATAAATATATAGGATATATAAAAACTATGCACATGTATATTTCAGGCTATCTGGGATCTGATTGATTTCCTATATAGATACCCTCCCATAGTACAGATAATAATTGAAAGATATCCCCTTGAAAGTTCTTCTCAGGGAGTTCACCTAATTATGTGTTTGGCCCTTCCTTTCACCCATTCTTTTGACATTGGCTAGATGCCAGTGTAGCATGCAGGTCTCCTTTAGCTATCCCTTGCCATTGTCATATGACTAAATGACCTTATTTTCTGCTCACACAACTCTCTGATGACATCGTTTCTTTACTTGCTCTGTGCTACAATAGGAAGTACATGGCCAGCCTGGGAAGGGAGTTTTGACCCGGAGGGAGAAGATCTGGTTTTGAGTCCTGGATGACACTTATTAGCTGTGTGATGTTAAGTAGATCATCCTGAACTTCTTTCCTCATCTACATATTGTTAATGATAACACTTTTTCTACTTACTTTACCAAGTATTGTAAGGACAGTAGAACTATTTAACATTTCTATATTTCCCATATACTTATGTTTATGTATAGTCATATATTGCATGTATATTACATATGTACATACATATATACACATTGACATGTGTATAGATACATATGAAAAACAATAGAGAGTAGTGTGCAGAGAAACTTTCTTTAAAGCTGGAAGACCTGGATTCAAGTAAGGACTTCTGACAGATACCAACTGGGTGATGTTAAGCAAGTAGTTTAACCAGGGCCCCACCTAATGTTCTACGACTTTTAAATTACTGTTAGTCACTAATATGCCCAGTAGAGGTAGATTTCCACACCTGGAGTGCCTCAAATGAGAGAAGTCATTGGTTCTGGATTCCTTTTTTCCATGATATGTTACAAATGCAGTATGTACATTTATTACACTTATGTATTAACATATTTGCAAATATTATATTCATATATGTATGTATATATGTGTACATGTGTCTGTTTATGTATGTTTAGAAGTACTATTGGAGAGTGGATAGAAAGCTATTCTTAAAAAAGCCGGGAAAACCCAGGGTTCAAATCCTACCTCTGACACCTACTCTTTTTGTGAATCTAGACAGTTCACTTAAACTTGGAGTGCTCCTGTCAGTTCTCTGAGTCTATAACTAGCAAAGGAGGTGCTGAACTATAATGTTAGAGGAAGTTTCCTTACCTGGGAATTCCCCTCTAATAATGGAAATCACAGGTCCAGTTTCTATATTGCTTTATATAAAAATAATTATGTATATGCAAACTTAAATCCAAGTTAATTTATTTGCATTTTTAAAAAGCAGTAATTGAATAAGAATATACTGAACTATGTTCTGTGACCACACGGGACAAAGAGGGAACTTTAGTTTGCTAATAACTTCATTTGATTTTATGCTTTTCTTTTAGAAAGCCTTCAGATTTTTAACTGCAGTAAACACTGCCATCTAGAGGACATTTTCTTGTAATGCATGTCATTGAAACAGCAAAGTTAAAAAATACGAAGTCTGTGTCACTGTACCATAATCCATTTTCTTTTTAACTATTAATGTCTACCCCTTATTGAAATCAGAAAATCTGTTACTCCTAAAAATGTACTGTGTGCTAAAGGAATTTAACTTAATTGTGGTAGTTTAAGAAAAAAGTTAAACATCCATTATTGTTGTCATTAAGATCAATTAACTTGGCAAAAGATGTAAAACTGGCATAATTAAAGGACTATGTATCAGATGATTATCTGGATTGACCACTATATGCTTAAATTGTTTACTGGTATTTATCCTGTACTGAATTTGATTTTAATTACATTGATCATTAAAAAACACATTAGATAACTGCAAGGTCAAAATTATAATAAGAAATTATACACTAGACACTTAATTGCCAGAAACCGGGTAATTCACTAATAACAACACTGGTGACGGCCTTTTTCAGAATCTGTGTACGTCTATGAGACCAACAATTAAATGACTCATGCAGTCCTGGTTAATCTAGGGTAGTTTTAGCATGAACTTTTTCTCCCCACCCTGTTCCGTTAACTTAAACCATGTGCTGGTTTCAAAGATCTGCTTTCTTAGGGAGTAACTCATTAATCAATGGCAGCTGAGACTCTGTGGGATACTAAGTATCTAAAAAGGTGTAAAAACAGAGGTATTTTACAACTCTGCTTATTCAAACAAACACCAACACCCTGGCATTTGAGAAGTCCCTGTTGCCAATAATAGCTGTATTCTAAAAATGAAAAACACATGTGTTGCTATGTTTCTTCCCCCCTCCCTCCCCACACCTAAACAGCTTTTTCTTCCCTAGTGCTTCCCTTATGAAGTTGAAATGGTTTTTAAAATTTTTACAACCATTCATATTGTTTCAATTAGAAAAATGTTGTGTTTTATTTAGTTCACTCTTCTGTGCCCTTTAAATCCCATATTGATCCTTGATGAAATTGAAAAATCGCCATCCAATTTTCTTCAGTTAGCCAATGTACTATGTACCTACCTGCACTTGTCGTTCGGTAGAATGATTAGGACAACAGTGAGTATTGCCTTTATTGTTGACCTGCACTTAGAGTAGTTGAGGAAGCTATGAAGTTAATTGCATGTTGGGGGTGAGGAAGGGTGGAGAGTTTGGGCAGGGAGGAAAGACGGGAATGAAACAAAATCAAACAAGACAGCTACATGATACAAAAAATGTAATTCTGCAAAGTTTCAGTAAAGCCGTCAAGTTAACTAGTTAGAGGTAAAATCTCTGACAAGATAATACTGACTAAAAAGCAATTTTCTTTCCAGATTTCTATGTTCTAATTACATTGACCATCCATTATAAAGGTTGACATCACTTACATTCTGCAGTGTGCTCACATTTGTTTGAGTGTGGATTGCAGGGGTAATGAGAGTAAAATCAGAGTGTGACTGGTGTAATTATGAGCAGCATTGCATTTGGTGTGAGAGGGACACATTGTAAACAATCAGCTGAAAAAAGGAATGCATCTGCAATCACACACACACATACACATGCACAGGCACATGCACACACATATTGGTGTGGAGGATCTTCTGTTCTCTAAGTAAAGACTCCCATTGTCATGTTGGTTTCAAACTGAGTCAGTCTAAGGTCAGATGGGAATCTGCAGTCATAAGGCCCTAGGTGGCCTCTTTTGATCTTCAGAAAATAGATTTTAAAATTCAAATTATGTTTTTAGATATAATTTTGAAAGTTTTTGGTGATTATGAAAGGATTCTCCAACTTTTACTTTTGTTCAACTTTATACATATACATAGGTGGGGCAGGGTCACAATCACTTTTAAACATTGTGCATGTTATTTTTACTATACAAAATACTTCATACCCTAATAGACATTCTCTAGGAGTGGTTTTTGGAATTCTGATAAAAAGATGTTGTTCACCTTAGATCTAATGCTTGGAAAAGCTTTCTAAATTATATTATTTTTCATCTACTATATGTAGCTTAAAAAGTTGTGGGTTTTTTTTTTTTAGGTATTTCTGCTTCTCTAGAGCATAGATTCTGAATTATGACCTCTCTGTTCCCAAGATGACTAAGGATAATTGTAGAAAGGCCCTCAGATTCCACATAGTTTAGGTACTCCAGAGCACATGATTTACCTATCTAGGTAGTAGATGGCACAAAACTAGACTTAACATCTGTCTAATTAAGGAGGTTCAGGATTTGTGTGAATGAAACACTCAGCACTTCAAAAGATCCAATATAGTTTATTTAGAATATAGGCAAGTGGGAAGGAAGCCAGAGATAACAGAGTAAAGGCTTAGAAATAGTAAAATAAGAGCAACCATGATTTATATATACATATATATATATATATATACACACATGCATATATACATATACATACATACATACATACATACATATATATATGTATATACATACATATACACACACACACACACACATATCCACGATCATCACCAATTTGGAGAAGCACCAACACCTGACCACCTGTCAGGGTCCCGCTCGGGACAGGCAGGGCTCCAATTGCATAGCAAAATATATCTATACACATTTACAGTCATCACCAATGTGGGGAAGCACCAACACCTGACCACACAAGCTGGGGAATCCCAGGTACAGCCATCAGGGTTCCACTCGGGAGGGTCCCAGGCAGGATGACTCTCCATGGATGAGATGCCAATTTGGGGTCTGAATCTTACGGTTTAAGTAGTGCTGAGAACTAAGAAGGCATCCTGTCAGGCATTTTTTAGCAAGCATCATCTTGTATGAGGCCGGGGAGGGAGGCCAGTCCCTCCAAGGCCCCCCCCAAGAACCATGTTTCCTTGGAATGGCTAGTTCCAGGAGTTGGGCAGTTAACTATATGTCTTGTAAAGGTCCTGGCCAGGGTCCCAGGAGAAGGGAAGCCCTCATGTTCCCAGGATTTTCTGTTCCAAAACAACTCAGGGTAATAGAAAGGTCTTACTGAGTTAGGGCCTCGGTTTGTATAATCTTATTCCTCACAGAGAGGCTTACCTTGCCCCTTCCACATCAGGAGACCTGAGTTCAAGTCTGATCTTAGAAATTCACTCGATATGACCCTGGGCAAGTCATTTACCTTCTCTCTACCTCAGTTTTCTCAACCATACAATGAGGATAATAATAACACCTACTTCATGTGTTGTTGTGAGGATCAAATGAGATGATAATTGTAAATTGCTTTGTGCAGTGCCCAGCTACATAAATGCTAGCTGTTGTTATTATTATTATTATTATCTGGTGTGGGTGTGGTGTGAGCATTATTAATTACTGAGGTTATTTCTCTGGAAGTGGAAATCCTAAGTCCTTCAGAATTATTGTGATGTATTGCTTAGAATAGCTAAGTCATTCATAGTTAATAATCACATGGTATTACTATTACTGTGTACAGTGTTGTCCCGGTTCTGCTCACTTCACATTGCATCAGTTCATATAAGACTTTCCAGGTTTTTCTGTAAGCATTGTGCTTGTCATTTTTTATAGCACAATAGTATTCTATCCCAGTCATATACTATGAGCAGCATAGTTAGAACATATAGGTGCTTTTTCTTTTTCCCTGATTACCTTGGGTAACTGACCTAATGGGTCAAAGGGTATACATAGTTTTATAACTCTTTGGGCATAATTCCAGATTGCTTTCCAAAATTGTCAATTAGTTCACAATTCCACCAACAGTGTGTTCATGTCCCAATTTATCCACAATCAGTAGTGATTCCGAGCATTTTTTCGTATCACTATAAATATACAACGGGCGTTCTTAAGAATACAAGTGATATTTTACTATATAAGAAGTAAACAGTCCCTTACAATTGGTCTTTAATTTATCTTATGTTTCTTTTAGATCTTATAAATCAGATTTTTCATTGAGTTGTGGTGTTTTTCGTTTTTCACAAATACCTGAAGGTCTTGTAATTCATTTGGATCAAACTCAGCTTTGCTGAGTAAGTTATTCTTGGTTACAAACCCAGCTCCTTTGCTCTTTGAAATGTAATGTACTGAACTCTTCGGTTTTTTAACGTAGAAGTGATGCTATTTAGAGTTGCTGCAAACCCTGATGACACGTTTTGGGGTTGGTGAGAACCCCAAAATGTAAGCATACAGAGTGAGTCTGCCTGGAAAGAATTCAAGAACTCACATCTTCTGTTAGAGCAGCAAGGTTTATTGTGACACCAGTAGAGCAAGCTAGATTCCTAATGAATCTGTCCCTCCATGGGGGTGAGCTTGATACTTATATACAAAAAAGGAACAGTTAAAGATCTGGATGGGATTAAGGAGAGGTAAACAACCTGGAATTGGCCAGATGCAGACAGTGAAAGGAGTTATGTGGTCTGGAGTGGATTGGAGAACGATAGTGAAAGGACTATTGAGTATCTAGGTGGGCTGGACTGGGCCAGATGCCTGGGGCAAGATGCCAGGGACTGAGTTATGTGGGAAAATTCAGGGTCCAGGTCCCATCACCCCATTATTCCCCCCTCCAGCAAACAGAACCCAAAATCTTTTGAGGTGCGGTGGAAAGGTCTCAGTTTCTGAAACTGCTTTCTGCTGGCATGGGTCATAGAGTTGTCCCTGCCTCACTGGATCCCATTCAAGGGGTCAGACTTCAGAACCTGGCTGATTCCAAGGTCCAGTAGGTTAGAGACTTTGGACTTGGTCAGAGGTTGGTATACAGCCCAAGAAGTCATCTGGAAGTTGATGACCTGGAACTTGGAGGAGACAAATCTGGCAAGGAGGTTAAGCATACAAGGGTCAAACATATGATCAGGAATATGATCAGGAGGCGAATAAGTATGGGGGCTAGTAGAGAAAGGAACCAGGATCTCCATGAAGGAGGTGATTTGCGGGCACTGAGTGTATCATGTATTTCCTGCATCCGACTAGCCTTTTACAAAATACATTCAGTATTTTGAATATACTGAATATATATACTCTACCTGCCCAGAGTTGTTGATGTAAATACAAGAGGTGTTTGCTAGGGCACATGTACCGCACTAGAGGCAAATAGGTAGTCTAGGGCTATTATGTTATCTAGGACCACCTTTGCTAGGGAACCCAAAGTTTGCTGGATTTCCTGGAGATTCTAAGCCAATGATTCTCAACCTTCCTAATGCCGTGACCATTTAATATTCGCATATGGGCATATCTGCATGTGGGCGGACCCGCCTGGAGATGGATAGAGGAGCGATGTCTCAGTTCCTAAGACCATCGGAAATAACTGTTTTCTGATGCTCTTAGGTGACCCCTGTTATCCCTGTGAAAGAGTCGTTCAACCCCCAAAGGGGTCACGACCCACAGGTTGAGAACCGCTGCTCTAAGCTGTCTCATTTGCCAACTGATGAATTGTCTCTGTAGGGTTAGAGAGAATAAGTTCATGTTAATACGTAACCATAGCAGGGCATGAGATACTGTGCCCCCTTCTTAAGGAACTAGAGAACATTTCCCCAGAATCCACGCTTTGCCTTTTTCAAGCGGGAGGTACTGGGCTGTGTGGAATTGAAAATAGAAAAGGGTGGGGTGCTAAAAATCCAAGGGTGCAAAACCTAATAGAGTCCTTGTAAAGTGTTAGGCATTGGGTAACCAAGATTATAGTTCTGGGGTCTTGTCATGAGACTTCACATCTCCTCCAAGTTCCATTTAATTTCACTTCTTCCCCAGAATCTTTGCCACTTGGTCCACCAATCCCACAAAGGAAGGTACAACCTTTGGGTGTGCAGATGGGGTCAGTTTGTAAGGGACTCTACATATAGATGTCCCAAGGATCAGAGGGGTTGCACATTAAGCTCCCAGGTGAGAGGAGTGTCTTTAAAGAGATCAATAAAAATTTTCTAACTAGAAGGGGCTGTGGCATTGTGAATTAACTTACAAGTAGAGCTTAAAAAGGGGGAGCCTTAAAAAGTAGGAGGATAGGGGGAGGTATGCAGTCATAGGTGCAAGTGGGAAGTGCTCCCTAAGCACATTTGGTACAGCTGGCTGAGGTAAAATTCCAAAGGCACTTATACTTAGTCATATTTGCATGACTAGTACAGGTCAAAACACCAGCAAAAACCTTTACAAGTCCTCCCTCAATAGGGGTATTAACCAGTCCAGTGGTCAAGGAACTTGTCTCCCAGATAAGGGAATATTCCCCTGTGGAGAAGCAAAGTGTTGAGAGGGAGAGAGTAGCCCATAGAGGAGAGACCAGCATAAATGGGGTGGCAAAAATCTCTGAGGAAGGCATGTTAGGGCTGGGGCAGGGGGAGGGTTTTTTTTTTTCAAAGATGGCAAGTGGTGGGAGATAAGAGTTGCCCTGTGGTTATGAGTGGCATACCCGACAATCTTGGACTGTCCCTCTTCACCCTGGTCTCATGATGTTCCTAGTTAACTAGGGAATTATCCTCCCACTTGCGGAGGCCAGGTCTGCTTGAGGTGTCAGGAAAGAGGAGGAAAAGGATTAGTGTTGTCATTGTTAGGAGGGAAATTATTTGAAGAGGGAGAGAAAGGGCAATATCTGGAGGAAATTAAAGATGGCTATGGCAAGGTCAAAACATAAAAAGAGGAGGGCCGCGCCTGTCCTCTAAAGGGGACTGAGACCCATCTAAACAGTAGCTTGAGGTCTTCCCAGGATTCTCAGGTATATTCCCCAGTCCCTGAGGCATGGGAGGACACTTATTTGATGCTAGAATTGTGAGTGCAGTTGGGGAGGCCCTTGACTTTTACTGATGTTGGGGTGGTGAGTATGACTTGGGTAGGATCCCTTCCAGTTGACATCTAATTGTTCTCCTTTTTGGGTTTTCCATGACTTTAAATAAACCCTGGCTTCAGGTTGTACTGGAGCAGGATGCTCCTTTTCATTTTGGAGAGCTTTTGGAAGATGCATATTGGCATATTCTATTAGGTCATTCCTGATTGCTCCTAACTGAGATGCAAATTGGGTGATCAAATGCTGTTCTGGGTCTACAAGGATATCACATGTTAGGTAGGGCCTCCCTTACAGGAATTCAAAGGAAGCTCCATATCCTCCCTCTTCCCTCCCAGGTGTAATATAGACTCTGAGCAGTCCAATCAGGAGATTCTTTATCCAATCCTCTGGGGTCTCTAAGCATAGTTTAGTAACGACTCACTTGAGGGTATGATTCATTTTCTCTACTTTACCAGAGAATTTTGGATACCAGGCAGTGTGGGGGTGATACGTGATTTTTAAATGCCTTTGCCACAGCCCGAGTTACCTGCAAAGTAAAAGCCAGGCCATTGTCACTCTGTAATGAGCTACACAAGCCAAAGTGAGGTATAATATCCTTTGATAGGAACTTTGATACCTCCTGAGCCTTTTCAGTTTTGCAAGGAGAAGCTTAGTGTCAGCAAAAGGTGTCAACAAAAACCAAAAGCAATTTGAAACCTCTGCATGGGGGCAGATGTGCAAAGTCTATCTTTTAGTCTTCACCTGGGTAGGTACCACTATTCTGAACAAGTTTTAAAAGGGAAAGGTCTGACTGCCCCTTCTGGATTTACCTGGACACAAGTTGGGCAAGTCCACTAGACTTGCTGGATGGTTTCTCCTAGCTCATTGCCAGTAAAAACAGACTTTATCAAAGACTGGAGGGCATTCTTCCCCAAGTATGTGACCTGGTATAAGGCAAAAAGAAACTTACACTGACTTTCCTCTAGGACAGCGGTTCTCAATCTGTTGGAGGGGTTGAACAACCCTTTCACAGGGGTTGCCTAAGACCATCAGAAGACACAAAAATCCGATGGTCTTAGGAACTGAGACACCCCTTCTCTGCCTGTCTCCAGATGGGTCTGCCTACATGCAGATACACCCACATATGAGTATTAAAGGGCGTGGCCTTAAGAAGGTTGAGAATTGCTCTAGGATAAGAAGTTGGCCTGAGGGTGTCTAGAACCACTTAGAGGGGGAGAGAGAGAGCATCTTCCTTCTTTAGCAAGGGTCTCTGCTTGGGGCCTACAGGAAGGTGCCAAGAAATCATAGAGTAAAGGAGTCAGTACAGCTACCTGGCAGGAAGCATTCTTTGCTGCAGTGTCTGCCAGGCAATTTCCCATGGCAGCCACTTCTCCTTTCTGATGGCCTTTGCAAAATGTAACAGTTATCTCAGATGACTTTTAAACAGCTTGGAGATGTGAAATCTCCTGGGCGTGTTTGATAGGGAAGATTTTTGTTGTCAGATATCCCTTTCTTTCCAGATTGCTCCATAGGCATGTAGAACATGGAAATCAGATTTTGAGTCAGTAAAAACATTTACTCTTATTTTCCCCTAGCTCTAGGGTTCTGGTTAGTGCTATTAATTCTGCCTTTTGGGCAGAGGTTCCAGGGGGCTGGGCTTTGGCCTCTATGGTGCAGTGGAGGCTGACTTCTGCATACTCGGCTCTCCTTACCCATTCAATATGGCTAGAACCATCCATGTACAACTCTGCCTCTGGGTTAGGGAGAGAAAAATCTTTAAGATCAGATTGACTAGCATAGATGGAGTCTATGGTCTTCTTACAGTTGTGATCCAGGACATTTGAATGGGTACTGTCTGGGAGGAGGGTTGCCAAGTTGAGTGTGTGGCATACCTGAAGAATTAGGTCAGGGTATCTATACATTTGGTGAGCCTGCCACTAGCCAGCCACTTGCCAGCCTTTTGCTTCCAGGATGTTCTGAATTCCATAGGGAGTTGGAACTTACAGGAGTTGGCCAAGTGTAAGTTTAGAGGTTTCCTCAATTAGAATGGCTTGTCACAGTTACTGCCTGGAGGCATGAAGGCCATCTGGCAGCCACAGAGTCTAATTGTTTTGAGAAATAGGCAACTAGCCTGGGGTCAAGTCCTAAGGACTTGTGTTAAGCCTCTCAAAGTCTATCCTCTCTTTTCATCAACATGCAGAATGAAAGGTTTATCTAGACTAGGTAGATCTAATGCTGAAGTGGTGGTAAGTTTAGTTTTCAGAGTCTCAAAGGCCTTAGCCTGGTCAAGGCCCCACTCTAGAGGGAATGAGCCAGGGCCTTGAGTAGAGTCATAAAAGGGTTTAGCAATAAAACCAAAAGTAGGGATCCAGAGTCTACATAATCCAACCATGCCTAGAAAAGTTTGAATTTCTCTTTTAGAGGCTGGAACAGGGATAAACAGGATTTCTCTTTTCTTCTCTAAAGTTAAGGAGCCAGAGATAGGCATTAGTTCATGGCCCAGTTTGACGTGCTGCTTGGACTTTGTTCAGAAAGACCTTATAGCCTTGAGTGCCCAAGAAAGGAAGAGCTCCTGTAGCAGTAGCCAGAGAAGCCTCTTACAAATGAGAATATTATCCACATACTAAATTAAGTTACTATCTGATAGTTCCAGGTCCCTTAAATCCTTTCCCAAGGCCAGGACAAATAGATGGGAGGTATCTTGAAAACCTTGGGGCAAAACTATCCATGTTAGTTGGTATGGATTTGATTTCCCAAAGGTGCCCATTCAAAGGGAAAAATAAATTGTGAATCTGTATGAAGAGGTGTACAGAAAAAGGCATCTTTGAGATCCGTGGTAAAAAACCATTGGGTACCCCCAAGAGATCAGAGTGAGTACAGTGTGTGGGTTAGGGACTATGGGGTATATTGAAATAACTTCATTAACAGCCCTGAAATCTTGAACCATGCACTATTCCCCGTTAGGCTTTTTTACAGGAAGAAAAGGGATATTCCATGGGGACTGGCAAAGGACAAGGATTTGACACTTAAGGAATTTTTTAATCAGTGGCTTCAGTTCCTTCTAGGCCTAGGGCTTAATTGGATATTGGCAATGATGGGGAAACACATTAGGGTCTTGGAGACGAATGATGGTTGGGGTTGCATGAGTACCTTACCTAGGAATTCCCTGATCCCAAACAACTGGCTCACCTGGCTCCCACACTTCCGGGAGGTCTGCTGATCAGAGGCAAAAGGAAGATAGGAGGCTTAACTAGAGGAAATTGGCTCCCTAATTTTACCATCAGGTCCCTTCCCAAGAAGGCAGTGAGATGAGGAGAGGATAAGGTAGGAGTGTCAAACAGGCAGGGGAGTGGGTATGTCTCTTGACAACCCTCAAGTTTCCCTTCAATGTCCATAACCCAGCAGGCAGAGGAATCTGTAGGGCCAGAGTAGTGGGTTGAGACAGAGAACATAGCTCCCATATCTATGAGGATCTTAATTTTTGCCCAGGGCTCAACCAGAGAGATGGAAAAGGTAGGAACAGTCTAGAAGAGACTGGAGGACAATGTACTGAGAGGCAGTTCAACCATGTTTCTTACCTTAGGGACAATCCTTCCTCTAATGTCTCTCCTGGTTATATCTTGGGCATGGTCCCAGAGGCTTCAGTCCTAGGGGCTTTCTGGAGTGGGAGGGTGGAGTAGGGGACTGCGCCCTGGAGGGGCACTCACTGGACCAGTGACCATCCTTGTGGAAAAGCAGGTTTCCCACTGCTTGAGTCACCAGGAGCATCATTGGGTTTTTACCCTGGCCATAACAACAGTCAAGAGTTGAACCTGTTCTCTTTTCTTAACCCTAACACCACGTTCTTTCCTATCTGCTGCAGCTAGGTCTCAGTTGTTAAAGACTCCAAAGGCCATCTCCATTAATTGAGCCTGAGGTGTATTGGATCCCATTGCCAATTTTTGTGGTTTCCTGCTAATATCTGGGGCAGACTGACTAATGAAGTACATGCCAAGGATGGCTGTTCACTCTGTAGAGTTGGGGCCTAAACTGGTATACTTCTTGATAGCTCCAACCAGCTGGCCCTGGAAAAGGGCAGGTTTCATCTGCTCCCAGAGGGATTTTAATTTACTTGCTTCTGAAATTCATTGTTTAAGCTTTTGATTAGGCAAATAACCATATGGTTTCTCTTTCTCCTGTCCTCTTCTTTTGATATTCCCATATTGGGTCATTAGTGGCAAGAGCAGCTATTCCCAGAGGGTATCCCATGGGGTTGGAGCTAGTCAAATGGTCTCCAGACTTCTGGGCTGTTCTCAGAGTCTCCTTTTCTCCTCAGTGGTACAATAAGCAGAAAAGAGGATGTAAAGGTCTCCCCAGGAGAGGTCAGATTGAAGGGAGACTTCCCTAAAGCCCTCAGTAAACTTCCTGGGATCCTCAGAGTATTGACCCAGTTTCTCTTTAACCTGAGTGAGATTAGACATTGAATGGGACATGCACTCTAATTGTCCCTTAGAGGAAAATGCCCTGAAGGTGTGGTGGAACTGGGGACTTGGGAGGAAGGGAGATATGAGGTCCTACTCCTTGTGAAGGAGGTTTTAGGGGAAAGATCCTCATGCTTGGAGCTGGAGCTGTGAGGTTCCTAGTAGGAATCATCTGGAACCAGAGGAAGGGAAGGGAGGTCAAGGGAAACAGCAGGAAGGACCAGAGGAGGAAAGAAGGGAAATGATAGAACCACAAGAGGAGGGTGGGGGGGAGGTGGAAAGGGGGATGTGGGAAGCAGTGGAAGGGGCAGGGACAGCAGGAAGGGGTGGGGGAAAAGGTACTGGGGAGGGAAAGGGCACAGGGGAGGGGAAGGTGACAATATAGGTCACTATAGGGGTCAAAGTCCTGGGAGCCACAAGAAGGGGATCATCTAACAGATAGAATTGGTTCCCATTCCCCTCTTGTGTGGTGACTGTAGCTATGATCATCTTACAATTTTTCTGGAGAATGGAATCTTGTGAGAGTGTCATGAAAGCCAGTATGTATGGTATTTCTAACCATTTCCCTTCTTGGAGGCAATATAAATCTAACTGTAAGAGAGTTATTGCAAAGACCCCAAAATGGGTCATGTTTCTTGGTCCTCCAGGTGATACTGAGGCCAAGCTGTGTTGCAAAAGAACATAAGCCATTTCTTTTTGAGGTCTCATGAGAAACTGAACTGTTTCCAGTTATTTAAAAGACAACCCAGGGGTGAATTTTGGGGAATTGAAAAAGATTGGCCCATTTTTGCCTATAAGCCTCAGGAAACCAAAAAGCACCTACAGCTTTCCCAATTCCCTAGCATCCTAGAGAATTAAAAGTGTGCCTGGCTCTGAGACAGCTTTATAACTATCTGACCCAAACGGAGCCTGAGAGTATCAGGTTCGCAAAGTATCTCCAGGCCTTCCTAAATAGTTGGAGAGTGATCCAACTGCAGAGTAAGAAAGGGATAGAGAGAAGGGGGACTTATGTACCTTCCAGTCTTGACTGAAGAAGGGCTTGAGGGAATCAGGCAATTCTCCATAACAGAGCCACCAAAATATGTGAGGTTTGAGGTTGTGGGGAACCCTGGTAATGTGGTTTGGAGTTGGTGAGAACCCCGAACTGTAAAGGTACAGGGTGATTTCTGCCTGGAAGGAATTCAAGCAGTCAAGCTTTCTTTCAGTCAGAGTAGCAAAGTTTATTGTAACATCCATAGAGCAAGCTAGATTCCTAATAAATCTGTGTTTTGATGTAGGTAAGATTGATACTTATATACAAAAAAGGAACGATGAAAAATCTAGATGGGATTAAAGAGTGGTAAATAGTCTGGGGTAGGCCAGGTGTAGACAGTGAAAGGAGGTAAGTCTGTAGTGGGTTGGAGAGCCACAATGAAAGGACTATTTGCCCTAGAAAGGAGTATCTGGTGAACTGGGATGGGCCAGTTGCCTGCGGCAAGATGCCAGGGACTGGGCGTGTGGGGAAATTCAGGGACTGGACTTGTAAGACCCCCAAGTCACAAGCTCCGACCACGACCCGCCCCACCGAAACGAGGAGGCCAGTTGATGTAACAACAAGAGGTTTTATTCAGTTCCAATGCATCGGGGCTGCACTTGTAACCCTAACGGGCCAGAGGAGTCCGACCCCTGGGGATAACTTTGCAGGGTTTATAAAGGCGAAAACCACAGAATCATTTGCGTCATGGAAACTTTTTCTAGTTCTGCAGGGGCTGGGGGATTTACTCAAGCGAGGAGGGGGAGGTTAGGGAGTGTCCGCATGGGGCCCCTTGTGGTTTTTCTTGGAACCCAGCTCCAACTGCTAGCACAGGGTGTGTCTTTGAAAGCTAAGGGGCTCAGTAATGAAGGAACTTCCCATTCGGGATTAATGGGGCTTTTCATTCCCCCCTTTTCCTGTGGGGAGGAATTCTAATCCTAGAATTCACTGGGTTCGTCATTATTCTCAGGGGATGGGAGCGCCTTGTACTGCTGGCGCAGCATCAAAATTT
>CM053580.1:91208537-91230323 GCA_028627135.1 Pseudochirops cupreus
TATATGTATGTATGTATATATACATTTATATTCCCTTCAACTATCCTCATACTGAATATCATATTCCAGGCCCTTCGATCCCTTAATGTAGAAGCTGCTAGATCCTGGGTTATCCTAATTGTGTTTCCACAGTATTCAAATTGTTTCTTCTTGGCAGCTTGTAATATTTGCTCCTTGATCTGGGGACTCAGGAACCTGGCTATAACATTCCTAGGAGTTTTCTTTTTGGAACCTTTTTCAAGAGGTGATCGGTGAATTCTTTCAAGTTTTATTTTGCCCTCTGGTTCTAAAATATCGGGGCAATTTTCCTTGAGAATTTCTTAAAGGGTGCTTTCTAGGTTTTTTTTTTTGATCATGGCTTTCAGGTAGTCCAAAATTTTTAAATAATCTCTCCTGGATCTATTTTCTAGGTCAGTGGTTTTTCCAATAAGACATTTCACATTGCCTTCTATTTTTTCATTTGTTTGGTTCTGTTTAATAGTATCTTGATTTCTCATAATGTCATTTGCTCCAGTCTAATGCTGAAGGAATTATTCTCTTCAGTGACCTTTTGAGATTCTTTTTCCATCTGGCAAATTCAGCTTTTTAAGGCATTCTTCGTCTTACTGGCTTTTTGGGCCTCTTTTGCTGTTTGAGTTAGTCTGTTTTTTAACGTGTTGTTTTCTTCAGTCAGGTTGTTGACTCTTCGTTTCCAAGTGACCATTCAGAGGCTAAGTGCTCTTGCCTTAACCTGCCTGCATCAGGATGATGGTCTTGGATGGTGGTACTGAGGTGCATGACCAGTGAGCCAAAGCTGGTGGGGGCTGTAGAGCCAGTGGTCTCCTAATAGCTTGAGCTGCTACAAAAACCCCAGCAATTTGGGACAAAGCTCTCTCCTCTGGAAGCAGAGATCTACAGTGGCTCAAAAGTCAAGTTAATTGACTGGCAACATGAGCAGGTGAAGGAAGCAAAGCAAGCTCAGCAATCTAACTTTAGATTCCTTTCTAGGGGACAAAAAGAATCAAAGCTTGGCCCCTTGCAATCTGCAGGCTGGGAACTCTGAAGCAGCCACATGGAGGTGCTTCAGGGCCGCAGCTTCTGCTGCTTGTGGCTCTTGGGGCAGAGGGCTGGACGTGCTCCTCCATCCCACTCAAATTCAGCTGAGTTCCACTGACCTTTCACTTTGTCTTTGGCATTTATGGGTTGATAAGTCTGGAAACCACCATAGCTGTCGGTGATCCACTCTCCTGAATGCTCCAGCTGGACTGGTCAGGCTGCCCTGGGGCTAAGACAGTGGTTTCATGCCAGGCTGGGCTCGGCTCCCAGTGTGCTGCAATGAACCCTTCCTGTCTGCCTGCTGGGCTGCCTTCTGCGGGAGATTTGTTTCTGTATTACTTTGTGGATTCTGGAGCTCTAAAATTTGTTTAGAGTCATATTTTATAGGTATTTGAGGTGGTTATGGGGAGAGCCACGGAATTTCCTGCTTCTATGCCACCATCTTGACTCTGCCCCCTCCTCACTGCAGTCTTAAGACTCCACTACTAAACTGGCCAATGTCCATTCTTTCCACATCATTAATATATAAGAATTTAGTGGCATTATGGTCCAGGTCTACAATAAGGCTTGGGAGTTGAAATGCAGTGAGGCCCTTATGGACTGTAAAATGAAATAAAAATAATTTTATTGATAAAAGATTAAATAATAAAGATATTGACCAAATTCTACTCCTTCTGACTTGGAAATCTTCAGGGTAATAGGTCACACTAGATCAGGAAAGCATTACCTGTGCAATGCAAATTCACCTTACTCTGGGCCTTTTAAACTTCAGTTTTTAAGGAAACCAAGCAACCCAGACTGCATGCCACTGGAACCGCCTCATGTTGCATAAGGCTCTAGTTTGAGTAACCACAGAGAAAGAAGAAAGGGAATGAAAGGATGGGCAGTGAAGGAAAGGAGGAGGAGGATGAAGAGGAAAAAGAAGTGACTTTGGCTGTGGCAACCACTGTGGTGCGGTGTTGTTATGTTCCCACTATTTGTGGTGTGTAGGTATAGCTGCTTCTCCTCAGTGATGATTACAGTGCCTCTGCACTGGAATCTGTATCTGCTCTGTGGCCTCCAGAAGGCATAACTGGAGTGAGCAGGGCAACAGCACAAACAGGTATTTCTCCTACATAAGTGGGATTAAGTAAAAAGTAACCAAAGCAGGAGCATTATACAGATGTACCATAGACATACAGAGCACATTCCATTAGATCCCAAAGGTAGAAATCATTTTGGAGAGGAAATACCTCTCTTTTCTCCTAGTTTGGCAATCGCAGCTAACCTGGAAGTTCAGTTCTTGGTTGTTCCTAATTGGGAGTTAAGTAGAAGCCCCACCATTATCCCAGCACATAACTCAGAGTGAGCATTGTACAATGCAGCATTGACATAATGTGGAAAAACCCAGAATTCCATAGTTTGGTTTGGAGAAAGTAAGGAAGCAGTAGTTGCTGGATTAAGGGTCTCAACTCCTTGGCTTCCTATCTGTATTCTCCCTCTATCACTGACTCTTCATAGTCCCATTACTGTTTCTCTAGTGAGCTTCCCTCAGGGAAAGGCAACTGCTGCCTCCTATTAGAACCTCTTCAAAAACAAATGGTATAGGGTAGGGAAAAGCAAGCTGCACTACTTTTTTTTCTTCCCTGATTTCCTTGAAAATCCTGTAATCCATTGCATAGGCATGCTCCATCCACATATCCACTGGTCTGTCAGTGATTATGTATATTATGATGTATAAAAAGTTTGAGAGACATAGTTTCTGGGTAATAAATCATTTTATTAATCATGCTAGCAGATAATTAATAAAAGGAGTCAGTAGCACTCTTGAATGCCAAAGACTCCTCATGTAACTTACCCAACACTTATATACCCTTGAAAGAGTGGGTGTTCCTGAGACTGGCAATCGATTCTGCTTGGTTAACAATTATTGAGAATGAATATTATAATGGGAGGTAAACCTATTCAAATGTAGGGCTAGGGGATATAACTCTCATTACTCTCACTCTCAGACCACCCTTCTCTCACCCTCCCGGGCAATCTAGACAAAAGATCTATCCCCTTTACCCAAACCTGACAGAGAGTAACACAAGGAGCTTAGATTAAATTAGATTAAATTCTTTGTAAGGTTCTCTATTTGTGTGGGGAAACAATTCCAAGATTTCATCTCATCATTCCTGCCCTTCAGACAATTAAGCTTTGACTTAATCTCCAAGTGAAGAATAGAAAAAATCCTGGATCTCCCCAATATTAACAGTTGGCTATTTAATAATGATTTCTCTCAATACTTATATTTCAGCAAACCTTTTAATGAGGTTTCTCATTACATTTTTCTGGAAAATATGGAGACATTTGAGTTAAATAATAGTATAATTCTGTATATTCAAAGTGGTTTGGATGACTGGAACAATTGATGATTAAGGCATAATTTAGCATAAGCTTTGAGCTCACTTTTCTGACCCCTTCTAGAACTCATGGGTTGGACACTTAGAACATATCTACCATTAAAGAACAGCTATCTCCTAGAAAACTGAGAATACTATATTCTTCATCACCTTATTCTCTGGGGGGAATGGACTCATATTTAAAACTATGTGTACAAAATTTGCCCCATCAAATTTAGAGGAAGTATATATAGAATGAAAGTTTGCTTATTATGGCATAAGAATTCCACAGAGCACATCAGGGTTAGTGGTTTGGAGATGATAGTGGGATGGGGGATAATTGGCCCTTATTTGTTTCTGCCATGGGGTTAGGAGTCAGTCTTCCTTCCCTTTACTTATTAACTCAATTGCACATCCACTCTCATTTCCCCTATGCTTTGAAGGCCAGGTCTCTGCCAGGGAAGGAGAAGGATAGATCTGGGAATAAAAAGAGAACAAGAGAGTCAACGAATATTCACATCAAGGCAAGCAGGACCCAGAAAGGAATCTTTTTCTGTTCCTCCCATGATGAGAAAGAATAGAGAGCCAAGACCTCAACCAAACTGATAAATATTATTGAGCTTCCTGTGTGAGGCATGGAGACCCCAAAAATCCCCTACCCCAAATTTCATGAAAGTCAGAGGTGTCTTGAGGTAAAAACAGGAAACATTTATGCAGTTCTTACAAGAAAAGGGCATCACTTCCACCTGGACGGACCAGTGGAAGGAGGTATGTTAACAGAATACAAAGCAAGGTTATGTACTCTAGCACAGACAAACCTTCTTCCACCACTATTCCTTATTCCCATTGGCCAGAAGGCAGGCTTACAGTCTAGGTGCGAAATTCTCTCCAATGACAAAGAATCAGAGAAGCTCGCCATTACCCCCTATTCCCATTGGCTGGGAGGTGGGCTTATAGTCTAGGTGGGAAAAAGACAAAGAACGAAGAGATAGGGTATAACCAATCCAAGCATACATATCCTTATTTGGCAAAACTTAATGCTGATGTGGCAGTAAGGGAAGGGGAAGGGTCCTAAAGGACTTAATGTGATGTGGCATTAAGGATGGGGAAGGGTGAAACCAAAACTCAGGCCTATTCCCACAAGAAACCTTACTAGATTTTAGGATATAGTCTGAGAAGTTTTTACTTCCCTCACTCATTCCTAAGATCACAGGGTGGGGGCAGGGTGTGTGTGTGTGTGTGTGTGTGTGTGTGTGCGCGTGCGCGCGCGTGTGTATGTCTTTGTGTGTGTGTGTTGGGGAGTGTAATGCCATGCATGAGCAATAGTGTTCACAACAGCTTATCATTAGAATGGCCACGTAGTTTTCACCAAAGTGGTCACAGTATTTAGAACAAAGAACAAAAGAACAATCATCTGGTATCCCTAAAAAGGTTTGCCTCCTTACTGAGTCATTCAGTCATCTCAAAATACAATAGTCAATCTTCCACTCATGGGGCAATCTTAGGTTAATTTAATCAGTCACTTATTTAGCAATCATTCACTAAAATATCGTTAATCACTAAATACAATCATTAGAAAATTGCACAAACCCTCCACCCCTTGTCTCTAGTAAACTTCAATTTCATCAACAAATTCAATATCTAAGGAAAAGCCTTTTCTTCATCTTGACTTGGGGTGGTCTCTCAGATTCCCTGGATCCCCTTCCATGGTCCCAGCTCTTACCTGAATCCACCAAAGAGTCACCTGGATTTACAGGCAGACAGCTCCCAGGTTCTTGTCCAGTCCTCCAGGCAGTTTCTGCTACACACTGAAGTTCACAGGGTCCAGCACATCTCAAAACCTTCACAATTTCTGCTCCCTGGGACTCAAGGATCAACCAAGCCACAAACACAGTGTTATCCTGGTCATGCTTCTTCAGTCCTCTGGCAGTCCCCTAGGACCCAGAAGAATTCTCAGCCTTCCAGGTGGCCTTCTAGGCAGCAACTTTAGCCTTCATCAGATTCTGGTCTCAAGAAAACTCCAACTCAGTTCTCAGTCCAGTAGTAACAGCCCAGCTTCCAGATGTTGCAAGAGAAACTAACTCTCTGTCTCTCTCTCTCTCCCTCTCTCTCTCTCTCCCTCTCTCTCTCTCCCTCTCTATCTCCTCTTCTCCCCCCCACTCCGCACACACTGGCTTTAGTCTCCACGATTCTTCCTCCAATAGGAGCCTGCCAGGAGAAAAATTCTAATTCTGGTTGTCTCTCTCTGGGGCTCTTCTTATATACACACAAAGCATTGGCTTCCTGTTTCAGCCAAACCCTTCCTGTTATGTCAGCAACAGGAGACAGAGTTCACACCCTCTGCATCTTAGCCACAAAGGTTTGATTAGTTACTACAGGCTAAGTACTTGCTTACTTGACATAACAAAAAGGGATCTTCAAATGTAAATTAATTACCACTTTAGGGAGTGGTATTATTATTCAGCCTGGTGAAAAGTCTTAAGGGTGATAGAAAAGTAAAGAAGTAGAAAATAGAGCTAGAGGCCCAGATGCTTCCAGATGCCACAAAGCAAAGGATTTTGGTGTATGAGACCATGAATTAAGAGTTGAAACCCCATCCTCACAGGTTTTCACAAATGAAAAAATAATATTAATGGTATTTGCTGGGACCATAGAAATATCTGAAAATTGTTATTTTTCAACTCTTCTTCCCTCTTCCCCCCAATACCTGCTGTGTCATCAGACCTTTATCTGTTCTTGATTATGTTTTAACCTATTTTAAAAAATTTAACAACCTTTGGGGCTCAATTGCTCGGCTTACACTACCACTGGCAGGTTGGATAACTAGAGGGGTAGGCTATTACAACTTCCAGTATTTAAGAGGGTAACTCTGAAGGTGGTTAACACTGGCTCATAAGCCACACATGGGTGTGCTTTCTCTTTAACAATCAGACAGCACAATCAATTCTTTAGCAAAGAATGGCTAGTAAAATGGTACTCAAATGGCTTAGCAAGAACAGTAGTTGCAAGACATTTCCCCGTTATATTTCAATGCCTCTGTCTTTTAGCCTCCTAGACTTTCAGCTTTTACTGAAGTCTCATTGGTTCGTAGCTCTTACTCTTATAACTATAATCCTTTTGCTATTAAAATATCACATAAGTGTTCCTAAAAATCATAGAACCATGCAAAATGATTCAATGAAACCCACAGGGCTTATGGGGAAAATGAGGTTAGGAGCACAACACTCAAAAATTTCATTAGTGATGCATTAAAAAAAATAGGAACCTAATCAAAATGGTTAAACAGTTTGTTACATGTTAAATGGTTAAGAAATACATAAATACTATAATAAATACTGACAATGTCCACAGGCTCAAGCTGTTGGTTAGCTATAACCTAGTTCCCATGGAGCCTGGAGTGAAGAAGGCATTCAACACTGGAGCTTTTGGCCATGGAAGGTATAGGAGGGGTTGAGGGCAGACCATTTCTCCTCAGCACATAGCTCCTACTGCACCAGAAGATATATAATAAATATGGTACTTTATCCTGAGAAAAATCCAAAGTCTTGTTTGTGGGAGTGGGTGTCACAAGAGTTATAGCTTGTGAACTACTGCGAAGTGGTGCAGTTTTCTGTGTCTTTGCCCTTTTTGTTTTTTTTATAAAACTTTGTATGAATGTCCCCTGGGGCAATATTGATCCACTCTTCCTTTTATTTTACTTTTATTAAGAACTCTGTAGCATTTATTTATTTATTTATTTTCTTTACCCAGTGATCACTCACTGGTTACAACCCTTCTATATGACCAAACTGTTGTACAATGTGAAAGTATTTGCAGATCCTATACATGATTGTCTGTAGCATTTTTAAAAAAATAAAGGCCAAGAATCTTAAAATGGAGTCCAATCCTTGATCTTGTGTTCCTCTATGGAGGCTGTATTGTGATCTCTAATTTGGCTGAAGCTCTAGGTTGAGTGTTTCTATTACCCTTCTTGTCAAGAGAGAGAGAAAAATTAAAGGAGAAAAAGTAAAGGGGGATGGGAATCAATTAATCAACATTTATTAAGCAGTATATGCCAGGTATTGTGCTAAGAATAAAGGATAAAGTTCTACCTTGAGCTGGTCCGGAAAGTAGGAAGATCAAGGAGCTTTTTTTTAAACAATGAAAGAATAGGAACAGGTTTGTGGGAAGTCAAGAAGAAGGAGAGAGGGGAGAAAGAAAGAAAGGGAGGGAGGAAAAAGAAAAGAGGCTAACTTCCAAAGTGCAGGTGAAAAATGAACGTCCATAGATTACAAACTATATCATTTCCTGCTTTGGTTGCTGGTGGATATGAAGAAAAGTCATTGTTTGGTGTAAACTAAAGGAGACTGGTACTTTTTTCAAATCCAGACTATTGGTTCCTTAATATTCTAATACCTATGACTGCATTCAGCAATACACAACATAAATCCCACAAGGATGTGGGATATGAATATTAGAATTTTAGAGCAAGAAAACATGCATGCCCAATAGAGGATTCAATTATGTATATTATCTGTATTATCTATATCTGTCTTTATCTAAAAAGATAGACATACAGACATACATAAGCCTGGTAGTGAGAAGTGTCCCTTAAGAAAAGGGTCACCAGGAAATGTGTGTAGTTACAGGAACCTTTTAACCCTGAAGCAGTCTAGATGGCCAGAAGCTGCTGACACAATTCTTCTCAGGCTGTGTCTGTCCATTTGTGTTTTTCCTCCCAATTTCTATCAACAACTCTAGTTCAAAAACCTCTTGGACCAGCCACTCATCCATTTAAACACTGGGATAATTCTATCTTTACCAAGGGAAAATAGAAGACTAAAAACTGTAAGACCTATAGTTCTCAGTGAAAGTTAAACTCCTATTCTGCCTGTGGGGGCAATTCATCTGAGATTTCCCAAGCACTTAGATATTATTGGAAATAATTCTGATGATTCTTTGGTTTATTCAGTGATGGCATGCCATATTGAGTTTGTCCACAAGGTGGAGGAGTACCTTGGTAAGCAGTGCTCTTCTATCCATTCCCAGGATTCCATCCCATCTCCTAGATACTTTCCTTTTGTCTTCATCAGGAGAAGAGAAGAGAAGGTGTATGGAAAGGTGTATATTCCCTGAGGGGATAGCTCATAACTGGTCCATGTAATAGGTTGTATGAGAACAAACCTACTGTCTGATGTCACTCTGGTTCCTTTACCCAGCATTCTTTCTGGGTCAGCTAACAGTGGAGGCATTGGGAATGAGCATGGTAAGGACAAGGCTAGCTGCAGGTTAGAAGAGCCCTACTTATACATATCAAAGAAAGGGGAAAAATATAATGGCAATAAAACAATGATTGGAGGGAAAGATGAAGGAATCACTCTACCAAGTCCTTGTCTGAAAGAGGGAACAAGTAGCTGTATCATGCCAGCTCATACTCTGGTCATCTATGACCATGGTCCAAAGGCATCTTTCACAACCCGTTGGCACACTAAAGGTGAGCTTGGAAACACCAAGAGAAGCAAAAACCAGCCTATTCAGAGTGTGTGGGGAGAGGAGGTATGCGGTGGAGGTGGGAGTGTGAGTGGACCACAGGATTGCAGTTGATAGGCTCCCTTGTGATCTGTTCCACAGCCATCTTCAAATTCCCACTACCATTACACTCCCCAGCATTAGAACCAATACTGATTATTCAAAGAAATCCTTTGGATTGGAATCTTTTGGCAGCTGCCCCCTCTCTATTTGGCTCTTCTGACAGGTTTGAAAAAGTCCAATTTCACTGCCAGAAAGAGAACATGAAAAAACCCAATAGTCTGCCTCTGTATATCCTCTGGAGTTATCAACTCTTCCATCTAAGCAGCCAGTTAGGGGATTTATAGTCATTTCTATGCAAACTCTTCCATAATTTGTCATAAATGGCCAAGAATTGGCCCCCAAATTCCCTAGTGTTTGATAGGAAATAGGTGGAAAAAAGCTGCATGTGTTCCAGATAATGGCTCCTGTAGTTTTAATTCATGCATGTTACAGCTGTACCAATGGAATAAAAACATGTAGTTCCTATCCCCTATTCTACAATGTGCAGAGCATTGCCCCATAAAGAAACTAAAATTAGTTAACAATCCTTTATCTCATGGGGCTTTCAGGCTAATAGATTGTACTGTGCGTATGTAAAAAACCAAAACCAAACCCCAAACAACTTTAATCCAAAGTAAAAAGTGATGAGTACCTAAGAAAGTTTAAAGCACTAAAGGCATCTCCAAGGAAGAGAAAAGACATAAAGGTAGCATTTGAGTTGGTTGGTAAAGGACTAGATTTTTAAAAGGCTCCAAACATAAGGAATGATATGAGCAAGGGCAGTAAAAGCCTAAGATTTGTAATAGGGACAATGAAAAATCCAGTTTGGAACACAACATCAGCATTGGTGCCTGTGATGGAATAGGAATACAATGTGCAGCAGAGATTACTGAGAACTCGGTAAACTATTAAAATTTTTCTAAATTGCACATACTTTGGAATTACATATAATAAAATAGGCACAGAAAAATCATGTTGAACAGGTCTACTAATATGAAAGAAAACAATTTGGGATCATTTTAAGATGAGAAGTATACTTGGAGAAAATGGTCTTTAACTAAAATGTGAACTTTACATTTAAATTTTGGATGTTTTGGAAATCAATCAAAGTTTTTGTTTTTGTTTTGTTTTTAAATAGGTTTCTTAGCCTAGAAAAAAAAGGCTTCAAAAAGAATTAGAAGTGATTCAAAGATAAACATATCACAAAAATGTGGATAAGAAAAAAAAACAGCTTCAGAAAAGGCAGGTAGTTTTCTTAATTTATGATGTTATTTGACCTGCTTGTAAAATTTCTTTTTTTAATGGCATAAAGAATTACTGCTGCTGAAAGGTGCTGCATAACTGCTAAATACCTGGAGAACATATAATGAGGACATTTGGGTAAGGAATATGACTATATTCAGATGTTCAGGCTAGGCAGTTCTGCTCAGACAATGGTATTGAATATTTCAAGGGGAAATGATCTGACTCAGAAGAAATCTAATCATTTGAATCAACTAAAATGTTTACAGAGAACAAGTCCTGTCAGACTCATCTGATTCCCTTCAGTGACAGAATGACAGCCTCAGTAACCTTAGGGCAGTAATACAAGAAATCTATCATTAATTTACAAGGTTTTTGATTCTGTCCTGTGGACCATATTCATTGATAAATAGGGCTGGCAAAAGTGCTTCTCAGACTTTTTCATAATATAAACTTTGTATGACTCAAAAGATTTCTACGAGAAGAAAAACAGGAAAAGAGAAAGCTGTAGAAGATTTTCCTCTTTTTTTTTTTCTGATCTGGAGAGTGATAGCAGAGATGACTTTATGCAATAGTAGGAAAGAGATGAATGTTTGTTTCTAGTACCCACTTCCTTCCTGCTACTGTGCTCTTTTATTTTCTTTTAGGCTCAATCTTTGACAGGGACTCCATGCTCTTATGTATGATAAGCTGACTTAAAAAGTAAATTATTAGGGACTTAATGTGGTATCCTTTCCATGATTTACATTTTGAAAAAGGAAAACAGGAAAATGATGAACAAAGGAAAAGATATCAAAATGGTAAAATTACAGCTGTATTTTTAGATAAACCATCTTCCCAAACCCCCTTAAACTGCTTAGAATCCCAGTATTAGAAGGGACATTATGGCATGAGCTCAACTTCCTGCTTCTTATATGAGTTTTCCCATTTAACATCCTGACAAAAATACATCCAGCATCTATTTGAAAATTTCTGGTGGCAGGATAACATTACCTCATGAAGAAGCTTAAACCATTTTCTTTTAAATATTTTTATTGATAACTTTTGTTTTTGCATTACATTAAGTTCTAATTATATATCTCCCCTGCTACCACCTAGCAACCGTTTCTAGCAAAAGACATTTCAGCAAAGCCAGTCAACTTATTGACCATGTCTGACATTAAAGGTAGGCTCTGGTATCCATAATTTCCCACCTCTTCTATGGAAAGAGGAAGGTGGTTGTTGTTGTTGTTGTTTTTCCTATACTCTTCTCTGGGGGGAAGGAAGGAAAAAAGGAAAGAAGGAAGGAAGGGAAGACGGAAGGAGGAAGAGTTCAGCAAAACTAAGCAACACTTGGATGAGATATGCAATGTGCCACATTCATAGGGTCCTGCCTTAGCAAGGAAGGTAGAGAGAACTTCTCACTTACTGGAGCCAAGTTTGGTCACTGTATGTACATGGCATTCAGTTGCATTTTGTTCTTTCAATTTTCATTGTTGTATTTATTTTATATATTGTTTTGCTGATCCTACTTAATTTACTCTGCACTAGTTCATGTGTTCAAGTGTTTCTCATTAATTCTCACTGCATAGTAATATTCTATTACATTCATGTACCACAATTTATTTAGCCATTCAATGAACTTTGTTTCCAGTGTTTTGGTACTACAAAAAGTACTGACATAAGTATTTTTAAGCATATGGATCCTTCTCTTTGATCAAAGACATTAATAGACTATTAGCAATAGTATTATTAGATCAAAGGATATACAGAATTTTAGTGTCTTTTTGGTTATAATTCCAAATTATTTCCCAAATGGTAGGTCAGGTTATAGATTCACCAGCAGGATGTCAATGTTGTCAATGCACAGTTTGAGTCACCACAGTGTCTCTCTCCTCTAGTAACTGGGGCTAAAATGGTTAACTATTCAGATAAAGTGAGCAATATTGTGGAGAGATAATTGAGAGGATAAGTAATCTGAAGAAAAATTTTCTACTTTACAGAGAGCCCTTGGGTAGATGCTAGATTTTTCTGGATTATACAACTAATATGAACCCTTTTGAGTTTGGAGGTTGTTCAGAATAACACCATAAAGATCATAAAGTATGGAAAAATAAGAGTTATGAAAATATATTAGAGTAACAAGGTTTATTTAGGCTGGAGGGAAAAAAAAACGGATCAGACCATTAGTAATGAAAGATATCTTACACAGAGAATAGCAATCAGCTGTTTTTTAAAATCTCTACTAAAGGCAGAAAAAAAAGGAAATGGGCTTAGAATTTCTGCTTGAGGGAATTACATCCTTAAGGAAGAATTTCCTTGACAGTAAGATTTGTCAAATGTTAAAAACATTGTGGCATTTTCTGTTCTGATTCCTATGATCTTTAAAACTGCTTCTCCTATATCTGGAAAATTTTCAGTGTTGGCTTCCATGGATGTAGAGATGGTATTATTTATTTGAAGGTAGTTTTTTGTTTTTTCCTACAGTTACCATCTTGCAAATCAAGGAAATGAGAGTACATTAAATATATTACATCTATTAAGAAATTAATCTTCCTTTGTAGTACAGTTATTCTTGAAGTCTAAGGGTGGTACAGCATAGATCATTGGTTAAATAAGCAGTAGCTACTGATGGAATACATTTCTTTCTCTTACAAAATCATAATTACTGAATAGCAAACAACTCTGCCACTCAGACAAAAGAAGATATTAAAACCGAGTAAATTAATTCAACGGGTTATTAAATGCCTTCTGTATGCCAGGCACAGTGCTAGGCATTGGGGATATAAAGCCAAAGATGTGCCATCAGGGAACCTGGATTCTATCAAAGGAGACATAGGTTCATAAGTAAGTAGGTAAAAAATAAATATAAGGAGGAAGAGCTGTGGCAGCTGGAAATGCAAATGAAGAAAGGTAATTGTCTTGAAAAAGAAATTCTACAAGTGCAGAGAAAAAGAAAGTTCTTTACAGCTATTTGAGACAGCAAGTGTAAAAGAACGGAGATGAGAAATGGAGAGATGCATGTGAAGGACAAGGTAGTCAATTTGGCTGGACTGTTTTCCCAAGAAGTTCTGGTGAATAGTAAGTATTTACCTCAGAAGTTTAAAGTCTTGGGTTTATCAGTCAGCATGTTAGTATTTTTGCTTACTTTTAGGTCTTGTATATTTAATCTATTCCATTGATTGACTTTTCTATTTTTCAATCAGCCCCAGATAATTTTGATGATTAAGGCATCGTAATTATAGTTTGTGGTCTGATACTGCTAACCACTGAAGTGTTCTGCCGCTTCCAGTTGCCTGTCTACTTACCTCACACGGTCTTCGGACATCTCTGGCACAGTGAACTTCACTGTGTGTGAAAGGACAACAGAGCACCCAAGACAAGTCTGGCTTCAATCACCTTTATTTTTACATCCTCCTTTTTTTTTCTTTCCTGCCCAAGGCAACACACCATTATAAGCCCTACCCCCAGCCCCTAGCCCATCCCTTCAGGGGAGGTCTTGATCCTGTAAGGGAGGCCGGCCTACCCTGGAGCCATCAGGTTGTTGCAGACTCAATGCCTTAGGCAGAGTCCACCGCCCAGTGTCTCACGTGGGCAGCTGAGCTCTCACCCCGCGACCCAACAACTCCCCTTCCTTGTTTAAACAGGGTGGTTATATGGGGGCGAGCAAGAAGGGACAGGATGTTGGCTTTGGCCTGCATCAGAGAGAGCTTAATCAAAGCAACTAAGCACCGAGTTATACACAGTAAGCAGAGACATAATATGACTAAAAATCCTAAAGGTACCAGCCAGGACAGCAAGGTCTGTATAAAAAGGGAATGTTTGACATAATCGAGTAACCCTTGGGCCACGGATTGGTGCTCAGCATATTCGGAGGTAAGATTCATGAGTTTTTGCAAGAGAAGTGCTAAGTGCTGTATATCTGAAGAGTTTGCGAGCTGTTTTTCGCATAGTTGATGCTATGGAAACGGAAGGCAGGGAAACATGAAGAGCGGTGGGATGTCCTGCCATTTGCATCGTGTGGTGAGGCTGAGCCACTGCCAGGTGGTTTCCTATGGTAGCACAAGTACTGTTGTGTTTGTCACAAGAGCCTATAGAGAAACATATCGGTAGAGAGTACGATATCAAGGATATTGGCTGAGTCAGTTCAGTCTCACAGGTGCTGATATCTTTCTCCCTTTGGAAAGGGTGGTGCCCGTCCTCACTTACCAATTTTGTGGCGTTTTCTAGGATTGTAAAAGGGGGTGTAGGGTCCCTCCAGCCCAGCAATTGCAATGCAGGCGGATTGTACACTATTCCCCAGAACCAGTCCCCGTGGTCATCTTGTTGGACTCTTATTGGGTCAGTCAAGGTACTCCACGTTGACGTGTTCCTAGACCCTTCTGCCCCCACAGGGAGTATTGCTAGCGACGCCAGGAGCCGTAGAAGTAGATTAAGGCTATGCTTTCCTCGGCGTCATCCTCATCTCCCTCATTTCCTCTCTGGTTTCTGGGCTGCTGGTTCTCGGGTCTGCCTTCTGGGGCGCTTTCTCCTCTTCCTCGAGCTCACGTGCCCAGGTTCAGGGAACCCATCTTCCTTCTCCCCCTCCATCTGGAATGACAAAAACATACCCGGGACCCCACACATCCACCTGCCCTCCTCATCCCTCCAAATGGCCTTTTGGGCCTTGGTCCTGCGCGGTCGTCCCTCGATCCTGGGCCTTCCCCCAGCTGCGCTCACCCTAGGCTGCCAAAATCACAAAGTAGGAGTCAAAGAAAAATGATTAACAGTAAGGAAATTGATAGTGAAAAGGGTTTGGCTTAGTTGTGCTTGTGTCAAGCGCCCCGGCACTCCCCTTCCTTGTTTAAGGAGGACAGTCTTTAGGGTTCTGTTGGCCTTCTCCATGATAGCTTGGCCCGTGGGATTGTATGGGATCCCTGTAACATGAAATATGGAGAATTCTCTGAGGAAGGAATGGAAAGAAGAAGAGGTATATGCAGGGCCATTATCGGTCTTCAGCGCTTGAGGCACACCTGCAACAGCAAAGCAGTGATATAAATGGGCAATCACTGCATGGGTCCTTTCAGAAGGCTGCAAGGTCGCAAGTAGGAAACCTGAGAAAGTATCTATGGAAACATGAATCAATGAAGACTTATAGTGGGTAACATCCATCTGCCAAAGAGAGGTAGGAAAGGTACCTCTAGGATTAACTGCCAGAGATCTAGAGCCAGGACGGAAAGGGGCACAGGTAGCACATCGGCGAACTAGGTGGTGTGCCTCATCTTTGGTCAAACCGTAAAAATGTCTTAATGAGCAAGCTGAAAGATGAAAACAATCATGGGTGGCCCTGGCAGAAGATAGAGGGGAGCAAAATGCAGGAGCCAAAGCAAGATCGGCAAGCCTATTGCCTTCAAAGATGGGTCCCAGGCCATCTGTGTGGGACCAAACATGGAGTACATAAAGAGAACAACTGCATTTCTGCAACAGAGTCTGTGCCTGCAAAAGAAGGTCAGTGATGGTGGAATGTGGGGTATCTATAAAGGCCATTGGCAACTGAGTCAGGACAGTATAAACAGCGGCTGTCCACCACGAGATTAAACGAAATGGTGGCACACAACCAAAGGGCATGAATGGCTGCACATAGCTCATTCTTCTGAGTGGATGCATAAGGCATGGAAAACACATAGACACGGGGAGGGTCCCCTTCAACAGTGCCATCAATAACTACAGAGGCCCTATGAGCTTTGGTTGCATCAGTATATACATTCGGGCCTTCAACAGGGGACTTAGATAGTAGTGAGGACGGGGGTATCTGCAGATAAAACTGTTGCAAAGCTTGCAGAAAGGTGGGCAGGGTATGAGTAGTAAACTCACAAGTGGTCAGGAGTGAGACCCAAAGAAAATCATTTTGGGCATATTCTTTAAGGCTGGTGAGTGGCCCACTCCACACAAATTCTGGATAGGTATCGGATATTTGTACTACCTGATTCTTGATGGACAGTAGGAAGGTACCCAAGTGGGTTAATTGATTATTCAATATCCTTGAGGGATTTGTAGGATAAAGCCACTCAATGGGGCCCTGGTGTTGGTAGAGACAGGCATACATGGGCTTGTCTAGGAACACTGCTGCTTTTATAGTTTTTGCAGAGTTAATTCTTACTGCGAAGTTTGTAAATTTTGCATGGCAAACCTCTACCACTTGCAAGGCTTGAGGTGTCCAGGTTCTAGGGCTGTTCAAATCCTTGGGACCTTTCAAGAGTTCATACAAAGGCTGCATAACCAAAGGGGGCAAGCAGATGATGTTACGGAGCCATTGAATGGTCCCTACAAGCTTCTGAAAATCGTTGAGGGTCCGGTATGCTTTTGGATCTATATTGGGGGGCACCTTAGATACTCTGGGCTCCCATAATCTGGTGGCCTAGATATAAGAATGGAGGAGTTAGCTGCACCTTATCAGGCGAGATGTGAAGGCCATATAGGGCCAAATTGTGAATGACCTTTTGCAACAGCTGAGACAAGGACTTCTCGGGGGGTACGGCTATCAAGATATCATCCATATAATGGTAGACGATATGGGGGGGGTCGTTGCAGGGGTTTGAAGATCTTGGCAACATACCATTGGCAAAGTGTAGGGCTATTTGCCATGCTTTGTGGTAATACCTTCCATTGATATCTCTTAGAAGGTTGGGCCTGATTTATCACAGGGACAGAAAAAGCAAACTTTTCCCGGTCCTGAGGATGGACGGGAATGGAGAAGAAACAATCCTTAATATCTATTATAGCTATCTGAAAGTCTTGAGGGATCATATTAGGCGAGGGCATGCCTGGTTGTAGGGGGCCCATAGGTTGCATAATAGCATTGATGGCTCTCAGATCAGTAAGAAATCTATACTTGCTCGATTTTTTTCTTAATCACAAACACGGGGGAATGGTAAGGGCTGTGTGATTCCTCTATGTGTCCAGAGGCTAGTTCTCTATCTACTAACTCCTGCAGGGCATCTAATTTCTCTTTGGGCAAGGGCCACTGGTCGGCCCATATAGGCTTGTGGGTTTTCCATTGCAAAGGTGGTACATTTATCACTGGAACAGTGGCCCTCATCAGTTTAAATCTCCAGTGGTGACATGTGCTCCCAGGTCAGATAGCAAATCTCGGGGAGCGTGAGGGGTTGAAAAAATCCCTGTTGTTCTTCCACCTGATACCTCAGGCTTCTAGCAGCTCTTTTTGCTGCCTGAGCCCTGCCTACTCCAGTTACTGGCAGGGGTTGTGACTCAAGAGGCCACGATGGGTGCCACCGGTTGCCCCCAATCACTGACACATTGGCTCCTGTGTTGATAAGACCTTGGATGGGAATGCCCTCAACTAAGACCTCAAGCATAGGGCAACCTGTTGTAATTGGCTGACGTGGCACTACCTGAGAAGAGTAACAGAACTCAGGCACGGGAATTGCTTTTGCAACAGGCTGATCAGGTTGAAGGTACACGGGATAGGGGCTTGTGTTGGTTACAAATATCTCTGATCCGCCCTCCTCCAAAAGCATAGTATGGACAGAGACGTTGGGGAAGGTGGACAGACCAAGGACCAAACGTGCATAGGCTTTTGGTTCAACCTGTAAGGAGGCAGTAGTCCATGCTTGAATCAGGACAGCCCGATTGGTCGTCTGGTCGGTCGTGGCAGGAGCCACAAAGTACAGGGCTTCGTCTACTGGGTTTGGGGTTGTGCACCCATCACCTGGTACAGTTTTGGGGCCCGCTCAGGGCCCCTCAGCCTGTTTCCCTGCTTTTGTAATTTGGCTACCCTGCAAAATTTGGCAATGTGTCCTGGCTTACCACAGGCATAGCACATTGGTTGTGCTTTGGTGGAGGGGTTCTTATTGAGTCCTCCTTTACCTTGTGGGCACTCCCTCTGCCAGTGGCCTGTTCTTCCACAGTGGAAGCATTTGCGACCTGGAGTGTGTTGGTGCATTCCTTCTGCTATTCCCTTTCCAATTGCCACTGCCACGGCCAATTTTTCATCCCCCGATCAACCATAAGAAGTTTATTGACCAGCTCTGATAGGGAGCCATCCGGGGGCAGGGTTAACACAGCATTCTTGTAAGGCACGGACAATCCTTCCTTGACCAGTTGTTTGAGCACCAACTCTGCAGTGGGGTTAGTCCCTAACATTCTGTCTACCCTGTCTTTGACCCGGTTGAAAAATTCTAGAACAGGCTCCTGAGGCCTTTGTTTTATGTTGGATAAGGAAGTTTGAGCAGAGCCTGTGTGATCCACCCTCTTTAGCACCCTCAAGGCTACTTCAGTTATGGTGGCATAGACATGTTCGGCCAACTGTAGCTGTGCCGCGGGGGTGCTTTTGGCCTCTTCTACAGTAACTATGCCTTGTTCTATCACATATTTGTCTATCTCTCTTCTGTTTAAAGCCTCCCGTTGAATAAACTGTCCCAGAGAGAGGCATGTTTCCATGGTGCTTTTCCAGTCCAGAGCAGTCCATGGTGCAGTAGCAGTGGCTGCCCTCAGGATCTGGTGCACGTAGGGAGAGGTCGGCCCATATTTCACTATAGCTTCTTTAGCTTCCTTCAGAAACTTATAAGGTACTGGTGTATAGTCCTTGCATCCCCTGGTGTGTATCCTCACGGGGAAGGCCTGAAGGCCCCATCCGGCAACGTCCTCCCCTTCCCGAGCTGCTTGGAGGAGCTCCTTCTGTACAGGAGTTAGCTCCTCCTCGCTCTTTGGGTCCCTCTTGTCCTTTATCTCAAATCTCCCCGGTTTTAGTTCTTGTTCGCCTACTGGCTCTATTGTGAGAGTATTCAATGTCTGGTGAAGCTGTCTAACCTGTTCCCTTAACTCCTCTACCTCTCTGTGTTTCCAGCGGGTAACCACAGGCCTGGGCTGGCTGCCAACTCGTTCTTCCGGTCTATGTCGGGAACTACACTCAGTTATTTCCAGACTACATCACACCCTTCTGCCTTCTGTAGAAGCACGGTGATGTGCCCTGGTCTCATGGAATTTTACCTGCGCCATACCCTCTGCTTCCGTCAACGCCATCTTAATACTGCTCTCATACTGTATTAAAGACAGGTAGAGGGGTACATAAGGTGGCCGTGGCAGTGGTGCTGGGCCCGTAGTTGCTCAACGAGTCTAAAGAGTCACTTGTTTGTGCTGTGGCCACACGTTTACGTGGTTGACGCTGCGGCCCTTGAAAGGCATACTGGAGGATGCCAAGAATCAAGAAATCAATATCCTCCAACAGCCCAGGATTTGTGTCCTCGTAAGAGGTCATCTGTTCCCCTACGACTCCCAGTTGCACGGGGTCTAGCTCCGTGTGCTCTATCCAAGGGGAGATGACCCAAACCTTATCAACAAAGGTACTGCATTGTTTTATATGCACTTTGGCACCAGTGCTTCTGACTACCTTGTATATTTGGCAGGCTAGCTCAGACTTGTCCTCAGGCTTAATAACGGGCAGGCTCGCTATGTTACCCATCTCCACCCCTTCAGTGCTAGCGCGGGCTGCTGTCCTCTTTCCCTACTTTATTGTAGAGAGTACAGGCAGGGTCCCTGTTCAGGCGCCACAATGAAGCATTCTGCCGCTTCCAGTCGCCTGTCTACTTACCTCACACGGTCTTCAGACATCTCTGGCACTGAGGTACAACCTCAGTGAACTTCACTGTGCATGAAAGGACAGCAGAGCACCCGAGACAAGTCTGGCTGCAATCACCTTTGTTTTTACATCCTCCTTTTTTTTTTCTTTCCTGCCCGAGGCGGCACACCATTATAAGCCCTACGCCCAGCCCCTAGCCCATCCCTTCAGGGGAGGTCTTGATCCTGTAAAAGAGGCCAGCCTACCCTGGAGCCATCAGGTTGTTGCAGACTCAATGCCTTAGGCAGAGTCCACAGCCCAGTGTCTCACGTGGGCAGCCGAGCTCTCACCCCGGTACCCAAAAACCACCTTCCCACTTAAAAAAAAATCATTATTTCCCTTGAAATTCTTTATCTTCTGTTCTTTTTTGTTTTTCAACTTGTATCAAGCAATTTTTTGGTAGTTTGACTTGCTACTATGTACATTCATTTAGGCAAAATGTTCATTTAAAAATTATATTGGCATTATCTAACCATAAACAATGGTTTCAATTATTTGGGTTCAATAATGAGTTCAATTATTTATCTTTACATAAAATGTTTTGTTAGTTTTACTCATTTAATTCCTGTGTATATATTGGCAGGCATATTCCCAGATAGTTTATAAATTCTGTAGCTATTTTGAAAGGAATTTTTCATTTACCTTTTCCTACAAAACCTAGTAACATACGGAATGTGTTTTTGTGAATTTTTTTCATATCCTACTCTTTTTTTTTTGTTTTTTGATGGGAGGAAGACTGTCTCCTTGTCTCAGGCTGAAAGTACAGGGGTTACTCACAGGCTTGACTCCACTACTGATTGGCATGGAGTTTTAACTTTCATCCTTTCTGATGTGGACTGGATTGTCTCTCCTTAGGCATCTTGATGTTAGAAACACACACACAAATGATACCAATAATCTGGGTTTCATAAGAAGTTTATCAAGGAGAAATCCAAGGAATTGAACATGCCTGACTAGAAGTGGACTCCGTTCTTCTTGTGGAAGGAGTGTGGGATACAAAAACAAAGCAACTTTTATGCCATTAGTTTGGTGCAGACACTCCTTTCAGAGGATGGATTGGTTCATTCTCTTCTGGGTACACCTTTCATTATCATACATTATTACTAATGAGACTCTAACTTTGTTAGATAATCTACATAATACATAACATTCATTAAGCAAGTGCAGTAATAATGCCAGAATACTGATCCCCTCACCCGTTTAACCTAGATTTGCCCTCATCTTGGCCTGAGAGTCCCAAGGCTGCTGTCTGCTTTTGGATTGGCATAATAGTAATCAGTTTAGCAGATACTTAGCATTTAGTACCTTGGGGCTAAGTATGGAAGGTGTGAACTCTGTCCTACTGTTGAGAAGGCATGAACTCCCCTGTTGATGTGGAAGAAGGGGATTGGCTGAGACAGGAGGCTAGTGTTTGTAAGCAAGAATTCCAGAGACAGAGAGACAGAATTGGAATGTTGCTCCTGGTGAAGGAAGAATCGTGGAGACTGAAGCCGGCTGAGAGAGACAGAGAGGGAAAGAGAGAGAGAAGGAAAGAGAGAGAGAGAAAGAGAGAGTTTCTCTCCCAGCATCTGGAAGCTGACTGAGAAGTGAGATGGAGTTTTCCTGAGACCAGAATCTGATGAAGGCCACCTGGAAGGCCTCCTGCAAGGCTGAGAGGGCTTGCCTGGAAGGCCTCCTGGAAGGCTGATATTCCTTCTGGGTGCTAGGGCCAGCTGAACTGCTGGTGGACTGAAGAAGCATGACTAGGATAAGACTTTGTTTGTGGCCTGGCTGATCCTTGAGTTCCAAGCAAGAGAAGTGGTGAAGAGTTTGAGATGTGCTGGACCCTGTGAACTGCAGTGTGTGCCAGGGACTGCCCTGAGGACTGGACAGGGACCTGGGAGCTTTCTACCTCTGAGGACTGGACAAGGACCTGGAGCTGTCTGCTTCTGAATCCAGGTGACTGTTTGGTGGATTCAGGAGGGAGCTGAGACCATGGAAGGGGATCCAGGGAATCAGAGA
>CM053580.1:91239050-91259843 GCA_028627135.1 Pseudochirops cupreus
CTCAGTTTTCTGGTATTTAAATGAATGCACTATCTATATTTCTTATGTAGAGAGCCTGTTCCATTTTGTGATTAATAACTATATCAGCATATTTATAGTTACTGTAGGCATTGTGAATACTGCATTGCTGATACACCTGCCTAAAAAGAATTCATAGAGGATCTTAATATAGACTTTAAAAATCAAATGACAGAGTTGGAGGAAAAACTAAAATATAAGAATAAGAATAACCCAAGAAAAACAAGATGATTCTGAAAGGAAAGTCAACCAGTTAGAAAAGGAGATCCAGAATCTTAAGAAAATGACACCTTGAAAATTAAAATTGGGAAAAGTGAAGCTAGTGAAATTATAAGAGATCAACAATTAACCAAAACATGAATAATAAAAAAAATAGAAGAGAAAAACAGCAGCTTTGGAGAATACATCAAGAAGAGAAAATATAAAAATAATCTGAGTAACTGAAAGTTATGATCAAAAAAATAATCTTGATAAATAACACAAGAAATAATTGAAGAAAATTGTCCTGAAGCATTAGAACCAGGGAAGAACAAGGGGGTAAAGTAGAAATAGAAAAATCCACTGATCACCCCTTAAAAGAGATCTTATAAGGAAAACTAATAGAAGTATCAGAGTCCAATTTTAAAACCCCTACCCAGGCTCAAGGATAAAATATTAAAAGCATCAAGATTAGAACAATTTAAATATGATGGTGCCACAAATATAATCACACAAGACCTAGCAGCAGAGACATTAAATGACTGCAGGTCTTGGAACACAATATATCAAAGAGCAAAAGAACTGGGGCTCTGGCCAAAATCTCATACCCTACGCAAAGTTAAGTATTATTACCCTGAATAGAAAAAAAAATGGTCATTAATAAAACTCTCAGACTTTTGTTAAAAAAAAAATCCTGAACTTAATAGAAGATTTGACAATCAAGAACCAATAGAAATATAAAGTATATGCCAAAGACTGATTATAAAGGATTCAAAAGAACTGTTTACTTTTTATGTGTAAAATGCAAAATGTATGTCCAAGGTTCTTATTAATAGTTGGGTAGCTCATAAAAGATTGGGGATAAATCTGAGTATGATAAGAATTTAAAAAGTAAAACCATTTAGGAACAGCTTAAAAGAGTAATTATTTTATACAAATGAGGTACAAGAGGAAGAATGAATACATAGAAATTTGATGGGGGAGGAGGGCTAGTAGTTCTGGTAACCTGCTTTCATTGGGACTGGGTTTAAGAGGGAACAATACATATTAGAAGGGTATAAAAGTCTTCTAAATTCAGAAGGAAAAGGGTAGGGCCATAGGGAGAGAGAACAACAGAGGAAACTTTAGATGGGAGAATAAAGGAATAGGTTAAATAGGAGTATAGAGTGTTTAGATTTATGGGAACGGGAGGATAGGGGAGGGATTCTTGGAGAGGGATAGGCAAGTAAAGGGCCAAGTAGTGGGCAGGAAGGATAGGAAATGAGATATACACAAACACAGAAACAAACATCAGGAGTAGAATATGTTTGGGAAAGTATATGTCTATATGTACGTTTGTTTGTATATGTGTATGTATATATTATAGATATAGAGAAACATATCCAAACCTATTGTAGCCTTTTAGTAGAGTGGAGGAGGGGGAAAAAAAGAACAAAACAAAAAAAGAACAAGCAAAACAAAAAAAAAATCAAAGCAGAAAACAAAAGAAAACTCACAAGGAAGCAAAGAAAAGATGGACAATTCTCAACACAGCATGTATTTTTTTTTATCATACAGGCTTTCTTGAAATGAAAATTTGTTGTGTATTTTGAATACTCATGTTCTGCTATGCATATGACATGCTTTTTTTTCTTTCTTTGTAGTTAAGTTTCAGTATTTAAGTTTATGATATGTTTTAGTTTCTTTTCTCTATTCCGTATTTGTTTTCTGGTCTAAAAAGAAAAAAAAAGAAAAAGACTATATTTTGATGACTGTGTTTCAGTGTAATTTGTTTCCATTGTAATGAGTTTTATTTTATATGTTTCAAAACATCATTTTGAGAAGGGGCCATAAGTTTGTTTTGACAGATGACCAAAGGAGGCCTCTAACACAAAAAAAATTTAAGAAAACCTGTATATGGGCTTCAGATAAGAAAGAGAGAAGTAGAAGGACTATATATACACGGCTATTTTCAAGAAATTTAACTGAGAAGTTAACTTCCTTCTCATTTTAAGAAAAGTTTTCTGTCCTTAGTTCATCAACACGTCTTCTATAGTTTATAACTTTTTAAAGATCACTAATTTGGTTCAAGACTTAAAACTGTACATCTACAAATGCTTCTATATTTTCTTGGACATATAGTTCATCTGTGTCTGGGGATTTAATTTCATCAAGGAGCAGTTACGAACTATCTGTCCAATTCTTCACCTTGGGCTTGATTTTTCTAATAATTTTTTTGTTCTGTATTTTCCAGTTTGAATGCCTCTCCTTAGTAGAAGAAACAGATGCAAAGCAGTACCTTAGAAAGTCCTCCTTTTCTATATTGTCTTTTATCATTGTCCTGTTCATGCCTGTCCTGACTCTAGGCCCCTAACATATTTATAAAAGCCCTTTTTTGTCCTTAGCACTCAGTAAACCTTCCATTTATTCACCTGGCATTTCTATAGTGGCTTATTCTTATCAATAACAATGAGTTAATCTGCCAAATTAGAGACTATTACACTACATTTTGTGCTATGATATATTTTGGCGATGGCATTTAAGATGTAGTTATGTAAAGTGGTTTGGAACTGACCAAATCGTTGGAGACATACATGTTAATTAATGGTGGTACAACTTTTAAAACCACTTGGAGTTTTCTTAAAGATCTTTCAAAGAGAAGATTCCCAAAGATTGGAAAGTTAAAAAAGACGTTTTTGAATATTTTTCACCTTTTTATGTGCATAAAATCTTTATTCAAATGGTTACTCAAGAGTAACTCAAAGATTATTCAAAAGTAATCTTGAGAACATGAACAGTCAGTTTTCCTCAATTTTTCTAAACCAGATTATATTTAGTCATGTAACTGACTTGGTTAAGGGTGCAAAGAGTACCAATATTTATTAATTATTGTAAAGCATTTTACTTGGTAGGAAAAAGTGCACTCTTGAAAATCATGCTTTTAAAAATGTGTCTCCCAAATACATGTTAAAATCTTACAAGTATATATATGCCAGTTGCAGGCTCGGAAGTACACTTTCCATTGTTTCACCAAATATCAATAGCTTATATATAAGAGACCTCTGCTTACCCCATGATGTCTCTTTTACTTCCCAACTATAAAGCTCCATTACCAGTTTTCCTGTGAATAGTGAAATAGGCAAAACTAGTCCCACTCGATTTTCTCCTATATTCCAAGTCCTTAATAGTTGGAAACAGGAAAAAAGACCAAACTATATTACATGTTTTAAATGGAGAGGGTAGGACACACTGGTGAAGCAGTTTGCTCTGCTCTGCAGGTGCAACCAGTATCCAAAAATGGTTGCAGCTAGGACCCAAATATAAAAGAACCTTATCCCTTGTATGGATCATATGTTATGATACTAAAGATTGTCATTTGACCCAGAACTACAGGTAGAGGAGGTTGGACTGTTCAGAAGGACCATAACTTCAAATGTTTAGTTTATGGACAAAAAGGAGGTAACACAAATTATGTTGGGAACAGTATATGGTAGTTAATTTTCACCTAAATTCCTGGTGTGCACAGTATTACAGTGACCATAGTGTGGGAAAAGGGAGATGGTGGTACAAGGATAGCAAGTATAGGAGTTAGGGAGACTTGTCCTGCAGGAGAAATTTCTAGTTTTGAAGTTTGCTGCACCTCTATGGAATGCTCCTCTATCTGGAATGTTGCTAAAGAAATGGTAGGGAATGCAGGATTCTTGGGATCCTTGGGCATGGTTTTTGCACACCTACAAATCCATACTCTATTATATACAGTTGTCACTTTACATAAGTGGACCATTCAACAGACCTCTACTTAAAGTGCTTTTTTTTTTACTTAATTTGAGTTTGTCTCTACTCACCCGGTTAGCCTATTTAACAAAGGCATACACAAAATAATACCTTTGTGGAAGACATAAAATGTACTAAAATGTAGATGTATTAAATATTGTACCATGATAATAAAATGATTAAATGAAAAGTAATATGCACAGTACTGTAAAGTTAACATAGATGCGCTGTATTTGACTGTTCCTCACCCCCTCACTCAGTGTATCCAGCCTTTATCACTGGTTTTTTGGCTATTCAACTTTTTTTTAAAATGAAACTAAATGAGAGATATTTGGACAGTGGTTCTCTTTTTTCCCCTCATTTATCTGATGGTAGCAAGCAGTACTATCCTCAACTAGTCTTTAAACTTTTAAAGATCTTAAAGTATTTGCATCCATCTTCCCAATACAAGAAAAAAAATTCATTCAAATGATGAAATGCTTCTTCCAACTATTTCATTATGAACCTTTTTGGTTTGACTTTGGGTTTTGAAGTTTCTCTTTTTTCTTCTGCAATCTTTGCAGCTGTAACAACAACTCAATCAGATCCGCTTTCAATAATTCTCCATGAAGATGCAAGCAACTTCTCCACATCATTCTCATCCACTTTTAGCTCCAATTCTTGTGTTACTTTTACAATCTTGTTACTTCTTCAAAGTTTCATCTTTGTAAAACACATAAAAATCGAGAACAAATCACAGGCACCCTTTCCCCCCCCAGAAAACTCTTTATATGTATTTCTTACATCTTCCCATGCTTTCCCAGACTTCTGGGGCACCTAGGTGGCGCAGTGAATAGAGCAATCTAACCCTGCAGTTGTCTGGGCAATTGTAGTGTAAATAATATACTTTGAAATTCACAATCACTCCTCAGTCTGTAGGTTGTGAAGAGGTAGTGTTAGCAGGAAGGTATACCACTTTTACATTTTTATTAAAATCATCCAGATGGGGAGGATGACCTAGGGCATTATCCTAAATGAGTAGAATCTTGAAAGGAATTTCATTTTCATTACAAAACTTCTCTGAATGAAACAGTGCATAAACCATTGTTCAAAGATGATAAGAGTTATCCATGCCTTAGGAATAGCAAAATAATGCACAGGTAGCGTTGCTTAGCAGATTCCTTTCATTGCTCTGGGATTTTTGGAGTGGTGTCTAAGAATGAATTTTAATTTTTAAGTCCCAGATGTATTTCCTCCAAGCAAAAGAATAACTGTTTTTTTCCTCCTAGTAGATGTAGATTTGAGATGGCATTCTTTGATAACATAGGTTGGTTTCAGCTACATTAAAGATTTGCTCCAGCAAATAGGGGCCTTCATTTATTATTTTTTGAAGGAACTCTGGAAAATTTTTGCTGTTCCATACTAGTAGCCTCTCCTGACACTTGCACATTATGAAATCCTGCACAATTTTTAAATCCTGCAAACCAACCATGGTTTGCTGTAGATACCTGTGTTGCTTCAAGGTAATTTGAGTCTTTGAAGAAACTTCTAGCCTTGGCTTAAATTGTCAATCAAGCTTAAAGAAATATTCTTCTGAATCTAGTCTTCTATTCACATAGTTAATAGTTTCTCCTTCTCTATGTTTCCTGTTGACTTCATGCAAGCTCTGCCTTTTGCAGTGTCCCTTATTTGGGTAGAGTTCTTTACTATGGTGGTCACAACACCACAAGTTTGAGTTCATGTGCTATCAGTGACAATTTTTGTCTTTATATTTTCTAAATTATTTTCATTTTCATTGCCAAGCCTCTTGGCTTACACTTGGGAAATGGTTCCCTTTTCTCCTCAAGAGCATGTTTGCTGCTAGCCAGAGTGAAAATATAAGGATCACTATTGAACACAAGGAGAGAGACACAGTATCACTCAGCATTTTGAGATACTAGGGAACTGACTTAGAGATGTTTCTCAGCTTCCCAACACCATTTATGCCACCTGCATTGTACAATGTCTTATCATACCATCATCTGCTTAAGGAATTTTTGTAATTTTTTAAAAGTGGATTTCTTTCAGAATTCTTTATGTAAAGTAAAATTTGCATAATGCAAATTTATATAAAGCAAGAATTATCTATACACAATTTTGTTTGAGAGCATTGTTCTTAACCTAGTATCTGTAAGATAAAATTTCAGGGGATCTATGAACTTGGATGGGAAAAAAAAATTACTTTTTTTTCTTTTCAAAATATTGGTTTCCTTTGTAATCCTACATATGTGTTTTATTTTGTACATTTAAAAGCATTATTCTGAGAAGTGGTCTGTAGGTTTCACTAGCCTCTCAGAGTGGTCCTTGACACACAAAAATGGTAAAGAACTTCTTTTCTAGAGAGAGGTATTTTGTAGGGTAAATACAGACCAAGGGATGTCTCACATCACTCAATAATGAACATTCTAATCTAGTATAAGTTGAAATTCCAAGCAAAGGGACCATTCTGGTGATCATTAGCTCAACAACATTCAAGCCTCAATAATGATGTCTGTATATTAAATAGCTAGAGGAAGTTGAGTACAGTAGAAAGAGCACTGGATTTGGAGTCTGAGGACCAGGGTTAAAACTCCATGTGTTACCCTGGAGAAATCGCTTAACCTTTCTGAACCTTAGTTTACTCATCTCTAAAATTAGGGGGTTGAACTAGATGGCCAGAAAAGTTGACTCCAGTCTGTGTTCCAAAAAAACCCAGAATAAGGCACACAATTATCTCTTAAAAGAGAATCGCACAGGATTACCTCCCCTAAACTAAGTTAGGCATACTTGGCCAAGCATTCACTAGACTTCCTTAGGTTGTGGAGGAAGGGGAAGACCAGAAAGGAGACTAACAAAAGGACTGAAGGAATCAGATCATAAATTTAAGAGGAGAATCTGCTAACCTAGGCTTCCATTACTTGGCTCAGCTTCACCTTAGAGCAGATTCAGGACAGCCAGGAAGGCCCGGAGGAATGAAACAAAGAGCCCCGCCAAAATCTGTCAAAAGAAAAGTAATGAAAAGTGGAAGCAGGACTTCTAGCTCCCTACTCCCTTAGCAGTCAATAGAGAAGACAGTAAAAGAAGCCAAGCTTGGTGATTCTGTCTTGGTGCCAGAAAAAGGAAAAATCCCTTAACTGAGCCCAGTCTCTTCTCTCCATTACCACAATGGGGAAAGGGAGAGGTTGTAGATGGTTCAGCTGTTTACCAGATCCCTTCCCTTCCCCATATTAGACCTCTAAAAGTGGATCCACTCTTTCCCAATTCCTCTCTAGCATGACTTTCTAGCCCTTGTCCTTTCTTCTACTTTATGGGAGAAGGGATTTCTTGGAGTTTGTTTTAGGGGAGAACAATTTTTGTTAAAAGTGTAAGTGGAAGGTGACCTCAGGTTATTTTTGGGAGAAAGTTTCTCCTTAGCAAGCTTTTGTAGGGCACAACACCGCTGACTCATTTGTGGTCAGGGGATTTTCATATTTGTCCAGATTAGGACTGCTCAACTGATTTTATGGAGGTATAATATTTATGAATAAAGTAACTTCTTTAAGTTGTCAAAAAGATGATGGACTGGACGTTTTCTTCAGTTCCCATTCTTTTGTTTTTTAATTAAATTGAATTTTATTTTCAAAGATAAATCTTCTCTATTTCCCACTTCCTTCCTCTGCCCTGCCCCCGTGCCTCTCCATGAGAAAGAAGGAAAACAAATCCCATTATTAAGATGTATGGTCAAGCAAAACAAATTTTCTGCACATTGGCTATGTCCCAAAAATATGTCCCAATCTACACTCTGCATCCATCACCTCTCTCTCAGGAAGTAAGCAGCATGTTTCACTGTGAATCCTCAGGATTTGTCGGTAGTCATTTTGTTAATCAGGTTTTCGTGTGTGTGTGTGTGTGTGTGTGTGTGTGTGTGTATTTTTTCATATATAAGCATTTTTTCACATATTTACATTATGTATATATATTTTGTCTTAAGTCAAATTCAGACTTATCACCCTTTTACCTTCCCCACTGGGAACATAAGAAAAATAAAACCTATTACAAACCATGTATTATTCATTCAAAACAAATTTCCATATTGACCATGACCTAAAAAATATTTGTCTCATTTTGCATTCTGAGTCTTTCACTTTGCTATCAAGAGGTGGGTAATATATTTTATTATCAGACCTCTAGAATCCATCACATTTATATGCCATCCATAATTATGGTATATATACTCATGCTATATTGTTATATACCATAACTTCTTTATTCATTCCCTAATTTGTGGACATTCCCCTCCCTCAGATTCCCATTCTTTGCCATCTCAGAAAGAAAGTGGGAGAATTAGTGTATTTATGTGGGAAGGACTAGACTTTTAAATAGAGCAGGCCTTCCGTTAGGGGAAAGCTAAAGCCTGCAGGGAATGTGCCCAGAATACCCACTCTCCCCTCCCCCAACTCTTCAAAAAGCAGCAGAAGTTGATTCAGTCCACCCAGAGGAGAGGAATGGAGCCAGGGATGGAACTGGGGGATATGGCCAGTGTGTTTGGCTTCACAGGGCCTGAAGGGAAAGGGACTTATCCAATTGGGCATAGATCTGTTTCCTCAGAATCTAGGGGGAGGATAGAGACCAAGGTGGGTGAGAAGTAAATTCCACAGTATGGAAGGAAGTTAAGGTAGTATTCAGATGCAGCAAGACAGTATGTCCACCAATCAAAGAGAAAGGAGTCCAAAAGTGAGTGCCAGAGGGGTAGGAGGAAAAATGGCTAAAACCTGCAAAAATTTCAAGAGTAAGAAAATTCAATTAAAAACCTTGAGCACTAGCAGAAACATCAACAAGAGAGGATACTAAAATTAGAAGGATAAATACCAAACATCTAAAAGATTACCCTCTTCTAAGTAAAGATTACAAGACAAAACTGAACCAATGCCAGATGAAAAACAGAGCCCTGTGAAATATCTAAAGAACACGAAACATGAAGATTTCTAGAATTATTCAAAAGAGAACATTTTTTTAAAAGCGTAAAAGAACAAGTTAAAAGAGAGTAAATGTCAGAACTTGTGTCCTGCCTAGCAGAAATAATTACCAGAGTTAAAAAAAAAAGTAAATCCATGGTAGTGATCCTTTCCAAAGAAACAAAAAACATTGGGTTCATATGATTAACAAGATGGAGGACTATGCAATTTCTTCAGTCCCCTACTCTCAAAAAAATTTTTTTTCCATGAAGGAATTGTGTATCAAATGTAGAGCAATTGCAGCTGTTTCCACAGGATAAGAAATCAGAAAACTAAAGAACGGAAAGAAACTTTTGATTTTATAGCTGAGGACACTATATTGTCTAACCTGCTTGCTGGTGCGCCCTTACCAGCTTCCATGTTCCAGTAGGGTGTATAAATCAGTCCATCTGTTTTTGTTCTGCAGCCCACTTAGGAATTGTTCGTTTGCTGTAGTCGCTGCACCTGCATATCACCATCCCCTTCCTTTACCCTGGAATTCTAACTGCATCAAGCACAGGACTTTAACTCTGCCCAACTACATGGGGAGGAGAGCATAGCAGGACAAGACAGGACCATGCTCTGATAAGGGCAAGAACATAGATTTTGGGGGGCAGCTGCTAGGCTAATTAACACAAAGGCAGCAGAAATTCTGCCCTAAATACCCATGCCACCCTCCCAGAAATGAACAAAAAGTAGTGAGCACTTAGCCCAGCCAAAGAACAAAGAATGGATAGGACTGGGAAAGGAAGCTAGTGTATGATCCTGTACCAGGCTTGAAGGAAAGATAACTGCCATCCTGCTTTTGTTTGACTTTTCCACCCAGAAATCAGTCAGTCAATAAACCTTTATTAAGTGCCTACCATATGCCAGGCTTTGTGCTAAGCGCTGGGCATATAAAAAAGAGACACAAAAGTACAGTCCCTACCCTCAAGGAGCTTACAATCTAATGGGAAGGACAACAAGTAAACAAAAGTATACAAAACAAGCTATATGCAGGACGAATAGGAAATAATTAGGAGAGAAAAGGCACTACAATTGAGAGAGGCAGCTGAAGGCTTCCAGTAAAGGAGATAATTTTAACTGACATTTAAAGGTTTCCAGTCAGGAAACCAGTGTCACTGGATCAGAGTGTGTGGCAAGAAGGGATAGGAAGACTGGAAAGGTAGGAGGAGGCTAGATTCTAAAGAACTTCCAATGCCAAACAGGATTTTATATTTGATAATGGAGGCAAATAGAAACCCCTGGAGTTGATTGAGTAGGGCAGGGGTGGGGCTGACATGCACCTCCTTATGCTTTGAAAATCACTTTGGTGCCTGAATGGAGGATGAATTGGAGTGGGGAAAGACTTTGGGCAGGCAGATCCACCAGCAGTGTATTGCAATAGTCCCTGTGGGAGGTCTGAGGGCTTGGGCCAGAGTGATGGCAGTGTCAGAGAAGAGAAGGGGGCTTATTTGAGGGTTGTTGCCAAGGTGAAATCAACAGGTCTTGACAACAGACTGAACATTAGGGAGAGGGGAAGATAGTGAGGAGTTAAAGATTACCCCTAGATAGGCGACCTAATGAACAATGAAGATAGTGTTGTCCTTGACAGTAATTATAAGAAAGGAGGGAGTGGAGGAGTATTTTTTTTGTCTTTATTAATTTATTTGTTTACTGAGTCCCTTGAGTTTCAGATTTTCTCTCCCTCCCTCTCCTTGTCCTCCCCCCCACCCCATGTTGGCATATAATCAAGTATAGGATCTGCAAATACTTTCACTTTAGGCATTAGTCAGGTTGTAAAGAAAGGATTATAAACAATGGAATGGACAATGGGAAAGAGGAAATAAAATGAAATAAGAAAAAGAGAGCAGGTAGTTAGCTTCAAACAGCATTCAAACTCTGTTCTTTCTAGTGCTTTCTCTGAATGTAGACATTTCTCTCCATCATGAGTCTTTTGGAGTTGTCTTAAAATGTGCATTGCTGAAAAGAGTCCAATCTATCAAAGTTGGTCATCACACATATGTTGTGTCTGCAATTGTGTACAAATTTCTCCTGGTTCTGCACTTGAGTGGAGGAGTTTTTAAGGAAAAAGACAATTGTCAGGGTTCTCTCTTAGAGTGCCCTAACTTACCAGCAGAGGCAACTGGTTTCACACACAACTCAACGACGCTAGTGTTCCTTTCAGGAACAGACGAGTCACAGCTCTGAGGTCTAAACAGAAAAGTTTATTAAGGTCTCTCCATGGGGAAGCCTTAAAGCCATATACTAAGACAGGCTTCCCAAGAGGCCTCCCAGCCCTAGGTCTTAAATAGAGCACAGATCCACCTACCACATGTGATAGAACCCAGCTGAACAGAATTGTGAGAGAGGGAGTGCAATTACAAGGGTATGAAGGCCCCAAGGTGTGGAGACACCAATCAGGAACAGAGGGTAACCCCACACAAGAGAGTCCTGAGCAATGCAGTATCCCCTGGCTGGGGACAGTGCGATGTGCCCTGACCTCCACGTGACCCAACTAATTCCTGGGCCTCAAACACTTCCCTGTGGCATGACACAAGCGCTTGCAATGTGAACCTCACAGACAATGAGTTCTGTTTTGGACATGTTGAATATAAGATGTCTACTGGATATTCAGTTTGAGATGCTTGAAAGGCAGTTAGGGATGCCAGATTGGAGGTCAGCTTAGAGGTTAGGGCAAGATATGTAGATTTGAGAATTGTTAGCACAGAGATGGCAATTAATTCCATAGGAGCTGATGAGATCCAGTGAAGTAGTATTGAGGGAGAAGAAAAGAGGCCCAGTATAAAACCTTGTAGGAAAACTATACTTAAATGATTTGGATGAGGATGTCCCAAAGGAGACTGAGAACGGGAAGTCAGATAAATAACAGGAAAACTGGGAAGGAGTGTTTTCCCAAAACCTAGAGAGAAGAAAGTATCAAGGATTAGAGGGTGATCAACAGTACAAAAGGTTACAGAGAGTTTGAAGAGAATGAGGATTGAGAAAATATTGTCAATAAAGAGATCATTGGTAGCTTTGGAGAGTACTTTTAGTGGAATGATAAGGTCAGAAGCTGCACTGTATAGAATTAAGAAAGGGCGAGGAGTGGGGCACAGCCAAGATGATGGGAGTAAAAGCAAAAACTTGGCTTGGGCTTCAGCTCCAACCATTTCCAATACCTGTAAAAAAGTTAAACAAATTTAAAGCTATAGAACCCACAAAAAGACAGAGAGAAACAAATCTCCCTCTGAGGGCAGCCTGGCAAACCAACAAGAAGGGTCTATCACACAAGGTTGGGAGCTGAGAGCAATCCCATGGTTCCAGCCCCAGTGTGGCCCTTACTGGAGCAGACTTCAGGAGAGTGAATCACCAGCAGCTGTGGTGGTTTCCAGACTTCTCAACCCATAAATGCCAAAGAGAAAATAAAAGGTCAGTGGGGAACTCTGTTAGAAGGGTGAAGGAACAGCAAGGTCCAGCCCCTGCCCCCTGGGGTGAGAAGTGGTGGAATCGCAGCAGCTGCAGCTGCTGCCACATGGCTGCTTCCAGAGCTCCCGGCTTGCAGATGATTGTAGGGGGACCAAGCGACCATTCAGAGGGTAATCATTCTTACTTTGACCCGCTTGGATCTGGATCGTGGTCTTGAGTGATGGTCTTGGGGTGTGTTGCCAGTGTGCCAGAGCTTGTGGGGGCTATAGAGAGGTGCCCAACTAATAGCTCTGGCAGCTGTGAAAACCCCAGCAATTTGGGACATAGCTCTCTGCAATCTGGAATCAGAGTTCTACCATGGCAAAGAGCTCAAAAGTCAAGTAATTGGCTGGCAATATGAGCAAGCAGAGGAAGCACAAACAGACCATAGCGTCCTTTTTTGGGGACAAAAAGGATCAATGCATAGAACTGGATGGGGACAACGCAGTCAGAACTTCTGCATCAAAAGCTTCCAAGAAAAATATGAACTGGTCACAGGCCATGGAGAAGCTCAAGAAGGATTTTGAAAATCATGTAAGAGAAGTGGAAGAAACACTGAGAAGAGAAAGAGAATGATGCAAGAAAATCATGAAAAGTGAGTCAACAGCCTGCTAAAGGAGACTCCCCCCCCAAAAAAAATACTGAAGAAAATAACACCTTAAAAAGCAGACTAACTCAAATGGCAAAAGAGGGCCAAAAAGCCAATGAGGAGAATGCCTTAAAAAGCTGATTTGACAGATGGAAAAGTAATTTTAAAAACTCACCAAAGAGAATAATTCCTTCAAAATTAGATTGGAGCAATTGGAAGCTAATGACTTTATGAGAAATAAAGATACTATAAAACAGATCCAAACAAATGAAAAAAAATAGAAGGCAATGTGTAATATATCACTGCAAAAACCTCTGACCTGGAAAATAGATTCAGGAGAGATAACTGTAAAATTATTGGACTACCTGAAAGCCATGATAAAAAAAAAGAGCCTAGATGCCATCTTTCAAGAAATTACCAAGCAAAATTGCCCTGTGATATTCTAGAACCAGAGGGCAAAATAGAAGTTGAAAGAATTCACTGATCGCCTCTTGAAAAAGATCTCAAAAAGAAAACTCCTAGGAATATTATAGCCTAATTCCAGAGTTCCCAGGTCAAGGAGAAAATACTGAAAGCAGTCAGGAAGAAATAATTCAAGTACTGTGCAAACACAATCAGGATAACACAAGACCTAGCAGCTTCTACATTAAGGGTCAAAGTGCTTGGAATATGTTATTCTGGAGGTCAAAAGAGCTAGGATTAAGACCAAGAATCACCTACCCAGCAAAACTGAGAATAATGCTTCAGGGCATTCTTGATGAAAAAAACCAGAGTTGAACAGAAAATTTGACTTTCAAATACAGGAAGCAAGAGAAGCATGAAAAGGGAAACAGGAAAAAGAAATCATAAGGAACTTATTAAAGTTGAACTATTTATATTCCTACATGGAAAAATGATAACTGTAACTTGTGAGACTTCTCTTAATATGAGGATAGTTGAAAGGAATATATATGTATGTATAAGAGGGTATACGTGTATATAAATATATATATATATATATAGACATATATATGAGTGTGTGCACACGTGTGTACATGCATACATAGAGGGTACAGGATGAGTTGAATATGAAGGGATGATAACTAAAAATAAAATTAAGAGGTGAGAAAGGAATATATTTGGAGAAGGAGAAAGAGAGAGATAGATTAGGGTAAATTTTCTCATATAAAAGAGGCAAGAGAACACTTACAATGGAGGGGAAGAGCCGGAAGGTGAAAAGGAATGGGTCAACCTTACTCTCATTGAATTTGGCTTAAGGAGAGAATAACATATACATTCAATTGGGTATCTTACCCTACAGGAAAGCAGGGGGGAACAAGACAAGATGGGGATGATAGAAGGGAAGGTAGATTGGGGGAGAGTGTAGTTAGAAGCAAACACTTTTGAAAAGGGACAAAGTAGAAAATAGAATAAGTGGAGGGTAGGATAGGATGGAGGGAAATACAGTTAGTCTTTCACAATATAACCACTATGGAAATGTTTTGCGTAACTATACATGTACAATCTATGTTGAATTGCTTGTTTTCCCAGTGGGGGTGGGTGAGGAGGGAAGAAAGGAAAGGCTTTGGAACTCAAAGTTTCAAAAACAAATGTTATTTTTTTTTTTACATGCAACTTGGAAATAAGATATACAGGTGCTGGGGTGTAGAAATCCATCTTTCCCTACTAGAAAGTTAGAGGGGCATAGGGGAGGATATAAGAGAGAATAGATTGGGGAAAGGGGTATTCAGTAGGCTCGCTATTTTGGAGTGGGTGTAGGGAAAAGACGGGGAGAAAATTTTGTAACTCAAAATCTTATGGAAATGAATATTGAAAACTAAAAATAAATAAATTGGAAAATAAAAATTTAAAAAAGGGAGAGAAAAAAAGTGGAAGTACCTATCATAGGCAGCTTTTTATAGGAATCTAGCCACAAAAAGAAGAGACAGAGGATGATTGTTAGCTGAGGTAGAAGGATCGAGTGGGCTTTATTTTTTTTGAGAACGTGGGAGACAAGGCCATGTTTGTAGGCAATAGGGAAGCAGTCAAGGGACAGGGAGAGATTAAAACTAAGTGATAGAGCAGGGATAACAGAGAATAAAGCACCAGCAAATTTAAAAAGTTTCATTCTCTTACTTTCTTATAGCCAATCATATCATCTCTCAACTTGAATAAATTAAGTATATACTGGCCTGGATTGCATTGAGTTTAATATAATTTTACATTAATGTATCAGTTTTTTGACATTGGGTGAATAGTAATGTATAATACAAAAGTAAATTAAAAAGAAAAACCAGTGATGAGCTTTAGAACATATAAATACTTTTTCTGGAAGGATAAAGAAATGGGGAGTTTTCACCATACGTCGTTCCTGGCAAATGAAAACAGTCACAGTCTTTATTGCTTTGGTTTGAAGTGGTCTCTTATCTTTGATCATGGCAGCAGTGGCAGAGCCAATAGCAATAAGAGTGATGGTGCTCAGACCCCTAGAAATTCTTTCCCCCTTTCTATTGGTCATTCCATGAAAAAACTAATGACCATTCATCTTCCAGTCACTCCTCTGGTTCAAGCTGCTTAGGTCCAGAGATGGAGACAGGGGAAGCTGGCCTGGTGGCCTCCACATGTCATTGCAACTGCAATCTCTCCTCCTTGTTCTAAGATCAAGCATTTCTGACTTTTGTTAACTTCTCAGAATGCTTACAATTCTCACCTTTCATGAGATTTCAGCTCCCTCCTCCATGATGGAGAAAGAAACTTGTCTTTTTTAAGTACAGTCAAGTCACATGACTCAGGGATTTACATAGATATATTGGAGACTATTCCTGCCAGTGAACATTGATCTACAATGATCTCCTACACCAGTCTGCAGGGAAACAAGCAATAAAGTCATTGTGGAGCCTTAGGATCCAGTGCCCTTAGCAGATACAGGCAAAGAGAGGAAAAATGAACTATTTCCTCAACCAGAAGACAAGCAGGTAGAGGCAAAGAGAAGAAAAACAATGGAATTGTTTCCTCAACTAGAAAGAGTGTGTGTGTGAGAGAGAGAATAATGTCAAATAAAGTCTAACATCAGAACTCCTAAAGACTTGCATACTGCTTTTATTCAAAGCAGAACACATGCAAGTTTTAGCATTGATTCTAGTTTTGTCTACTTGGAGGTGATAAGAGTGCTGATCTATGCTGAGAATTTGGTAGTGGACTATTCAACTTAGAACAATGGAAATCTGACCACATTTAGGTGACTAGAATGGAAGTCTGATCCCATCAGTCTAGCTGACCTGAAATTTGAGGTTACTACTTAATTCGACAATGGATAGTTTCATGACCCACTGTGTAGTGTTACTATAATGATAAACTAGGTAGGAGTAGATTGCTCTCATCATCTCTTCTTCCTCTGTAATACTTCCACTTGATCTAATCAAATAAGAGAGTAAGTAGGAAAAGGTAATCAATAGTGTCAAAGGCTGCAGAGAGGTTAAGGAGAATGAAGATTGAGAAAAGGTCTTTGGATTTGTTAGTAAAGACATCACTGTAATAATAGTCTTATAGCTTCAGCTGCTATTCCTGACATTACCAAGTTTGAGAACAGCTTAGGACATGTCTGTTAACAAATCAGTTATTACACTATTGCCAGGGAAATGATGGTCTCAACACAACTCTTAATTGAGCGGGGGTAAAATTGGAAGCTAGCAATGTAATATCTGATGAGAAAAATCCATACTTTTTTATTAGTGACAAAAAAAGGGACCTGAGATCACCCAGAAGATAAAGTGATGTTTGTACCTTATTTCATTATAGGAAATTGACCTCAAAATACTTCTCCCCTCCCCCCACCTTAAAAGAAGAACCATATAGATGATTTTTTTCATTAACTCTAAAAAATGTTACTGCTCATTCACAATACTAATAATTGCTAATCTTTATTAATGGCAATTTTTTGAGAAAAATATTTCAGAATTTTCTTCCTTATGCTGACATTTAATATCAATTAGAACTCTCTGGTTAGTGTTAGGATTGGACAGCCAGTGTTTTCAATAGCAAGAACTGGACATAATCCATAATACATCCAAAAACCTATCTTATACTAAAACAATTAGAATCCTGAAGGGCTTAAGGGATCTGCTTTTAAAAATTGAGATGCACAGTTGGTGATTATGGTTTAAAAGTAGGTTTGTTTATCTTTAAAGGAAGAAGTTCAGGAATGATGAACCAGTATTTGGGGAGTCGAAATGTAGGGAAAATGCTAACACTTTTAAACTGCTATTTTTAACGATTCAGCTATCATTTCAAGATTTTAAGACTTTTTGATAATGCAAAATGTACATTTTAAAAATAGTAAACTTGAAAAATATATTCAGCCCTTGTTCTTCTGTCTCTTTTATTACTTCTTTTCTTGCCTTTTGGAACAATTCATTCAGGCACAAGAATCTATGAAATGGGATAATTACTCTGGCTTCACAAAATTGGTAGAAAAGGGACTCTAGTGGACTTTTTGCATAACAGACTCAAATAAAAAATATATGTGATGTAAGAGCATATTAGAACAATTTATTTTTATATTCATTGCATTTTGTTATTTTTAATAGAATTCCATTTGCCAAGATTTGGCTCCAAAATGTAAGTTATTTAACAGATATAATTACGTTGCTAAGCATTAACACTTAATTATCATATTAATAAACAGTTATTACTCTCTTCTACACTGAGCTATGCCTCTAAAGCATTAGTATGCATGCATTGCTCTTAGGCAACGTAATTGTCCTTAAAGGAAATCATTACAATTTAAATGAAATTGGGAGCTACTGGTTAGGGAAGTCTGTAGGGCATGCACAATACATACTAAACAAGAAACTGTAATTTCCCCAAATCACATCTTTTGAGTAATTTCACATCACAGTGCTATATCTATTTGGTTAAGGGGAAAACAGTTTATTTATTTATTTATTTTTTTGCTTTGCAATTTACAAGGGCAACATTTAACCAAGGACACACAAGTCTCTGAAATGGAAGCAAATGCAGCTTCAGTAAATCAAATCATTTCACTGGGACCAGTAAACTGTTGTTGGTACTTGGAACACAATCACTGAAGCAGTAAGGCATGCATAGAGGGCAGCCATCAGCCACCATGCCTGCTTCAAGGATGTGCGGTGGCTGCCGGCCAAAAGTCCTTAGAGGAATACACTGAATAAATTCCAGATGTTGGAATAGCTACCCATATGGAGTCAGCTGTTACATCTCCCTAAATATGATTTTTGTTCGTTCACTTCACTGTTGACTTGCCTTATGTACCACTATACAAATAAGGAAAAGGACCTCTGTCTTGCAGAATACTACTTGGTTCTCAAGAGTCCAGAGCTCATTATTCTTCTCCCCTCTCCCTCCCCCCCCCAAGTAAAGTAATTTGAGTCAATTGCTCCTCTGCCATTGAAATGCAAAGTGTTGAATGAAACTTCTTTGGACTTATTTTTTGAAAGGTAATTTACCAATGTTTTACACGTTCTTAAATGGGTTTTCATTTTAAGTGAGTGCCTCATGATGAAAACTAATAGTAGAATAAAAAGTTCATAGTTAATCATTATTTTATTAAAAGTTTATTGAAAGTACTCCCCACTTTGTAGACACAAGGTTTTACTGGAATTAGACTGTTGAAGAAACTTACAGTAGAAAGAAATCCTTAGAGCACATGCAATCTTGGCTTCATTTTTTCAGATGAAAATGGAAACTGCTGAATGAAACAACAGGTATAAGCAGCAAGAAGTGAATTATATTCCTTTGTTAGACTTAATAGATAACACCAAGCACATTCCATGCAATGTTCTGGATGAATATCAAGTCCTCTTGCCTAGAAACTAAAAAATATTTTACTTATGAAACCTCCTATTTCTAATGGGTTTGTGAGGTCACTGCTGAAGGATATCTGCGTGCCATCTGGCTATTGAAGAAGAAACTGAGTTACACAGACTAATAGTTTTTCCCAGTTAACACACCACCAGTAGAATTAAAACATAAACTTATTTTCACTTTTATGTTCTTTGAACTATATTACATCACTTTTGTTTTAGTATTGATGTTGGTAGGTTAAAAGAGGTAGCATAAGTAGAGCCAGTTTGGTAGTTCAGAATAATTGGTTTGAAGGAAATGCTATATTGTTAGGAGAAGGGCAGCCTCTTATAAGATTAGACCAATTTGTAATTTTAGAAATTTTTACTTTGCCTGTCTTATCAGAATGTGTGTGCTTTTGTTCATCTTTGCTAAGGATGCAATCCATCAGTTCACAGTCTATAAATAGTCCAGTGATTTCCATCTCTCAACCAATTAGGGTAAAATACAAAGGTTTTAGCCTGGTATTTAAGGCCACAGACAGTCTGGATCTTATCTCCCAGTCCAGCCTTATTTTACATTACTCCCCTTTGTGAACTCTGTTGAAGTCAAAGAAGCCTACCAATCGTTCTCTGAACTCAGTATTCCACCCCTCTTCCATCCCTTTGTAGACTTGTAAGATGGCCCTCATGTCTGACACGTCCTCTTCCCCTCAACTACTTGGAATCGCTACCTTCTTTCAAGATTTAGTTCGTCCCTCCCCTTCTCCCACTTCCTCTCATTATTAAACCTTTCTCTCTTTTTTTGATTATTATTTTTAAATTCCTTTTCTATGCCTATGTTATTGTCTCCTCAATAAAATCTAAGCTTCCTGAGGGCAGAGAGTTATGTGTGTGTGTGTGTGTGTGTTCATATCATATCACTTTTCTTTGAACTTAGCATACTGTCTTAGTAAAAGCTTAATAATGTTTTTGGGATGGAAAAATTTCACTTAATTTTCATGCTATCAGTATCCAATGCATGAGAAACTATAGCATGACAAAAAAAAAGTTACTATTGTTTCAGTAATGCTTTTATATGTATTTGTTCACCAGAGCATGTATAAATGCAGAATAGATATGTAGGCAATATGTATTGTTTATCCTGTCAAAGAATATATGCCATTTTTTTATGTTGTCATTCTATATATTTTGCTCAAAATTGCAATTCTTGGTGTGCATATAGTTTTCTTTTTTAAGATTCAGTTTCATTTTGTTTTCAGTTCCAAATCCTCTCCCTCCCCCATGAAACAGAAAGAAAAATAGAACCCATTTCAAGCATATATATATGTATGTGTATATTCATATATAGTTATACTATACCAATTCCCTCATTAGCCGTGTTCAATAAAAACAAGAAAAATAGAAGAAATTCATCTGCTCCCCCATTCACACATTATCTTCAGACCACAACTTGGGAACCACTGATTTAGGGAGAAAATCTTCATTCTTCTAAGAGGTTGCATGATGTAATAGTAATCAGTTTAGCAGGATACTTAGCACTTAAGTGCTAAGTGTGGAAGGTGCAAGCTTTGTCCCACTGTTGAGAAGGCATGAACTTCCCTGTTGATGTGGAAGAAGGGGAGTGGCTGAGGTGTGTATATAAGCAAGAATTCCAGAGACAGAGATAGAATTGGAATTTTGATCCCCTTGAAGGAAGAATCCTGGAGACTGAAGCTGGCTGAGAGAGAGACAAAGAGAGGGAGAGAGAGAAAGTTTCTCTCCCAGTATCTGAGAGACAGAACTGGAATTTTGCTCGCTTTGAAGGAAGAATCCTGGAGACTGAAGCCAGCTGAGGCAGAGAGCATCTGAGAGACAGAATTTGAATGCTGCTCCTGCTGAAGGGACAGAGAGAGAGAGAAAGAGTTTCTCTCCCAGCATCTGGAAGCTGAGAACTGACTGAGAACTGAGAAGGCGTTTTCCTGAGACCAGAATCTGGTGAGGGCCACCTGGAAGGCTGAGAGGGCTTGCCTGGAAGGCT
>CM053580.1:91260343-91277014 GCA_028627135.1 Pseudochirops cupreus
GCCCCATGAGTGGAAGTTTAAGTATTCTATTGTGAATTGATTGAATGACTAATGATTGAGTTGCCCCATGAGTGGAAGTCTGAGTATTCTATTGTTCCTTGTTCTGAATACTGTGGCCACTGTAGTGAAAACCATGTGGCCATTTTCTGTGATAAGCCTTGTTCTAAATATTGTGGCCACTGTAGTGAAAACTGTGTGGCCATTTTCTGTGATAAGATGTAATGTTGTAAATATTATAATGTTTTGAATGTTTGTCTTGATTTGTAATGGAATAAACAGAGTAGAGTGTTCACTATATTTTGTAATCTGAACTCTAAAAGCTGTTCACAGTAGCATTCCTTTGGGAATCTGCTGGTGCATGGCATTACACATCACTATAGCAAAGCTTTGCCTTCAAGGGAAATGATCTAGTACAATGAATTAAGATTCAAGAGCCAACAGCATTTGGTCAAGAAGAAGGTATATGATGTGATGGTAACTTTTGAAGTCTAATCCTTTTTTTTTAAGTCATGACTTGAGCTACTGAGCCAGTAATAATATAGCACTAGAAGTATCTAAAGTCCTATTTTTTCAATGTATAGAACAGTGACTTATTAATACTATATTGTCATCTCTTTTACTTCAGGCTTTCTATTGGGTCTTGAGAACAAGATTTTTGGCTGAAGTTGTAGCTTTATGACAAAGTATTAGAAACAACTTCTTTCTCTGCTGAGAGAGACTTAGGTATGTTTTCTCTTAAAGTAATAATAAAGCTTTTAGTCAAAAAGCTATTCATTTTTAAGGCTGAAACAAATTTGGGAGGAAAAAGACCCCATTACTGATGGGCTATAGGCCATGTGCCATTTGAAATGGGGGAAAAAACAAGATATTGCCTTATAGAGTCAATACAGTAATGTTTCTTAATTTCTTATATATGGTACCAGTATTCTATTGAGTTTGGCATTCTTAGGGTAATTTTTTAAAAATAGTGAAAAAGAATAGAGTCTGATGCATGTGCAGTGTTTCAGACTGTATCTGTCCATATGATGGAGGCTAGGGAGCCTGTTTTTGGGAGAGTCATGTTGTTGACTAAGAGAAGTGCCTTAGAGCTTTTGTGGGGCATGTGTAGACATTTTCTACATGGTTCTGGGTTTGCCAGGTAAGGGTGAATGAGAGCCTCTTTGGTTGCAGAAGCATTGAGAAGTCCTCAGTGGGCTTTCTTCATGTCTTTCTTGCCTAAATCCTTTTGGAAACTCTGTAGTTCGACTTATTTGCTCACTACATCTGGTAAAAGACCATGCAGTAAGGGCCTTAGAGCCTTAATGTTGCTGAGACCATGTGGCCCTGAGAAATGGGCCTTAGTCCTTGGCCTCTGTGTTTGTTCTTTTCAGTTCTAGGTGAAGGGAGTGGAGTCTCTGAACTTGTGAGTTTCAAAAGGTCAAGAGAGTGAACTGCAGGAATCTAGACATCAGAGTCCAGGCCAGGTTTTGCAGCTACCTTGGCATCAATACCATAGGAGACTTTCTGGATTCAGACCAACTAGAAGCTGAGAGAGGACAGTCATACCACATCTGAACGTGAACTTGGTGGGACCAATGCTATACAGGAACTGAGTTATTCCCCCTAAAGACTGAGGACCATATAGAAGAAAGTGTATTCTTAGGTGGTGGGGGTGTTTGTTGAGGAATGTTCCTACATTTATTCTTGCTATATCTTTGAAGTAAACATTCCTTTGTAAAAGTTAATTGATGTTAAGTGGCTAAATGGGACTGTGGCCTTAGTTGCTGGTGCCTAACAACTGAGGAGGAACACACATGGTCCGGTCTTTTGTACAAGATAGTAGAAAATAGGGAAAAATAACTTCCCAATCCTCAGGAAACCCTTTGGAACAGATGTAGCCAGTCTGATTCTGAGATACTGGACCAGAATATCCTTATCACAATAGGAACATAACATTTAGAAGAAATTTTAGGCTGATTTAATTTAAATCCCTAATTATCCTAAGTGAGGAAACAGAGACCCACGGTAGTTAAGTTTCTTTCCCATGACTAGTCAGAGCTGGAACTTGAAGCTCCTGACTTCTAGTGTAATGAGTTTCCATCTACCCCACAGTACCTTCTAAAAGGTATGACATTCACTTTTTTACTTGTTAAAGGAACATTCTTATATAATTCACTGGATTTGTGTTCCAGTCTGCTAGTTTACCCTGTATTTTACATTTGAATGATTGTTTCATTCATTTCTTTAGGAAGCAAATAGGTCCTTTTGAGGAAGCAAATGGTTACATGGTGGGTTGACTTGGCCTAATGCCAGTGGGCAGCCAAGCCAGTCTTACCCTTTTTTCCCAAGGGTCTTTGGTGCTCACCTAGATGCAGCCAGCGCATTCAACAAAGCAGAGTCAGGAGCCAGAAGAGTAAGTTATCTGCAGACAGCTTTATTTTTCTCTCCATCCATCTTTCATCCCTGGGGCTTCTATTATTTTATCCCCCTACTGAGCCCCTTTGGCAAATAGCCCACCTCCCTTGTAATCACCTCTGATGGCACAAGGGTGGGGTAAACACGTAAAGGAAGGACGGAGCTCACGTCCTCGGAACAGAGCATATCAACAAAACATCTGGGTTGTGAAATGCAGAATAAAACAGGACACGCTGACCCAGAGGCATAACTGCTGTCATGACTCTGTGTTTATGGTGTTTTCTGTCCTTCTGCATTCTCAGCATATTCTGGCACTCATGTTCCCAGGCAGAACTACACATCCCCCATCAGTGGGTTTCCCATATTTATATACATTTTCTTTTGTTTTTTGTTTGTTTTATTGTGTGTGTTTTGGTGTGGACTTTTGATTTCATTGATCTATGGAACTCACAGTGAGGAAACTCCCTCTACCAATGCAGATCAGCAGCTGTTCTGCAACTCACAATCTTAGAGAGTTGCTTGGGGGTCCTGAGAGGTTAACTTGCCTAAGATGACAGTCTTCTTAAAACTTTTCTTTTATGATATCACAATGGCTCTCTTGTATCTACTATTTTCAGTCTGGGGAAGAAGCTAAAATTCTGTTGTCCCAATGAGAAAATAAAGATTGTTCCCCTGGGAGTCTATCTCTACACTGGAAGTTGAGTTGTAAACCTAGGGTATGGAGGTCAATAATAGGAAATTCCTGATAGGTACCCAATTACAGGACTTGTTAGCTCTGCTTGGAAAGCTATAACTTCAGACCAGATAATGAGAGAGACTATTAGGCTTTCCCTAAGAACATGTAGAGTACTCTGATACTATTTTTCACAGTGAGAGAAACACACCTGAACAAGGAGAAGGTTTGGTTATCATGCATCCACATCCCACAATGATGTTGATTTGGGGAGAATCTTTGTGGAGACAAATTGTCATTTAGTTAAGAGGTTTTACTCTTTTCCTCTGTTCACCTTTCCAGATCTTATTTTATTGAGAACTTCTTTCCTAACTTCTCTTCCCTAAACTTTGAACATCAGTTTCATAACTATCTGCTTAAGCTTCTAGACTCAATACTTTTATGAACTTCTTGGTTTTGGAGTAGCAATAGGGTTCTTTTTAATTCTACGTTGAATCTTTTTTTTTTCCTCTTTAGGTGTGTTCTCTCTCTAGGCTTGACAGTTATCTCTAATCACACCTCCATGTATCACCTCCCCACTGTTTTGTTTTTGTCTTTCTCAGTGCTTGGCACACAGTAGGTATATATAAATACTTATTGAATGAATGGAAGCCAGGAATATGTCCCCAAGGGGAGAGCTATGAATGTTGTGGGCAGCAGAGAGAGGACACTTTCTAGGAGAAATCACCACAGCCAGCTTTAGCCATGGAGCAACCATACTGCTTGATGGTGTGCATGACAGCAAAAAGCAGTGCTCCAATCATTCCAGCAGAGTGCACTTTGTAGCAGATCTGAATCACTCAGATTTTGTGAAAAAGGCTCACAAAACCCCGATGGGTAACAATAGTTCATCTAGGGACTGTAAGTAACCTTGGAAAATATTAATTACAAGACTCTTTGGGACTTTTAAGTTATAGTGATTCACTTGTAAAGATTTTTTTTGTTGCTTTTCTTTATATTGAATAAAACTCTAATCAGAAACATTATAGCCACATGTTTTCAAGTTGGGAATTGATGCCAGTCTAGAAAGCTACTGAGTAGAAAAATTTCCTCATGTTTCTGGGACAGAGGTTTAGGCTATGAGAAGTGTGACACTTACATAAAATGACTTTATCTACATATCAGAACTTTAGGAAAAAAAGAATAAGAGGAGAGTTGAAAGTTTCAGTGAACTATTTAATTTACTTGTTGATGTATTTAGAAGGCCAGACAATCAAATGACAAGACTAAATATGTAGAGAATATATGGAGAGAAATTTGTGAGACCATTCATATTGACTAAGTTTTTCTAAAAAAGCTATTCTTCATTTGTCTCAGTGTCAAGGTGTTGTCTGAGCAATATCCTAGCCTCCCCCACCTCCATGCAAGTTAGGCTTATTTTTCCTTAAAAGGTATTGAAACTATCTTAAAGATTTAATTGGCTCCGAAGACTAAAGGCTTAGGCTATTGACATTACTTTCTGGTTACCAGAGTAAGAAATAACCATAAGGCCTTAAGGGTGCTCTCTGAAACTTGGCTGGCAGACCACCATGGACAACTCAGAAGCAGACACTTCACTCAGATAAAGCAAGTCACAATGTCTTTGATGTTGACTATGCTTGCCCTGATATTGATAAGTAAATCTTCTTTTGCGAACCACTGAATGACTTATAAGTGGTTCAGTTTGTTCTGATATTAGATTTAAACTACAAAGCTTCTGGCTTGCCAGGTTCAGTCCAAAACTGAGGAAGCAGGTAGGCCTGATTATTTTACTTGGTAGATTTGTGCCATTCTTGATAGAAATTAAAGTTAAATATAATAGAAATTAAATTGAAGTTTAAATATTAAAATGCTTTGTAGTTCAGCAAGGTTTTAGGGTCAACTTTCAAATATAGTCTGTGGACTGATCACCTTTCCTTCCATTTACTTGTAAGGCCATTTTTCCTTTTATATTCTCATCATAGTAGCTCCTAAGGTATTTTAGATGTCCATTATGGTATTTTTCACATTACTAAAATTACAATATCTCTCCCATTAACTAGTCAATTCATACTGAGCACCTAACCCAATTAATTAAATATTTAGCCATTTATTTGTAAATATGTTTTAAAAAATTCTATAGAGACCAGGGTTTAGAGCCTCAGGGAGACAGGAAGAAAGCTACTGGTGCTATGGACACCTGAGAGAGTATACTTGCTAGGAGATGCCACCATAGAAAATCATGGCCCTGCAGTGACCATGCTGCCAGAGCAGGCATAACAATCAAGAGAAATCAATCAATAAACATTTATTAAGCACCTACTATGTGCTGGGCAATATGCTAAATGCGGTGGATTCAAAGTCAACTTATCATTCCAACACAGAGCTAGAAATGGTCTTATCATTTAGTTTTCCTAGGATATCAAAATCTCCTTTCATGAATTTTCATGTCCCGTCAAAAGATGAGGGTTAAATTCACTCCTCTCAGGAAATGGTTTCTTAGTGTTACTCTTTCATCTCTTGCACTTCAACTGTCAGTTCCGTGTCTCCAGAAAAGTTTAACTCTTGGTCTTCTAACAGACTCTTTATGGAACAACCAAGCAACTGTAATTGTTTGAGATTCTATTGCCCTTTAAAGATACAGTAACAGTAAAGTCTCTGTTAAGGCTACTGAAGCTGATGTTATAATGGTAAACTGATTTTGGGACTTCCCCAATTGGTTACTTGGTGATGTCTTTTGGATGTTTTTATCTTTAAGAAGGAAGTCCAACCTAAATCTTAATTAGCAATTTAACAGCATTAGTAGGGCCTGGAGAGAAACCTGACATTTACTGGCTCCATTAATATGCTTATATTACTACTATACCATGAAATATGTCATAATTAAAAATGTTATGTCCTTAGTATCATTGAGTTTTGTGGGATAGGATGTATTTGTAATTCATTATTCTTATTAATGAATAGTTTCATTTATCTAGCTCATTGCTATTATTATTTTTTTCTACTCAAATGGTCTTAGCAGCTAGGTAGTATAATGGATATAGCACCGGGTTTGAAATCTGGAAGAATCATCTTGATGAATTTAAATCTAACTTTACACACTTTGTAGCCATATGACCCTGGGCAAGTCAACCCTGTTTGCCTCAGTTTCTGTAAAATGGGATGGAGAAGGAAATGGCAAATCATTCCAGAATCTTTGCCAAGAAAATCCCAAACAGGGTCACAAAGAGTAGGATATTATTGAACAAACAACACTCAAACGGTGGATACTTCCTTTAAAGAGAGGGTCCATGATTCTTTAAAATTCCTCTTCCCCAGAAAATAGCAGTTAGCATTAAGTTGCTGTTGAGTGCTGTCCCCCCATTCTGATACTTCGGATTTTAATATATTAGAACTTTCTGCAAACATTTAGGGAAAGAAATAGAGATCATTTGAATTTTCTGATAGCTCGTTTTAAGCAAAATAGGTACAGACTAGTTTAAAGTGCAGAATCAAGCCTATCTCCAAATGGCTTCACTGAGTTTACAAAACAAAAGCCTATGGTGCAGGAAGCCATTACTGCCTTATTTTCTTGATTGAAAGGTTGTATAAACAAATTAAACACCCACGAGAGACTTTGTTGACTGACTTAAAATTTAAATTTGAAGCTCCAATTATTTTTCACTATAATTAGACCTGCTTAGCTGTTCACATTAAATTTCAAGAATTTCAAGGATCTATCCTTTCCCTTATCTCTCCCTTACTTTCTTCCTTTGTTGCTCATTTGCTCAGTTTCTGAAAGCATACCTTTCTACTTTTTTTTCCCCATTCTTACTCTACTCCTTTTCTGTGCTTGATTTTACCCCATTCTATATAAATGTAAAAATATCTTATATTCATTATTCCACAAATGTTAATCCACAAGTGTTGACAGAACGTTATCTTCATTCAAGGTACTGTGCTAGATGGGGCCACATACCTTCAAATTGTGCTCTATTACTTGATGTTAAATTCAGTGTGTTTCAGTATAAAGGCAATATAATATATTCATATATGCCATAGGCTTGATTTAAAAACCTCATGTCTGAAAAGCTAGATTTGTTTTAAAAAGATACATTAAAGAGTAAGCATTTACTTCGTGAAAAAATATTTGTCAGATTCTTTGGGTAACAAATTCCCTTTGAACAGATAAGATATAATTCCAGTTATAAATTATTCATATTCCATGTCATGAATACATTTATTAAGTAGGACTTAGTTCCTGCCCCTTAGAAGCTTACAGTCTCTCCTAAGTTTATCGTCCAATACATTATTGCCTCATTTCACTTCCAAAAATTTCCTTCAGAGGATTCTCTGGGATACACCAGATTCTTGGGTCATGTAGTCACCAATTTTTTCTTGAATGTGTCTTCATATTTTATCAAAATATCACTAAATCAAGTTTTTTGAGTTGAATTTTACAAATAGTTTATTGTCTTTTAGGTATTTATAATGAAAATGATGTCGAAATCAGATATATTAAAATTATAATCAAAACTAAAGAATACGTGTAAATACTAAAGATATTTATAAAGTAATGTGATTGATTTTGGTGGAGAAAAACAAACATTAATGTTTCTTCTCTAGATTAGTTACCTTGGGATGAGAAAGCTGACTTATTGAGGATCCCCACTAAAACTCTAATCATTATTAGTCAATTCATTATGATTCTATAAGGAGTAATGATAGTTAGCAATTATTTATTTGTCTAATAATACAATAATACATCTAATAATATTTAGTCAATCATCTAATAATAGATATAAAGATAAACAATGTATTAATCCATATTTTGCATAAGTCACATAGGAATATAGATCCTAATAGGAAGGCCCCTATGATAAGTTTCAAACTTTAATATAATGTTCATTACTTGTTTACCAGCTATGGAACATGCTTAATTACAAGAACTTGACAAGGATATCTCCATCCTGTTTTGCTCAAATTCCATGACCAAGCCAAGCATGGGTAGTGGCATGGTATGAAAGTCCCCCTCTGATATGTTCTTGGCACATATCTATAGCCTGTACCATTTCCTCTTGCCTAACCTAAGGAGGAGCCCATCGATCTTGTGACCAGCTAGTCAGTGAATGTATTTCTTGATTCACTCAACTCGAGACCCTGTTGACATACCATTTTGACATACCCAGCTAAAACGCTCATGCATCATATGTAAACCAGTGGAATTATTCTGTATTTTGTATAGCTGCTTTAACATGTCTAGGTATTAAACCCTACAAAAACAGGGCCCTGGAAGGAGGATTGCAAATCCTAAGGAAGGTCTGAAGTCCACTTCATTAGAAGGGGGCCAAGTCCTTTCAATAAAATGTTTTAGCTCAGAGCTCTGTCTCATTTTGTCTTTTAGCCATTCAGTGCGATTTTTGCCTCCACAACTATATATTTATTTAGTGAGATCACTATTGGAAATGGTTTGTTGTTGTTGTTGTTGTTGTTTTAAAATTTCTTCAGTGCTTGTAACACAGTCTTGAAGAAATCGTTTTTGGGAAGGACTCATGCTTTGAGGATGGATGTTTTCTGGAAACAGCCAAAAAGTTTTTCAGTGCCCCCAAAATAATGTGTGCCTTCACTTTTTCTTTCCTCTGAGCCTTGGTATTTTACTATGTATACTATTCATTGGAAAATTAAATAGTTCTAACCACTAGAAGTCCCAAGCAGATGCTGCAGAATTGTGGAGGGAAGGAGGAGAGATGGAATCTTGCACTGAATAAGAAATTTAATTAGGTGCAAATGTCTCTTTTTGTCTCAGATTCTGGTAGGATCATTTAATATTTCATTTATTTATGCTTTATCTCTCAAACTAGGTGATAAGCAACTTGATGGCAGGGGTCATGTCTTACACTTCCTTATACCTTTCTCCCTCCACCATCCCTTTCATCACCTATGTTATATCCACAGTAGGCACTAGTTGTCTGTTTGATTCATTTGATTTGATTTATCAAATCATTTGTCCAAATATGGTAGTTAATGTTGGCATAGTAAATACTAAATATTTTACACTTATTTATTCTAGCAGTGTTAAGATTACAGTTTTAATTTTGTAGGAAAGCCACTGTAATGTAAACGATCTTTAAATGGTAATTTATGTTTATGGCCTTTTCTCCTTTGCTTTTTCCCCCCTTTTCCCTTGTTGCCTCTGCCAATCAGGGATACCATAAACTGGTTCCTGACTTACTGGCATTTTGGGTCTCTGGCTCCCAGGACATTATCCCTCTAATTAAGTCTCTGTGTTATTCTTGTATTTTGCTTGTTTGGCTCAATCTTTCTCTCCTTTTGCACTTAAATGTTACAGACAAAGAGAAAGCATAATAGCTGTCCAATCAAATTATGGAAAGGATGCTGAAAAGGTCAAAATTCTGAAAGAAACTATGATAATTTCTACAATGTATGAAGCCTCATTGTGGTATGGAGGTGACCCTGGATTCTCACATACTATGCCAGAAAACCACAAGTGTTACCAGGTTCTATGAAACAATACAGGCTTCTAGTACAGGCCCAGTGACAGTCCATTTAATACCTACGGACCAGTTTAGTTATGTACAGAGAGGCTCTGTACAACCAGAAAGTTGGCTAGATAATTTTTTTGTTTGTTTTGTTTTTTGGCCATGAAAACCCCTAAAAGGGGAAAGGAATAACGAATGACTGTTCTGTGTAGCCCTCTTCTGTTACTTCTACAGAAATGGTGTGGGAATAATCCAAAAGGGAGTAGAAAGCAAAAAGACTAAAACAATAAATTAGATCAGTTATAAACATTAACTATTAAAGCTATTAATGTGAGATTTTCCATGCAATACTCATCAGTTGATATTAGTACTATAGGAAATGAACCATAAATGTCAATGAGAATAATGTGAGTTTATTTCTTTGGTTTATTAAGCTATTTACAAGTAGCTTAATAAACACTAGTTAACTGTCTATTCTTATTAACATTTTTCCAATTAATGAAACCAGAACACATCAAGAATTAATTGAATATTGATATCAAATGAAATGAAAAACCAGGAAGTACATTCACCTTAGGTGTTTGCTAGGGTCATAGAGGTCCTGTGCCGAATACAGGTTGATGGTGAGATTCTCTAAATCTTCCTCTTCGTAGATGTCATTGTCCTCTTCTCCCTGTATACTTCCTTATTTGGTGACCTCATCTGTTATCCTGAATTTAATTACCACCTCTATGCTGATGATTCTTAAATCTACCTACCTTCCCTAACCTCTCTGCTGACCTCTAATCAGGCAGCTCTAACTACCCTTCAGATATCTCAAACTGGACATCCCGTCAACATTAATTGTGCGGAGCCTGACATTTACAGAGAATTAACTGTGGTCCAGGTGCTTTGCTGAACACTTCACAACTATTATCTCTGATTCTCACAACAACCCTGGGAGGTAGGTGTGATTATCATCTGCATTTTACAGCAAAGATTCCTCCCTGGAAGTTCTCAAGAGTTACTCCTACCTGTCAGTCTGTGTAGAAAGAACAAATGGATGGAAATATTATCCAGGCATTGATATATAGTTGGACAGGCAGCACACACAGCCAAGCCATCAGTATACATTGGACATAGAAAATGACCTAGGCTCAGAATGAAATCTAGGAATAGAGTGAACTGAGTTGTATTTGGCTGTAATTGTGCAACACTTAAAAAAAAATAATTAATTTATTTGTTTTCTTGTTTACATCATTCAGTTCCACGAGATTTTGAGTTATGAATTTTCTCCCCATCTTTCCCCTACCCAGCTCCTCTAAACAGCCATCCCACTGTATAACCCCTCCCCCAATCTGCTCTCTCCTATGTCCTCCCCCTCACCCCTCTGACTTTCCGGTAGGGCAGGATGGATCTCCCTACCCCAGTTGTGCAACACTTTCAGTAATTCCAAGCTTCTTACTAAATCAAAAACATCCATCTATCTGTCTGTCTCTATCCCTCTCTGTTATATAAAACATATGCATATATACATATTTCAGTCATGCAATCTTGCCATGAATCATGACCACCACAATCTCAGAAGCATCAAAATTGATGGCAGTCCAAAGGGTTAGGATAGGCATAAATAATAGGAGACCTGTTAACAATGACAAATTGTCTATAAATATCTAGCACAAAATGAATGATTACATATGGTTGAAGAAGGTGGTGGGCTGGTCAAGCAAGAGCAGGAAATAATAGCTGAATGATGAACTGGTACTCATTTAAATTTTATTTTGGTACATTGTTGCTTTACATCATGGTCATTTCCTCTCACTAACACCTCTCCTTTCCAATGCCTTCCTTGTAACAAAGAAAATTATTTAAGCAAAGCCGGTCAAAATATCAATCCCATCCAGCAGTATTTATGTCATAGTTCACCTCTGTGGTCTCTAACCCTCTGCTGGGATGAGAAAGATGGGTTTCTTTATCAGTTCTTCAGGACCAGAATTGTTCATATTGGACAGGTAGTTAGAAATGCCTGGTTGGGGGTGAGCAGAGAGGTTAGATTTGGGAATCATCAGCACAGAGATGGTAATTAAATCCAGGAGAGCTGATGAGATCACCAAATGAGGTACTACAGAGGGAGAAGAGAAGACAATGACATCCGGATGACATCTGTGAAGGGGAGGATTTAGAGAATCTCACTCTCAACAGAGAATAATCTCTCTTTTGTTGGTATTCTGTGGCCCTCTAGGCCACATGAGGCCTTCTGACTGAATCCAAACTTCACATAACAAATCCCCTTAATAAAAAGATTCATTCTGTAAAACTTGGACTCAGTCAAAAAGCCTCACTTGAGCACCTAGAGGATCACATGTGGCCTCAAGGCTGCAGGTTCCCCACCTCTGAGTCCTAGGGTGAATGTGCTTGCTGGATTTGATATCAATATTCAATAAATTCTTGATGTGTCTCGGTTTTATTAATTGGGAACATGTCAATAGGAAAAGCCAATTAACAAGCATTTATTAAGCTACTTGTAAATAGTTTAATAAACTGAATGAGCTGACATCATTCTTGGCATTTATGGATCATTTTCTACAGTACTATTATCAATAAAAAGCCTCACCTTATTAAGAGCTTCAATAGTTAATATTTATAAACAATCTAATTATTATCTGTCTTTTTGTTTTCTTCTTCCTTTTGGAATATTCCAAAACTACCTCTGCCACGTCTGAGGATATATGTCTTGACTAAAATCTTATCTTTTACTGGAAGTTCCCAATCTTGCTTAATTCTAGTGCCTTCTTTTCCCCTTTTCTCTTGTTTTGTATATATTTGTTTGTATGTTTTTCTCCCTTTACATTATAAGCTCCTTAAGGGCTTAGATGACTTTTGCCTTTTTTTGTATCCCCAGTGCTTTAGCATAGTGCCTGGCACATAGGTACCTAATATGTTTACTGATTAATCAATTGACCTTTTTTACTGTCAATGGAACCCTATTAGAGATATGCTTAGTAGTGTACTTGAGTTCATGTTAAGAGACGTAGCGGCAGGCTACCAAGCATGTTTGATGGACCTATGTGGAGGATCATGTATAGGAAGGAATGGAAGAATGATGTGTACAATTAAGAGAATACCCACTTCATAAAGGAAGACTATCTTGGTCTAGGTCACCTGAGGGGGGAGGGGAGAAGAGTGGTTAGGGGGTGAAAATCAGGAGGAAAAACCTGGGATGTTCTTCATTCACCAAGTGAGAAACTCAGATGAACTAAATGTGCTATATATATATATGTAGGCAGGGCAGGTTATTACCATTCCTCTTAGAACTAGGCTAAAACAGTGCTATCAAACTCAAATAGAAATAGGGGACATTAAACTGCAAGTAAGGACTCTTGTAGGCAGCATAATAACTTACATTTAAAATGCACCATTATCTATGTTTTATGGTATTTATTTTGTTAACTATTTGCCAATTGCACTTCAATCATGTCTGCACTCAAGAATGTTGCTGGCCTTGTGTTTGACACTTCTAATCTGAGAGACTGCTTTGTACAATTTGGCAATGTTGTCAGGTCATCAAAAGTCCAACTGCTCTGTTGCCATAGGCTCTGTAGACTCTAGAAGCTCCTGTTGGGGACTTACAGTTTGGCCAGGAGTCCTGCTGAACCATGGGACCTGGGGGGTCAGTATTCTTCAGCGGAAAGGGGGATGGTCTCTTAATTTGTGTATAGATGTGTACAAATCAAAGAATGGCCAAACTGGATCTGAACATGGACTGCTTTAGGTAACTAAATTCTTAGGGGGCTAAGACAAAACAGGGAAGATGTTTAGGAGAAGTATTATATTGAGACACAAAATAAAGGAAGTATTGGAGAATAAATTGTTTGCCTGACTCAATAAGTCCCCATGATGTCCTGCACTTTAATCATGGCAAGGTTTTCTTTTCTTCCTTCCTTCCTTTTTTCCTTCCTTCCTTCCTTCCTTCCTTCTTTCCTTCCTTCTTTCTTTCCTTCCTTCCTTCCTTCCTTCTTTCCTTCCTCCCTTCCTGCCTTCCTTGTATTAAACCTAATCACCAGCAAGTACATTTTAAAAAAATCAAAGAACAAAAAAGAGGATTGTATATGAAGCTGTGAACTTCTGTTAAATATAGTTTTTAAAAGTACATATTAAATTTAATAAGGTGATAATGAAATTGCCCTGTTTATTCTATGTTTCTTTTAAAACATTGTTCTGTGTATTTTAAAAACTTTTTATCAATGCCATTTTCTTTTTCCTCCCGTCACTTCCCAGTACTTGCCCCCATATACTTGTACCAAATAAGCACAATCAATCAATACAAATTTATTAAGTACCTATTATGTGCCAAACACTGTGGTAAGTTCTGGGCAGATAGAAAGAAGCAAAAGACAGTCCCTGTCCTCAAAGAATTTATGCTCTAAAGAGGGAGACAATATGTGAACAAATATATACAAAGCAAAGTTTATACAGGAGATAACAGAGGGAAGGCACTGGAATTTCAGAGGTTGGGGAAACCTTCTGGTAGCAGATGAGATTTTAGTTGAGACTTAAAGGAAGTCAGGGAGGTCAGTAGTCAGAATAGAGAAGGGAAAGCACCCCAGGCATGGAGGACAACCAGAGAAAATACCCGGAGTTGACAGATGGAGAGTCTTGTTCCTGTAACAGACAAGAGGCCAGTATCACTGGATGGAAGAGTATGCATTGGGAAGTAAGATGTAAGAAGACTGGAAAGGTAAGAGGGGGTTAGTTACTAAAGGGCTTTGAATGCCAAACCAATCAGATATTTGGGGGATGGAGAAATGCCCTTACAGGTGACTGAGCAGAGAGTGCTGCTGATTTTTTTAAAAAGGGAATGACCTGCACTCAGTCTCTTTTATTAGAACATCTGGGTATTTTCAAGACTCTCACTGGAAAGGTGGGGGTTTTGCCTGTGCTCTTGCCTCACTTGGCAACATTATTCCTATAAAACAAGTAGAACAAAGGGGCTCAGCTTGGTGAGCTTGGGCCTCAGGTTGTTTTTTCTGCTTTATCTTTCTTTGCTTTACGAGAGGTGACTGAAATTGATCTCTAGATGGATGTTTCCAGTCTTGGTGGTGACTTTTTGAGTTTACAGGTGCAGACATCCTGAGTCCTTAGGTTGGTGTTGGCTAAAAGTTACAAATAATACCCCGGAACTATTTCAGTACTTCTTGGAGAAGATCAGAGAGGAGCCCCAGTTACTAACCAGACATTGGCTAAAGATATGGACTGTGAGGGAGGCAGAGAAGGTCTGAAGTGAAATTCAATAATGCCTATTCAGCTATCCAATAAACTCAGTGTTTGAGTCTTAGCTTCCCGAGATTGTAACTTAATAAATACTTGCTGATTGCTTACTTGGTATTAATTGTTCCTTGTTTAACTATAATTCAAAATGTACACTTTTGAGAGCCTTTTGTGTTTAGCATTTCTTTTGTATGGAAAAAAAATAAATACTTGTTCCTTACCTAATTTACATTGTACATTGAGTATTTTTTTTTCTGTCACCTTTGGGGTGGTGACAGTAAAAATGTCATAACAAAATTGATGATAACGAAATTTTCAAAATTACATGGATAAAGTCCTAGTCTGTTTTTATTATGACATGTAGGTGATATTTGATTTTTGAAGGATCCATTAACAAAGGGTATGTCCTGGAAAGTATTGCCAATTGTTGTTTTTGTTTTTTTGCTTTTTTGGAGGGTGCCTTTATGAACCTCGTTTTAGAGTTGAGGAACTTGAGGCAGACTGTGGTTAAGTGAGTTGCCCAGGGTTAGCTAGTAAGTGTCAGAGCTCAGATGTGAACTTGGGTCTTCTTGACTTTAGCTCTGAGAGTACTCTACATCCCCGGTGCCTCTTAGTAGCCAAAATCATCTCTGTCATCCTCCTCCTCCTCCTCCTTGTCCTCATCATCATTTTTATAATAATCATAATTATCATCAGGCAACAGAAAGTAAGCATTTTGGCCAGTCCTCTCTATGTATTAGCCTATCCAAACTTTTTCAGATATAGGATAAATATCTATTCCTTTGTGGACCCATAAAAAAAGCCTGCCCCCTCTCTACCCACCCTCCAAAAAACAAAAAACAAAAACAACAATTGCCAGTACTTCCCAGGACTTACCCTTTGTTAATAGATTGTTCAAAAATCAAATATCACCTACATGTCATAATAAAAATAGACTAGGACTTTATCCATGTAATTTTGAATAATTATTTCACCCTCCAAAAATCCCAGTATTATATTCAATTGAGCATTAACTTCCTTATGTTTGTGCAAATGATATTTTTTATTAATAAGATATGTATGAATAGCATATGGCAAAAATTTTATTAAAATATTGTTAAGCTGGTATGTAAAAGAACTCAGTCGAACTCAACTATATGCATGGGTTATATAAATGTGCCATGGAACTAATTTTTTTGTACCATAGAATATGGTGTGAGGGTCCTGTTGAGTTATGAAGTGAACTTAACTTATAAATGGGGGAACATACCAGCATTATGATGCTGAAGGTACAATTTAGGTCAATGCAAAAAGACAAACAGCTGTGTAGTAGTTCTTAAAGTCATGATACTGAGAATTATGATTATAATAGTTTGAAATCTCTTGATGGTTATAGGTTTAAAAATTGAACTCAAATAAAAAAAAACCACCACCAATGACTCTACAGATATACATTATAATGTTGAGAACTAATTTTATTACACTGAGATTTAAGGGAAGAGAATTTTATTGTACCATCCTATCACTCTGCCATATAGTAACTATAACGTCAAAACTTTTATGTTACTTAGTTTTAGCTTTAGAAAAGAGACTGATTAAATACTTTAGAAATTGTAGTCATAATAGTAGCCAGGATTTATAAAGCACTAAAAAGTTTACAAGGCCCTTTGTTTGTTTGTTTGTTCCAGGATCCAGTGTTGTGAATATTATAATGTTTGAATGTTTGTCTTGATTTGTAATGGAATAAACAGAGTGTTCACTATATTTTGTAATCTGAACTCTAAAAGCTGTTCGCAGTAGCATTCCTTTGGGAATCTGCTGGTGCATGGCATTACATTATGGTGTAGTCGGTAGGATTACAATGTATAGTGCCTCTGTTTGTTCCAGGATCCAGGATTCATG
>CM053580.1:91277514-91314158 GCA_028627135.1 Pseudochirops cupreus
CCCCCCCCCCCCGCCACTTTTACAATGAAGAGTCTGAGGTCAATAGAAGTGAAGCGATTTGCCCGAAGTTACATCAGTAATGTGTCAGTCATGGGATTTAAACTTAGGTTCTCTGATTCTGGAGCCAGTATTCTTTAAAACAGACAAACAAAAAACCAAGCAAACAGGTGAAGAAACTAAGGCTCAGAGAAATGAAATTATTTGCACAAGATTACAAAGTAAGTATTATTCCTGGGAGTTATATCCAGATCTTCTGAATCCAGATGCAGTGCCTTAAACTGCATAAGTAATGGTAATTACTATGTGATGTATATATATATATGTATATACATACATACATACATACATACATACATATATATACATATATATATATATATACACACACATACATACATATATCACAAAACATCATATTTGGGAAGGACTACAGAGGCCATATGATTCAACCCATATATGTCCATAATTTTCTCCAGAGTTTCTGTGAGGTGGCTGTCCAATGTCTACTTCAAGATCTCCAGTGAAGAGGAACCCAATACTTTTCAAAGCAACTCACTCCATTTTTATATAGCTTTCACGGTTAGGAATTGTTTTTTTCACAGCAGGTCCAAATCTACCACTCCTTTCTACTGGTCCTAGTACTACCCATTTGGAACCAAATAGGTCAAGTCTAATTATTCTACTATATCCCAGCTCTTTAGATTCTAGGACTTCTATCATGTCCTGCCAAAGTCTTTCATTTTTCAGGCAAAACATTCCCAGATTCTTCAGTCAATCCTTGTTTGTCATGTTCTCCAGCCCTCACATCTCCTAGGAACCCTTTTTGGATATGATCTCATGTTTCTGTGATTTTATTAAAATATGACATCTGGGGCAGGGTACAGTAGAACCATTTCTCTCATTCTTGATAGCATGTCTCTCCTAATAGCCTTAGCTTTTTTTTGCTCTCTCTCTCTCTCTGTGACATGCAAAGAGAGACATAAGAGAACTCTTTTCTAGTCACAAATCTCCCATCTTGTACTCACAAAGTTAAATTTTTGAATTCAGTGGAATTATATATATATATATATATCCCTATTAATTTCCAATTTATCCTATTTGAACCATTACTTGATTCTATCAAAGTATTAGATCTAGAACATCATTCAATATATTAACTATCCCTCCTAGCTTCATATAATCTGCAAATCTGACAAAGATGCCTTCTGTGGATGCATTCAAATGGTAAGATGTTCTAAACAGTAAACACCTAGGAGAAGTTCCCTGGAACACTGCTTTAGACAACATTTTCTAAATTAGAAGTCAGGATTTTTTTAAATAAAGGGCCAGATAGTAAATATTTTACACTTTGTAGGCCAAAAGGCAGGGACTGCTAGGTGGTGCAGTAGATAGAGTATCAGACCTGGAGTAAGGAGACTCATCATCCTGAGTTGAAATCTGGCCTCAGACACTTATTAGCTGTTTGACTTTGGGCAGGTCATTTTACCCTGTTTGCCTCAGTTTCTTCATCTGCAAAATGAGTCAGAGAAGGAAAATGGTAAACCACTTCAGTATCTTTGCCAAGAAAACCCCAAATGGGTGTCACAAAGAGTCAGACATGGTTAAAAATGATTAAACAATAGGCCAAGAAGCAAAATTAATTATATATAGGAAAATACAGAGAAAATAAATAAATAAAATATTCCCACATTTTATGAATATTAACACATAACAACAATAATGATAGAGTATAATTTTTGTAATGTAAATTTACTAATGAGAAAAGAATTATTTTTGGGTGCGATATTTCACTTAATTGGGGTTCAAAGTTAAAGTTCAAAAGTATTTGCAAATGTTCATTTGTTAATTATGATCTCTAATAGTTTTCATACTTTTCATCTTTGACAATGTCTTTGCACATAGACAGGTATTGCCAAATACTGATATCAGTCCACAAGCATATATTTTAATTGAGCTTAAAGGCTAATTATCTTAAGCAAGTTTTTCTCTGCACATATTTCTTTAGCTGTTCCAACTAAACATAATTTAACCTCTATCTATTACCCTCACCCTAGGCAATTTGGGCCACTTAACAAGTTTTGAACTGACTAACTGTATTATCATATTGCCTACCCCTTGTGACTCCATCTTTACCAGAAGGACAACTAAATACTTTATTAAAAGTCTTGCTGAAATCCAAGGCATCTATATATCATTTCCTATAAAAAATAAAATTAAAATAGTCTGGCATTAATGCTTTTGGTCATTTGCTCTTAGTGATCATTGTTTTCCTTTCTATAGGTTAACAAATTATCCTTTTAATTACTTCTAGAGCTATTAATAATTTTGAAAAAGTTAATAATTTCTAGAGTTTGATAAGAATCAAAGCCAAACTCACTGGTCTAGAGTTTATATACAGACTCTACTTTCACTCCTTTTTTGAATATAAGGACATTTGTCTCATGGAGTCCTGTTACACTTTCCAATTTTATGAGGTCTTTTAGAAATTTTAATATTAGTTCTTTCAATAAACTATCCTATAGTTGCTCCAGGCTCGATGATTTATGAGCTTACCATCTTCTCTCTGTCTCTCTGTCTCTCTCTCTCTCTTTTTGCTTTTTGTAGGGGGAAGGCAGGGCAGTTGGGGTTAAGTGAGTTGCCCAAGGACACATGGCTAGCAAATGTTAAGTGTCTGAGGTTGGATTTGAACTCAGGTCCTTCTGACTCCAGAGCCGGTGCTCTATTCACTGTGCCACCTAGCCACCCCAACATCTTCTCTTTTACCTTGGATTTCCACTTCCTATTAACTAGTTCTGTTGCCTCACCTGCTTCAGCAATCATTCTCTTTGGAAGAGAAGTTATAAGCAGAGTTGAGTTCATCTTTCTTATTGTCCACTGTCATCATCCTGTCCACCTTTGATCCTCTTTCTTTTTTTGAATCTTCTCAACTCCTAACATAAGTCAAATAATTCTTTTAAAATTCCTCCCAGTCTCTCTCCCCTCCCACCCCTTTACCACCCTATCCCCTCCCCCCCGCCACTGGCCAAACAACCATTAGAAATAAAATTTTCCTTTTTCTTGAAGGAAATTAGACTTGTGAATAATTTTCAGAGATGGATTCTACTTGGGTTATTCGTATTAGTAAATTGTTGTTGTTGCCAATTGGGTACAAGCTTCTTTCTTTTCACTGCATGTTAGGAAAAAGGCCATAGTGAAAACCATGCCATTGCTATCTTAAGAAATCGAGAATAAGTGAACCCAGAGGTATTTATTCATGTTCCTGCTTTGTACAATTTTCTATCTCACTTTTCCATTTTATGAGGTTTTTACTTCTTTTTCTTGTGATTTTGTCCAGACTGAACCTCACTAAATCAATTTTGCACCAACTATATAAACAATCCATCCAGTAAATGTCAAACAAATTCTTTTCCTTTATTTTGAAAAAAAAAGTTGAGAAAACAGAAGAAAATGGATCATTTATTGGTTTTTGGAAGCACACAACAGAATACATACAACAAATTCTGATTTGCTTTACAGAGTAGGCATAATGCTTTATACTGATAAGCCTGAAGAAGACAGGTCATGTCCTAACTTGCAACCTGTATATTCAGCTGAAGGCTTTTCATCTGTAATGTAGAATTGAAAGCTGTTATTGAATTTTGCTACCTGGGAAGCACAGTGTCTGTTGATGGGCAAAGTAGGAAATTAAATAAAGAAGCAAACACTTCAGGAGATTTTCAGACAGTGAGTAGCTCTAACATGGCATTAAACTTCATGCCTGACTAAGAGTCTACTAAGTGATAAATAACATCCAACTTTCAATATGATGTGAATGTTAAATCTGCTGCAGATACCATATACAATTTCTTTATGTCCTCTACCTTTTCTCAGTTCAAAATTAAATGTCAAAACTGGAACTTCAACAAGGTCGTAGCTCACAGTTCACAATGAACATTCCACTCACTACAATGTAGATCTATAGGGTGTATAAAAACCACACTGGAGCATCTGATGTAGAACATAGATGAAGATTAGTAATGAAATGTGGGAATCTTCTGACATTTAGAGTGGTAAGGTTTTAAAGCTTGTTAACCCAAATCAATCTGTAGTTGAACTGATATATTTGTAAAATATTTTTTCTCAGGGGACTGTTTTGACTCCTAACCAAACTGACATTAAGTCTAGTTTGGGAGTGGGATACAAAATGTTACATAAATATAAAATAATATGAGAAGGGGGAAAGAGAACACTAAAAGTAAGGGGTTTAGGAAAACCTTCATATAAGACATGACACCTGATCTGAGAGAGAAGATCTTTGGAAAAAGAGATTCTAAAAAATAGAAACAAGAAAGTGCTCCATTCCAGACATAGGGGGCAGCCTATTCAAAAATATAGTGATGGGAAATGATACATAGAACACTGAATTCAGGTAAGTTAGTAGGCTAGTTTGGCTAAAACATATAGTACAGTGAGTAAAGCCTTGTTATAAAGCTAGAAAAAGATGACAGCTGAGTATGGAAAAAGTATTGTGAACTAATAAAGGTAAAGAAGTCTCATCATATAATGGCTTATATTTTCCATATGTAGATGAAGACATTTCATTTGAAAAGTAGTACAGAATGATGTAATTGAATTTACTTCCTCTTTTGCCACTGACACTGATCTCCAGGAGGAAGAGTCCCCAGTTTGGACTGTGAAAATTTTGGTTGATACAAAGAATATCCAAAAGGCCAATAATGGACCCATGATAGCATACCACTACATTAATACAGAACAACAAATATTTAGTATAGCTTAATCAAGAATGAATGATCTTTTCTTTCCCTGCTTCACATAGCATACTGTGTCAGTCTTATTATTTTAGGCTCTATAGTTGTGTTATGAAAATTTAATAATACTGCTTGGTGATGGATATCTCATGTATCTTTTGTTGAATTATAAGCTCCATGAGGGCAGGACTTATTTCTTAAATATCTCTGTATCACTTCCAGTGGTAAGCATATAGTATTTCATATAGTGCTCACTTAATAAGTGACTGAATAGATGGATGGATAAATGGATGGATGGGTTGTTGGGGAATGGGTTGATGGCTTTGAATGCTGAGAAACCATGGCAGAAAGCCTAATTTAATGTTCTATAAATATAAGATGGATCATTTTGAACAAAAAAAGGACCATGAAGAGAGGCAGAAGAGCTGCCATTTAGATTTCACCTTCAGAAGAATATAGATTCAAGGGAGAAGTTTTATTTATTTTTTAAATGAAATAGTAATAGTTCCTGAGAATGATTCTTGCAGTTAGGAACTATATAAGAATAAAAAGGAAATGAGGTGGTAAAGGGAAAAAATCTGTCAAACATTTGAGAGCCTTTTCGTTAAGACCCATTACCTTCTCAAAAAGAGAACATTATAAGAACAGAAATATGAGGCAGAGGATGTTTGTAAGAAAGCATTATATTGCTTAGTTATGATTTTTGGTAAGGATATGACTTCATTTGTATCCATAATTGAAGTTTTTATTTCCAATAATTCTTCAATCAAAATATTTGAGTACAAAAATGACAGTTTTATTCTCAGTGTTGCAGATATAGTATCCAAAGCTGAACTGAACAGAGTATGTGGTGCAACAGAAACAATTATGAAAAAACTATTCCTTGGTCATTTAAAAATATTATGGCAGAATGGTCTAGTGGGTACATAATAAGTAAAATTTTATTCTTAAATATCCCTTTGACTTTTTTTTTTCAATTTGGGCAGTTATGTGGCACAGTGGCCAGAGCACTGGGCCTGGAGTCAGGAAGACCCAAGTTCAAAATCTGCCTCAGTCATAAGCTGTGTAACCCTAAGTAAGTCACCTATCCAATGTCTGACTCAGTTTCCTCAACTCAAAAATAGGAACAATAATGGCATCTAGATCCCAGGGTTGTTGTAAGTCTCAAATGAGATAATATCTGTAAAATGCTTAGCACAGCACGGGGAATGTAGTAGGCATGTTATATGTGCTTGTTTCTTTTCTTTCTTCTCAACATAATTCTACCATTACCTAGTTGTATTACCTTGGGCAAGTTACAGAACATTTGGGTGGCATCCTTTTTCTCATCTATAATTTGAGTGGACTGGACTAAATTAGATGCTCTCTAAGGCCACTTACAGGTCTCAAATTTGGTTCTACTAACATTGTAATAACAACAAGTAGCAACTTAGGATCAGGTAAGGTACGAAACCTCATAGCATATAATTGTTCATAAAGGCTTGTCTTTATCCCTTTGCTACCCAGAGCCCTAAAGCCCTGTTCGCTGCAGCTGGAAAAGAAAACTAATCAGAGCACACCCAAATCACCAATATTACATCTATTTTCTACTCTGGAATAGAATCACTCTGCAAATGCTCAAATAGTTGTATGCCTTATCAATAGAGAATGCCACACCACACTTCCAAATCCTGCTCATATAGGCTCACTACTTTGGGTGCAATGAACAAGCTCATACTACTTCTTACAGAACTCTCTTCCAAAATTTTATTGCTCTCTCCTCTTCTCCCCCTCACTCTATTTCACATCCTTATAACACCTTCCCATTTTAAAGGGCCCTGCTAGAGGTATCCTGGATTTTCTGCTTTTGCATTTCTCATTACTTATGTAAAATATATATGTGTGTATACACACACACACACACACATTTGTGTGTATGTATTTATTTTTACAATGGGGCAGCTAGGTGGCACAGTGCATAAAGAACCAGGCCTGGAATTAGGAATACTCATCTTTGAAAGTTAAAATCCAGCCTCAGAAACAACTGTCTGTGTGACTCTGGGCAAGTCACTTAACCATGTTTGCCTCAGTTTGCTCATCTGTAAAATTAGCTTGAGAAGGAATGACAAAGCACTCCAGTATCTTTGCCAAGAAAACCTCAAATGGGATTACAAAGAGTTGGGCATGACTGAAAAATGACTGAACACAACATTTTTTACTATAGTCCCAACAGTTAAAAGCAGCTAGGTGGTACAGTAGATAGAGTGCTGAGTTTGGATTCAGGAAGACCTTGGACACTTGCTTGCTCTGTGACCCTGGACAAGTCACTTATTCTCTGCTTCAGTTTCCTCACCTGTACAATGGGGATGATAATAGCACTTACCTCCCAGGTTATGAGGATGACATGAGATATCTGTAAAGCATTTAGTGTCTGGAACACAGTAGGGACTTAATAAATGATTTCTTCCTTTCTATATTGTTGCTTTACATGTTGTCCTTATTTCCTCAACCAGCTTGTAAGCTACTTGATTGCAGAGGTCATGTCTTCTACTCTTTTTTGTATCCCCCATAATGTTTCTTATCAAGTTGTGAATACCATAGAGCATGCTTTTGCTAGAAGGACCTTGGATATTCTCTGACCCAGGGTACTAATTTTTCAGAGGACAAAATGGATTCTAGAGAAAAATGAATCATTTGACTAGTCTCTAGCAGAGCTAGGACTAGAACATGAGCCTCCTGATTCCTCCTTCTCCTGTTTTGTCCTGCCATCCTTATGTAATGGAACAGATGATTATTTAACTATGCATCTAGCTATATATTATGTCTATACAGGAGGCTAGCTGGATTTACAAAGAAATACTGTGGTACGTGGTGAGAAGAGTAAAAATAGAGGAAGAAAAGGAGATAGGTGACATAGGTGTCTAAGACCTTGGTTCAATAGATAGGGAAAATGAAACATAATATTCCTCAAAGACCTGATAAGCAATGCAATGAGGAATGTCTCTCATTTGTTTTTTGTTTTTTGTTTTTTCAGATCAGGGCTAGTTTTTTTTGTTTTTGTTGGAATCTCTAGAACTTATCACAGTGCTTCCTGTACAGTAGGTACTTAATAAATGTTTATTGAATTAAATTGCTAGGAATGTGCAACTGAAAGGGATATAAAGCTTAACCTTCTGCCTAAAACTGTTTTCTCTTTTATAAAATGAATTTGAATGTTCTGTCTTTGCTGTATCTTTCTTTACATCAGTTTATTTGGTGTGAGGAGGGAGGTCAAAGTAGACAGCAACATTTGTCAAAGTCCAGGCATTCATTGTACTTGTTACATGTATTCTGACTCAGTAAATATACACTCCTACTTTCATATATTCACAGAAACAAACTGCTAGAGTATTTCTTTATTTAAGTACACAAGAAAAATGAATAGAAGTTTAAAAAATGCTTCATTTTTACATGAGGCCAGCATTTTAGGTTTGAGATTGGTGCAAGCACCTGACTTTGGATTGCTTGCTGTATTGGTGTCCCTCATAGGCAGTAAACTCCTCAGGGCAGGGGCTGTGTCTAAATTGCTCTCTGTGATAAATGCTTCTTGTTGATGTAATGTCTTCTATGAAAGACAAAGCCTCTGATTACTTAATGTTTCAAAATTATTTTTAAAAAGATGAGTCGGGAATCCAAGTAGTGTATAATGTGTACATGACACCTAACTAGGTGCTTGGGAAGTGGCATTAGGGTTAAATCAACGTGTCGGAATGGAACTCAAGAGTTTACATTTTAAGACTGATAATACTTTAATAGAAACATAACCAAATAAGACTGGCATTTGGCCCAGTAGGAATTTTTGCATAAAAATCTGAATAGAGAAATAATGTTTTAAATCTTTTACTTTGTTTTAGTAAATAATAACAATAATTTTCACTTACATAGCACTTTATAAAGAACTTTATATAAATTATGCTTTATCAAGGATCTCAAAACATATACTTAGGGTGATGATGTTGAAATGTAACATATTTAAGCTTTTTCTGAAAGTCCTCATCACAGTGTTAGTCCTTACCAGAATATAAATCTATAAATCTCTTGGGGTAGGAGAGGGGGGGGCATAGTGTAGTATAATAGAATAGCCTGGAACAACAATTCCAATCCTGATTCTGTTAGCTACCAACTGTGGAAACCTGGACTTATCTACTAAGTCATAGATGGGCTGTGAGTTGCATTGAAGGAGGGATTTCTCGTTCTAGGAGTGCCCAATGCTTGCTAAATACACATTTTCTTTGTGTATATTACATATATAATATATGTGAATGTAAATAACATATAGACTGAATATTATGTGTATATATGTACATACACACCTCTGTGTATATACATATCTATATCTATATAAACTTTAGAAAGGTATGTTGTAGTCTAATTCAAACACTACTCCTTCAAAGAGGCTTCTCTGAGCTCCCCTTTTGGTTAACAGCCTTTTATCTTTCATGTAAGCTTGGTACTTACTTTCATCTCTTTCTGATACACTTATCTTTTTGTAGTATATATTATAGTTACCTGCATGTTTATTATGCACATCCCAGATTGTAAAGATTTCTGAGGCCAGGGATCATGGTTTGCTTAAAATTAATAACTCCCTTAATATCTAGACAACAGGCACTTAATAAATTGATGAATTAAGTTGTTGAAGATCACTAATCATGCCCTTGTCACTAAATGATTTTTTCCCTCCTGTTCTCATCTTCATTGTCCTTTCGGTAATATTGGGCATTGTTGACCACCTCCTTATCCTTGATTTTGCCTCTTCCCTTTATTCCATCCTGACTTGAGTAGTGTCATGATTTTCTTCCTACATCTCTGACCACTTCTTTTCTGTTCTCCATGGATGCTTCTTTATCTTTTTCCCATATTAAACACAGATACCCCCAACCTTCTGTATTCATGCCTCTTTTCTTTTTTTCTTTTTATTTTCTTTTTAATTTAGGGAATAAAAAAAGCACTTCCATAACACAATGTAATAAAAAATAATTGCACATGAAACTGCAACTCATTTATGTACAGCTTGATATTCCTTTTAAACATATGATAAAGTTATCATGTAATTTTTTTCTTTTTTTCTCTTCCCAAGATGGCTACCATTAGACACAAATATGTGTGTACATATGTGTGTATATGTATGTAAAATCACTTTATATATACCTCTATGTATAATATGTACCTCTTTTCTAATTGCTCCATCTTTTTTCTCAACTATTTCTATTAGTTCAGTGATCACCTCCATGCAGATGACTCCCAAATCTATATCTGCACCCCAAGCACATAGAAGGTACTTAGAAAATATTTGCAAAATGAGAGGTTGAAACAAACATTTATGAATATTATCGAATTCAAAGTGGGTAGTATAAAATGTTATTGTACTCATTTTAGAATGGAGAAAACAAGTTCGGGGGCTTTGTGACTTGTTAATATCATGTCGGCATTCATGCTTTGTTATGAGGAGAAAAAATGAGAGGTAGATAGTTAGCATTTATAACACCTACTATGTGCCGGGCACTATACTAAATACACTACAAATATTATTCATTTGATCATTGTAACATGGGTGCTGTGGCTATTCCTATTTTACAGTTGAGGAAACTGGGGAAGACAGTTTAAGTGATTTACACAGGGTCACCCAGCTAGTAAATATCTGAGGCTAGATTTGAATTCATATCTTCCTAATTCCACGTGCAATGCTCTATCCATTGTGCCACTTAGCTAGAGGTAGGAAAGGTACTGTTTCAGGAGAAATTAAAAAATGGTCTGGGTCCAGGTGCGGATAAAAAGGAATGCTGCTAGGTGATATATATTATAGTTTTTATCTTATCCTCATATCACTGGACTATTATAATGATACATTCTAAAGAAGAAAATGTTAATAATGTAGTCCTTACATATTAAGAAAGTATTCTGTTTTAACCATGCTTCTCTTTTGAAACTGAGGTTTCAGCTCATCCTCTTGATTGTATTTGTACAGGATTGTGGAAAGATTTATGAGGATACAATAACTCTTCAGTTACTTGAATGAACTTGCTACTTTCTTCTCTGTGTCCGCAAATGATTTGAAGGGGAGTTAGAAAATGTGTATCAGAACCTGAACATGAAGGCAATGATAGAACATTTGTAGGGGAAGCAGAGGAATGAGCATTAACATTGATTGGTCTTGCCCTTACAATCTTTAACTTTTCAATTTTTATCCCTGACTTGTATTTGATTAGTTGTTCTTCCTATATCATTTTATTGCATCTGATCAGTTCTGCTAATCACTGCTCCTTTTCTTCCATATTTGTTTATTAGCTGAGTAGTTAAAAAATATTGACCAGAGATCAGAATTTATAGCACATATATGACAAAAGGCATCACAGCCAGTTTTTTTTTAAACTTAATGAATTCCCCAAAACACCAAGACATTAAGCACAGAACCTGCCATATCTTTCCCCTTCTGTTCCTTTACAGAAAGTTATGTTAAATGCAGTGGTGAGATATAAAATACTGTAGATGGTGGTGCCTACTGCTCTTGCTTCAAAAGTCTGCTGAAGTTTGAAGATTGGTAAATTGTGTTGGAACAAGATCCAGGGCGCTAGGTTTATGGAATGCCCTGGGAATGGGAAGCTTTCTTCATATACTTTGCTTCCTATTTTGTTCTCTTGGCTAATAAAAACTTGCTGTGACATGAGGGATAGCTATGCTACCATTCACTAATTCATTTCAGTGATAGTGAATATCATCATTGGTATGTAAAGGGCAACTCTATTCTATTATCTCCTTTTTTGGAGTCTCCAAATCATGAAATAGCAGCATTAGAATAAAATAAAAACCCATGTTGGGGCATTTGTCCAGTTGATAAAACCTGCGTACTGCATAGGAGGTTGACTTCCAGTGCCAGATCTTAACACTGGGTGGGTGTCATAAATGTAGTGAACTTTTTGGGTACTTGATATTACATAAACACATTAGATGAGGAACCTGTCCAGAGAATGTTACAACCTATTATGTATATCTATGTGTATATACATATATGTATATATGCATACACGTACATATATAACACACCTATTTTATATATGTATACATATATATCAATGCACACATATATATCAATGCACATATATATACACCAATGCACATATATCAATGCATATACACATACATATACCTCTTCAAGTGTCACCAGTTCCTGTGCCTGGAGTGTGACAACTGATTTATAATATACTTGACTTTCAGATTTTGTGTTCACTATGCCAGAGATGTCAAACTCTTGGTCTGCTGAGGCAAAACTCCATGGGTAGGTATCCATGTCTATTTGAGTTTATCACCAGTGTACTATACCACTGATAATGCAGACACTTAGGCCTTAGAGCACTCTGTGGAGCCCATTAATGATTATGCTAATAAATTTCAAACCAAGGTGACTGGATGGAAGAGCTTGTTTTATATTGAATCTTTCCTGGCCTGTAGGCTTTCAGACTTCACAACTCCCAGTCTTCAGATGGTGTTAACCATCTTGGAACTTGAGGGTTTTCCTTGTTAACCAACTACTAGACATAATAACACAACTAACATGGAAATACATGTTCCCATACAACAGTTATTAAAAATGGCCTTCCAGCTAGTTGCTTCCACCTTTTCCCGTCCCTTCTTTTTTCATCACCTTTCATTTCTTATTTTAAATAACTTTTGTATTTTGGTTATTCTATACTTGACAAACACCAACTAACTTGCACATTTCTGTATGCAAAGAAAAAGAAAAAAAAAGGAACATTACAATTTTTTTCCTATTATCTTAAAAAGAACCCCCTTGCTAGCCTGAGATTGTCTCATCTTCTTGGCTCATGAGTTAGTGGCCTGAGATTGCCTCTGCCTCTCCTGCAGCATGCTAAAAGAAAGCCATTCCCATTTAAAAAGATTGCTCACCTCCTAACCTGTAGTTTCTTGTGTGATATTCCTGCATCAGACAAGCCTGTTTAGGCAGACAAATCTAACACAACAGCCAGCGAGCTAATCCTGTTAGTTATAAGCTAACTAACTGATTAATATGAAAGGGAGAAAGGAAGTAGTTTTGAGGCAATTCCTCTCTGAGCCTCAGGTTCCTCATTTGAAAAATGTGCAGAGATCTGAGCTACATCATCTTTATGGTCCTTCCTGTCCTTAAATGCTACAAATCTATAAAATAATGTAGCATACTTAGATATCTTTGCCTCACTGGGCAGTAGTTCACAGTAGTTTCAGGCTGATATAGCTTTTGTTAGTTTTCAGAGGAAAGCATAAGAATTGAAGTCTTTTGCTTGGTGTGAATTTAGGAGGTCTATTTTAAAAATCAGTGGAGAAGTTAGAATACAAAATTCCACAGAACTTGGTCTGATGTAATGGAGAGAGAGAGAGAGAAAGACAGAGAAAAAGAGACAGAGGGAGGAGACATACAGAAAAAGAGACAGAGAGAAAAAGACAGAGATAGAGATAGACAGAGACAGAAATAGAGACAGAGACCAAATGTATATATTTTCACATATATATGTATAAACATACATATTTATGTATATATGGGTACATATTATATATGTACATATATATATATACATATATGTATGTGTGTATATCTATATCTATCTTTATCTCACAGGGTGTCCCAAAATCTTATTGCAATTTCAAGCTATTAAGACTTAAAAATATGTGTGCTCATGCATATTTGTGTGTATACATGTTTGTTTGAATATATGTATAAATATTTATGCATATACACATATATACATATGTATATAAAACATAGATACATCTCTTTCATACCACTGACTGAATCTCAGCAGACAGAATGATGCCCGTGGTATTCATGTATGAAAGTTGAAGTGGACAAAAGCAGGATTTCATGGATGAGCTATATTTCTGAAAACAACATTTGAAGAAAACTGTAACCATTTCCCATTTTAAATGTGATAGAAGTGTCAGTTGTAAATATGCATTCTTCCATTAGATCTATTCTTTAGCCTCACAGCTATGTCAGTTTTGGAAGACAGCTGCTAACTCATTGAAATATGCTGGATTTAATGTCATAAAAATCAGTTGCAATTGATGCTCTAATGCTGACTTACTTAATCTTCATACATAATTTATTCATTGTACCCAGCTATTGCTGAATCATTTAAGAACAAATTTTCATTGTTGAGAAGAGTTATGCTATTACCATATTTTCAAGAAAATAGGGAATCTTTAGAACATTTTAACAAGTTCTCAGTTTCTGTACTTCTCAGGCTTCTTTATTGTACCTTAAAAAAAAAAAGCTTTTGGGCAGTGGTTGGCTTTATTTTTTCCCCTTTCTTGGTCTCATACTATTTCTCATGTTTCTAAAAAACTGGAAAATGTTCTACTAAATAAATGTAAAATGCTTTCCATATATCTAGTGCCATTAGTAACATTAATATGATAATAGATGTTTTCCTTCCACCTGAGAGGAACCATCTCTTTTTCTCCCCCTTATATCGCTGTGGGCTAAAAGATAACTGGAACCACAGATTTCCCAGTATCATCTCAAATATTGTAGGGGTCATTTTGATTCTTTCCACCCTTATTTGATCAGTATATGATTTTTCTGGCCCAGTCAAGCCAGCACGCATTTATTAAATGTTTACTACATGCCCAATATAGCCCTGATATAATTTTGCATATATTTTTTTATTTCTCTATTTATGTACATTTTGAATGTGAATATAAGCTTCTTGAGGGCAGTGTCTGTTTCACTGTGTTTATATATTTAGTCCCTAGCACAGTGTCTTGCTTATAGTAGGCAATTAGTAAATGCTTGTTGAATTTAATTGGATTTTGTTTATTGATAATTAGTCAGTATATATTATGTATTCAATTCCATGTCAAACATTTCTGATAGGTGTTTCATGTTATCTGGAGATTAACTTGTTTAATTTTAGATGTGAAAATTTCAGCTTTGGGAATATTCTACAACAAATTCACTTTAAAAATACTAAAATATCATGCCTATATATTATCCAACTGTTTCCCCCGTTTTCAGTCTTAGATGATTTAAGTTTGCAAAGCAAACCTCAAGGATAATATCTAAAAGTTGGAAATAAGCTTACTTCCTTGTTGCAATCATTCTGATTGGGATGTTTTCTACATGAATTACACTTCCTTCTAGGTTTTTGAAGAAATACAAGGACAAGATATTCAAATGAAATCCAGGCAGTTCATAGGATGACATTACTTTTGTTTTGTTTTGTTTTTGCTTTTGCCATGTGTACAGGCAGTGGCTAGTATGTTACCTTTCTCATGGTGCTGTTGTAATGTTCAACCAGTAGCATATGACTTGCTAAGGCTCATGATAGGAGAGTAATCTTAGGTTTTTATTTCATCTACCAATAGGTGCCAGCATTCATTCAGTTCCCTCCAGGCACGGCAATTGTTCACATAACAGCAGGATGTTCATCCAAACTCATTGCTATGGCTGAGAAATCATGCCCTTCTTAGAATTTTGTCCAGAGCTTTTAACACTCTGCATATGTCAGTGCACTGACTTGAATTATAGTTTAATTCTTTTTGCTATGTATATGGTGTCATCTTTGAGTTCTTATAACATTTCATTCAACTTTTAATCCTACAGAATTTATTATGCATTTTTATATATGTATATAAAAAACAAATTTTGTTTAATCAATGAAAATCAGATTTTAAAAATGTGCCAACTAAATTAGTTTTCAGAAACATGCTATCAAATGCATAGCAAATGGTACCCACAAAACTATTGAAGCACAAATGTAGTAGAGATTTTCAACAAAGGAAAGAGAATGGATCATGAATTATAGGCCATTTATATTGATTCCTGGCTAAATTTTGGAATATATTTTTAAAGGGATAGTTACTGATTTTTTAAAATAAAAGTCATGATAGACTAATACCTTTTCCTTTTTTTGAGTGGATTACTAGACTGACAGGGGAAATATGACAAGTATAGTTTTCCTAAATTTTCGCAAGATATTTGTCAAAGACTTTTGTGATATTCTAGAAGGCTCAGTGCATAGAGTATTATTGGACCTGGAGTAAGGAAATCCTGAATTAAAATCTGAACTCACAAAATTTATTAGGTATGTAACCCAGGAAAAGTCAGTTTACTGCTGTCTGCTTCTGCTTCCTCATCTGCAAAATTGGGAAAACGATAGCACTTACCTCTCAGTTTTGTTATGAGGATGAAAATGAGATAATATCATGCTTTTCAAAACTTAAGGTGCTATTTAAACATTAGCTATTATTGTCATTCTTCTTTTTGTCTCTAAGAGTCATAACTCTAAAGATAGTGGATGTCCTGGCAAGAATGAAAATGATTTTCTGGCTCCTTGGTCTTGGGAATGTAAAAACAACAACAACAACAACAAAAGTTTTTAGGGACAGTATCCTAAAATTTTGAGTAAATATGAGGGTCAAAACAAAACAAAACAACCCTTATGCCTTATGTCCTGCCATTCTTGTTTTGGTTAGTTGCAGCCTTAGGACTCCAGAGAAATTGAAAAGTTGTTGAGCCATCATCAACATATGGACTTCTATTTTTCCAAGTAATACTAGTTAGCAATTATATAATACCTTGATATTTGCAAAGCACTTTGCTTATGTTATCTCACCAAACACCCTCACAACAGTTCTGTGAAATAGGTCTTAATATGATTCTCATTTTACACATATGGAAACTGGGCTACAGACAGGTTATGTAACTTTCCCAGGTTCACACAAATAGTAATTGTCTGATACAGAGTTTGAACTCAAATTTTTCTAGAGTCCAAAACTCTATTTACTGTGCCACCTGTCTTATTCTATATAAACAGAAAGCAGAGTGATATCTTATGCTGCTACCACCTATAGATGTGGATAAGGACATATCTCTTATCTGAAATCATCTAAGAGTACCAAAGCAGCTGTGTTTTTCAGAGCCTTACCCTTCAGCTAAATGTTGGCCAGTTGTATCTTTATAGCATTTGATCAGTTTTACCAGGCTACATAAGTATTGTGCAAGAGTCCTTTTTATCTATTTATTTTCCAATTCTCTAGGATGCTGAGTGTCTTACTATAGAACCACCTATTTAAACAGCATTTGCTACTAAATGATAGGTTTCGGGCAGGAAAAAAACTGATCACCTTTGCAGCACCTGAAAATTAATGTCCAGGACTAAAATAGTCTTGCTATGCATTTTCCCAGTGAAACGATATCTGGCATGTTGTGCTCAACCCTGGGTATCACATTATAGAAGAGACTATTATGTTTCTGGAGAATGTCAAAAGGGAGGTGATCAGAAGGGTTATGGTCTTTAAGATTGTGCCATATGAAGTGGTGTTTGAAGGAACTGGGGATGGGTTAGCAGAAGGAATAGAAGATTTGTGGTGGTGGTGGTGGTTGGAGCGGGGAGTGAAGAGACATAACTGTTATCTTGAAGTGTTGAAAAGATTTTTATGTGGACTCCAGGTTTATTCTTGTTCTGCCTTCTTCCCCAGAGGGCACAACTAGGAGCAATGGGAGGAATTTGAAAATAATCTAATTTAGGATTGCTATGAGAAAAAAACTTCTTGTTCCAAATGTGGAACAGACCACTTTGGAAAGTAGCAGGAGTGCTTAGACTCTTTGGCAGAATATTATAGAGGGTATGCTTTTTCAAGTATAGGTTGGACTAAGTTGCTTTCAAAGTTCTTTTCATCTTGAGATGTTGTGACTGAGATTCTCTGAAATGTTATGAGTTAAAAATGCAAGGCCAGAAACACACATTATGCTTTTATCAGAGATTCCTGGCATAAAAATCTTGGGCACCTTTCCAGGGAATTTTCTTCCATCTCTTGGTTTATGCACCTTAATCCAAAAGATCTGGAGATATTTTTTCATGGCACTACCCACTCTACTGAGATCTATGCTTTATTTGTAAGCTTACACTACTCATGACATAACAGAAGGAAGATTACTTGCTTGTTTTTGTTTTAAAGAATTAAAAACAAGAGAAACTTTTGAATGAGATGCCATCAACCTACAAAAGGCCCTTCCCTAAGTCTAGAGAACAGCTTTCAGTCTCAGAAAGTCTCTCTCTCTGGGTAAGTAAGGCCTACTTTTAAGTACTGGGTTTTTTTTCTCTGTAGTTCCTACCTGTTTCTAACATGTGGCTGTAAGCTTTGTCCTCTGCTGTCACCCCCTCACATTGTTCCACCTTGAGGATGGGTTCTCTCTGCAGTTGCTTTCTGCTTCCAGGAGGCTGCTCCAGGTGTGGTCCTCATTTGCTCTCTGCTTATCACAAATCATGAACTCCTGACTTCACTCTTTCAGCTGGCTGTCTTTGGAAAGGTAAGGGGAGGGGATTTAAGAACTCTGTCATTAGGTATAGCTCCTGCCAACAAGTCATGGAACAAAAACTTTTAAGGTTTGTTACAGATCCCTCTGTAGTGTATCACAGAACTAGTGATGCAGTACCTAATCAAAGACATACCTTTTTATTGATGCTATTTCCTTTGCTACTGCTTTTTCCCCCCAGCTTCTGCATAGAATCTGAAGCAGAAAGAGGATGTGCCTCAGTTTCATGAGAATCTGTGTCACAACAAACTCCAGATTCAAGTTAAATTGTGGTCACAAATTCCCTGATATTTCTCTATCTAGTATTTTTTTTTCTTTCTGAAACTCAGTACAAGTATCTTCTTCCCAAGCCAAAAACTATACCTGCCTGCATCATTCATTTCTTCTGTTTAAACAATTGGGTGCTATTATTCAGATCATCCCAAACTGTTAGTTATTTCTTCTAGTTAACAACTTTGAAGGAGAATACTTTTAGCTGTTTCCAGTGGGTGCCCTCAGCCTATTACCATTCTTCTAAGTTAGTTCATGGGAAGACGGGGAGGAAATGCCTTCCTTCCTTCCTTCCTTCCTTCCTTCCTTCCTTCCTTCTTCCCTTCTTTCCTTCTTTTCTTCTGTCTCTCTCTTTCTTCCTTCCTTCTTTTGTCCCTTTCTTTCTTCCATTGTTCATTCTTTGTTTATCTTTTTTCCTTCTTTCTTTTCTTGTCTGTCCTTATATGTATTTTATCATATGTCAATCTTATCCTCTTATTAATGTATTTTCTGAGGTTACTTTTATGGGTCACAAAATGTCTTGGCCATTTATTTATATGTATCAGGTGGCTATGTATGATTTCTAAAATGTTCACCAAGCAAGGTCCTAAATAAATGGGATACAGGGTTAAAACTTCATATGGGGAGGGAGAATGTTGATTAAATAACAGAAACAGGATGTTTTCTAGAAGGGTACTAGGAAGCTCTTGGCAACAAATTATAAAGATTAAGGCACTGAATATGTTAGGTATCAGATCAGTGTAATAGAAGATGGTGACACTAGACATAGTATGGAAGGATATTAAAAACCAGTTTCACTGGCTTTCCAGCCTTGAGAGTAGGGAATCAATTAAGTCATGATAGCAATGATTAGTGAGACAATATTCCAGCAGTAAAATATTCTGGTAACCTCAGTATAGTATTAAAATACCTGAGTGAACCCAGAAAATGACTTCCTGGAAACCATTTAATCTAAGAATTATGGCTGATTTTATGAGCTTTTGAATATATGCATATACATATTTTTGCTGTCTGCCATACCACTAAGGCAGTGCTGATTGACATGTTTTAAATAGTGTAAAGATTTGTTTACTTGTTAGTTTCAAATAATTTTAGTGAATAAATCAGTATAATTTCAAATAATTTCTTTATTAATAAATCAAGGGATTTTGCTTAACAATAGAAATAGTTTAACTGTAACTTTAGAATGTATACTCAATGACCTTGAAATATTTGCTTCCAAATTTCCTTTGTCACCATTTAAGAATGTAAAAATAGTGACTGAACATGTCTTCATTGTTGTACAACTTCAGTTTAATTACAAAAGACATTTCTTTCATGTCGCTGTTAGGCTTTTAAAGAATAAATGGGCTGTAGCTTGAGAGAAATTACACATTTAATCTTTATTTTCTAAAATACTTACCTTGTAAAAGCTATTTTTGTATTAATGGCAAAAGGAACTAGATTTGGTCCACGTGGATAGCCTTTATTTTTCACATCTAGGGTGGTGTGTGTCCCTCTAAAAGTCAGTGACACAAAGTCCATGGCTTATGTGGAGTTAATTTAGGAAGAAGGAAGGAACTGTGAGGGAACTTCTCTCTCGAGTAAGCAATGTGTCACTTAAAATACAGCATTTCCATTTAGGAAAACGGATTGCACTGTAAGTACCGGGCAGCTGGCAGAGATGCAGCACTTTCTGTAGGTTTCTGCTTGATGAGCAGTCCTCCAATGTTTTATTACTGATTCCCTCAGATTTGAACCAATTGGAATTCTTCTGCAGCCCCACATTTTTCAGGACTAAGTACTGTAGCAAAATGGTTAGCATTGCAAGTCAGGAAATTTGGAAAAAAGACTATCTAAGACACTCAAATTGTGGTTTGTTTGTTTGTTTTTACAACAAGCATGCTTGCTCAATGAGAAGTATGCGATTTGAGGAGATTCGCAATCATCTCATGTTGGTAATAAAGAGGATGCCTTTTATACCGCATATTTGCGATAACCCCTTCTTTATAAGGATCTGACAACTGATATTACTTTGTATGTATTTGTGAAGAAAACCCTACGTATCAGTCAGTTTTTAAAATGATTTTGTTGTATTGAAATGCTTAAGAATAAAGCCTGAACTCTTTTAAGAGAGGCAGAGTGGTTCAGAGGTATAGTGCTAGATTAGGAGTCAAGAAGACCTGAGTTTAAATCTCGTGTCAGACATTTCTAAGCTCTGTGCAACCACTGAGGAATCATTTGCCCTCTCTGAGCCTCAATTTCCTCACCTTAAAAGGAGGAGGTTGGACTAGATGGTCTCTATAAAGTGCCTTCTACAGTTAGGTGGCACCATAGTGCACAGAGTGCCAGGCCTAGAGTCAGGAAGACACATTTTCCAGAGTTCGAATCTGGCCTCAGACACTTACTATGTGATCCTGGGTGAGGTCACTTAACCCTGTTTGCCTCAGTTTCTTCATCTGTAAAATGAGCTGGAGAAGGTAATAACAAACCACTCCAGTATCTTTGAAAAGAAAACCCCAAATAGGGTCAGTCACGAAGAATTGGACATGACAAAACAAAAAGTACCTTCCAGCCCCAGATCTCTAATCTTACTATGAAGCAGAAAACTAGGGGTTGAGATTCATTATGTTGGTTAGAAAATAATCTTTTTGTATTCTATATGAAGTAACTTTTATAGTAGTGAATAGCTTTAAAGATAATTTCTAATGAAGGAGAGGGTTAGGTTGATACAAAGGAGAGTCTCTGCTGATTGTATACACTCTTCTGTCACCTAAGTTTGCAACCTCAGAGTCATCCTCAGCTTCTCATTCTCCCTTAGCCAGTTAGCTCATTCACTTGCCAAGTCATTTGCTGATTGACTTTATCTCTACAATAATTCTTTTATTTGTCCCATTCTCTGTGCTCATACAGACGCCACCCTGGTTAAACTTGGATCTTCTTTTGCCTGTTCTGCTATGTTAATGAGAGTTTTTTCTTGACACTCTTCCTTCTCGAACACATTGTCCATGTATCTGCCAAAGAGATATTCCTGAAGTGACAGGTCTAACATTAGCCCCCCGTACTATATATGTTCCAGTGACTTTCTGTTGCCTTTTGGGCGAACTACAGATTCCTTTCATTGTCTTTTACAGCACCTTACAACCTGCCTCCAATCTATACTGTGCTAGGTAGCCCAACAGATACAGTACTGGGCCTGGAGTCAGAAGGTTCTGTGTTCAAATTTAACCTTAGACATTTACTAGCTGTGTGACCTGTGCAATATAATTGTACCATGCACACTCATTATCTACATCCTGAGATGGGAGGGATAAGAATCCATTCAACTTTTAAAAAGCAGATAGGTGGTACAGCAGATAGAATACTGGACCTAGCATCAGGAAGGCCTGAATTCAAATCCTGCCTCATATTCTTGATATGTGATGCTGGGCAAATCACTTAACCTCTATTTGCCTCACCTTCCTCAGCTATAAAATGGGGATAATAATGGTACCTCCCTTATTAGGCAATCTAGCTAGTATGGTATTGAATAGAGTGATGGAAAACCTGAGTTTGACTCGTGCTCCAAACGCAACTAGTCATGAGACCCCAGGCAAGTCACTTAAACCTTCTTTAGCCTCAGTTTCCTCATCTATAAAATGGAAGTAATAATAGCACCTACTTCTCAGGTTTGTTGTAAGGATAAAGATAATATTTATAAAATGCTTTGCAAAATTTGAAGTAGTATATGAATGCTAGCTATTTTGTTTTTTTTAGCTATTATTATCTATACATTATATTATGTACTTTACAATCCAGCAAAACTGGGCTTCTTGCTGTCCCTTATATACCCACTCCATCAACATATTATTGCACACTTAGAATGAACTCCATCTTCATCCTTTTGTCTTTGATTGCTAGTTTCCTTCAAAATTCAGCTCAGGTACTACTGTCTACACAAAACTTTTCTTGATCTTCCCTGATACTAGTGGTTCCCCTCATTACCTTGTATTACTTTTAAAAATAGTATTTTATTTTTTCCCCAATTACATGATAAGAAAATTTTCAGAATTCATTTTTACAAGACTTTGAATTCCAAATTCTTCTCCTTCTCCTCCTCCCCTCTTCTGAAAATGGTAGTTTATACATGTGCTGTCATGTAAAAAAATGCCGTATCAGTCATTGTTGTGAAAGAAGAAACAGATCAAAAGGCAAAAAATAAACGCATGAGAAAGAATAAAGTAAGTGAAAAAAATATGCTTTGATCTGCATTCAGAGTCCATCAGTTCTTTACCCAGATACGGATAGCATTTTCCTTCTTGAGTCCTTTGTACTTGTCTTGGATGATTGTGTTGCTGAGGAGAGCTGAGTCATTCATAGCTGATCATCACATATTGTTGCTGATACTGTATATAATGTCTTCCTTGTTCTGCTCATTTTACTTTGCATCAGTTCATACAAGTCTTTCCAGATTTTTCTGAAATCTGCCCAGTCATCATTTTAAAGGAGTTGTTTCCTTCAGTAGGTTTTTTTCTATTTTCCAATTTGGCCAATTTTGTTTTTTAAGGAATTGTTCTTTTCAGCCAGTTTTTCTTCCAAGATGTTGACTTTTTAAAAAATAATTCTCCTATGTAACTCTCATTTCTTTCCCCAATTTTTCTTCCACCTTTTTTTTTAAGCCTCCTTTTTGAGCTCTTCCAAGAGGACTTTTTGGGCTTGAGACCAATTCCCTCTGAGTCTTCACATATAGGCATTTTGACATTTTTTTCATCTGAGTTCATGTTTTGATCTTCCCTGTTGCCATAGTAGCTTTCTATGGTCTACGGTCAGGGGTCTTTTCTGCTTCTTACTCATTTTTCAGCCTATTTCATGAGTTTTAAAGTTGAGCTCTGCTCCTATGGCACAGGGCTCACTATCCCAAACTTCTTGTGCTGTGGGTCAGGAGCCTAGTCACTGGCTTTCCATGCCAAAGCCTCAGGTACTTATGGCTTGCTCACAGCATTGGTGGTAGCCCACCCTAGTTGTGCCTGTTGTGGAAGGATTCTAAGACTCACAATTTGCTTTCTGTGCTGGATTTGAAGGTCTCACTGCTGGCCTGCTGAGACAGTACCAAGGGGTTCCAGCTTCTGTGCTGTGTGGCTAAGAGCCTCCCATTGGCTTGCTCAGTCATTGTCTGCACTGAGCTAGACTCTCCTTTTATCCAAGTGAGATAGACCTTTCCTGTAGTGCTTCTAAGTTATCTTAAGCTACAAAATTGTTTCATTCTGTATTTTTCTGGGTTCTATGCCTCCAGAATCCTTTTGGAACTTGATTTAATGTTGTTTCTGAGGGCAACTGGGGAGAGCTCAGACAACTTCCTCACTTTTCTCTGCCATCTTGGCTCCAACTAAAGAAACTATTCTGAAATTCTCTATGTTTAGAGAAGTTGATTGGTAATATTTACTCCTTAATTTTTACAGGCTACAACTTTTGCTTCAGAGGTGTATGATAGAACAAAACAAAATTATCCCCAAACCTCTGTGGTCCCAACCAAGTGCTCCTCTAAGTGTGTTAGTAGATTCAAATCTTTTTTTTTTTTTAGGAAAACAATGACTCTATAGGCAGGATCCTCCATATGGATCACAATATAAGTTAGACTCTTTCAAAGCACAATACTAATTCTATTACTGAAACATCTGGCATCTAAAGCATATGAGTACCTCTTTAATCAACAACACAGAATACTGGTGTTTCATCACTCATTGGGGAATACAACCATGATTTGTCTTTAATTCATAACTTGCGAAAGACTCCCTTGAGACACCATGTAAACATGATGACATGGGAGACATATATACAATTCTGTACAAACACGACATATAAAGGATGAATAGACAATGATCAGAGTAAGGAAGTCTGGGCAATGCTTCATGCAGAAAGCCCAACTTCAACTGAATCTTGAAGGAAGCTGGGGAAGCCAAAAAGAGGAGATGAGAAGATACAGGCATGGGAAATGACAACCAATGAAAATGCCCAGAATCAGGAGATGAAGTGTCACGTTCTTAGAACAAGAGTAAAAGACTTATGTGAACTGATGCTGAGTGAAGTGAGCAGAACTAGGAGAACACTGTACCCAGTGACAGCCAGTGTGCAATGATTGACTTTGATGGACTTGGCTCTTCTCAGCAATGCAAGGGCCCTAAAACAATTCCAAGGGACTCATGATGGAAGATGTCATCCACATCCAGAGAGAAAACTATGAAGTCTGAGTGCAGAGTGAAGCAGACTATTTTCTTTGTTTTGTCTTGTCTTTTTGTTTCTCATAGTTCCATTCATTCTAATTCTTCTATACGACGTGCCTAATGTGAAAATATGTTTAATAAGAATTAATAAGAATGTATATGTAAAGCCTATATCAAATTGCATGCAGTCTTGGGCAGGGGGAAAGGGAGGAAGGGGGAGAAAATTTAAAACTTACAGAAGTGAATGCTGAAAACTAAAAATAATTTTAAAAAATTACAAGAGTAAATGTGTCATGCTAACCCCTCTGACCACAAGTCCATATTTCCTGATCTGTAAAATTTGTTATACAAGATTTTGTATTATATATATCATAGGTGTACTTGAAAAAATAAACGAGAAATTAAGTATGTGAAATACTTTGGTTAACCAGAAATCACTTCATCAGAGTTTAGCTTTTTTTTTTTGGAGGCAGCTTTGAAATGTTTTAATCTCTCTTCAAGATGAAGTGTTTCCATTACAAAGAATGTTATGAGCACAGTACATGTGACTGGGAATGGATTTGCTGAAGACATCTTGGAAAAGTGTAAAAGCTTAGAAAACAACCTGGAGGCTGGAATTCAGTTCTTTATAAAAAGTCCCTTGTTAAACACAAATAAAGAAAATAAAAGGAAAGAAGGTGAAGTGGGTGAGAAGATTTATTGCAGTAACAAGTCCTGGTGGCTGGTCTCCTTCTCAGGAGGCTCAGGGCTCCCAGGCTCTAGACTGCCTTTCTTCTCCTTGATTGGCAGCTCTGAGAACTTCACCACTCTGTCGGTGTTTTCTTTGCCTGTTCCTGCACTCTTTTCTCTTTTATCTCATTCCTGCATTCTTCAGATTTTGCCTGAAACTTCTGGGCATTTTCTGCATTTAGGAATCCAATCCACAGCCGTTCAGGCCTGTGGCTTTCATCAGCAAAGTCGGCGGGAGTGTTCCAGACCCAGGCCCCGTCAACCGGCTGCACTGGGCTTCAGCTCCATCAATTGTCTTACATAGTGATTTATCTGCACAGATTTTCAGGATTTTGTCCCCTCCGTGAGGAGGCGAATCGTCCCTCTCTCCTCGTGTTTCCCCAGTTTCACGTCACCCGTCCCTCGCTCTTTCTATTCTGGAAGGTCATTCTCAGATGCAAATCGGAACAGCGTGGCCCGTATGGGCTGAACCTGCGGATCATGGTTCCAGCAGTCCACCTTCTCTGTGGAGGTGTCCTGCTCCTCCTGAGCTTCCTCAGCAGCTGGCATCAGAGTGGGGGGAGGAGCCGGTAATGCGGCGGCGCCTGATCTGGTCCGGTCTGGTCCGGTCTGGTCCGGTCTGGTCCGGTCGGTGCCTCATCTGGCCTTGGCGCCCATTTGCGCGCGCGCGGCGGGGAGTTCTGCTATTATTATCGGAAAGCAAAGTAGCGAGGGCATATCATATCAGCCCACCCTTTCAGAAATGTCGTCACACAGTTAATATTTAACGTTATGCCAACAAGTCTTTTTTTTCCACATCTAAAATTGATGAGAAGAAATAGGCATCTAAACATTTTTTTTCTATCTTTTGTAAAACCGTAGTTGAAGACAACTGTTAAATAACCCAGTATTTCTCAAACAAGGAGAATCCTATAAGCCGATGTGCTTCCCTTTTGCCCTAGCTGTCAGCAAACTCAAAGCCGGATTTAAGGCTCAGCTTTTGTAATTAGCTTGTCTCCATGCCAGAAACACCTATTTTTTTCCCCCTATTCTTTAAAAAAATACATTTGTTTGCCTTATGTTTTTATTGGTTCATTTTATACTGAGTGGTTTTGTAAACCAGGTAGAAATTGTAAGTCAGAGAGACCCAATTACCTTATTTTAAAGCTCAATAAGCATTCCTTAAGCTGATAGAAGAGAGGGCATAATGGAGGACAAAAGTAGAGGGAAAAGGGGAAAGAAAAAGGGGGGGCTGACAAAAGGGAGAGCAGACTGACTCAGATGATCATCAGAAGCAAAACTGGAGAGTAGGGACAGGGTGAAAGCAGAGAAAAGCATAAATTGGGAAAAATAGGATGGAGGGAAATACACAGTAATCATAACTGTGAATGTGAATGGGATGAACTCTCCCATAAAACAGAAGCAGATAGCAGAGTGGATTAAAAGCCAAAATCCTACAATATATTGTTTACCAGAAACACATTTGAAGCAGAGAAATACACACAGAGTAAAGGAAAAAGGCTGCAGCAGAATATATTATGCTTCAGCTGAAGTAAAAACAAAGCAGGAGTAGCAGTCCTGATCTCAGATGAGACAAAAGCAACAAGAGATCTGAATAAAAGAGACAAGGAAGGAAAATACATCTTGCTGAAAGCTATCATAGACAATGAAGCAATATCAATATTAAACATACATACATCAAGTGATCTAGCATCCAAATTCTTAGAGAAGTTAAATGAGTTACAGGAAGAAATAGACAGCAAAATTATACTAGTGGGGGACTTCAACCTTTCCTTCTAAGAACTAGAAAATTCTAACCACAAAATAAACAAGAAACAAGGAGGTGAATAGTATTTTAGAAAAGTTAGATATAGACTTCTGGAGAAAACTGGGGATAGAAGAGAATATATCTTTTTCCCAGTGATACATAGCACCTACACAAAAACTGACCATATATTAAGGCATAAAAATTTCACAATCCAGTGCAGGAAGACAGAAATGTTAACTACGTCCTTTTCAGATTATGATACAATAAAAATTACATGTAATAAAAGGCCTTGGAAAAATAGGCTAAAAAAATAATTGGAAACTAAACAATTTAATCCTAAAGAATGAGTAGATCAAACAACAAATCATGGAAACAATAATTTCATCAAATAAAATGGTCAAAGAAATGCAGCCAAGATTAGAAGGAAAGCAGAAAGCTAGGAAACGATCTTTTGCAGCCAATGTTTCTGATAAAGCTCTCATTTCTCAGACATATGCATATATATATGTAGAACTGAGTCAAACTTATAAGAATACAAATCATTCTCCAATAGATAAATGGTCAAAGTGTATGAACAGGTAGTTTTCAGTGGAAGAAATTAGTTATCTATGGTCATATGAAAAAATGCTCTAAATCACTCTTGATTACAGAAATACAAATTAAAACAACTCTGAAGTACCACATCACACCTATCAGATTGGCTAACATGACAAAAAGGAAAATGATAAATGTTGGAGAAGATAGGGGAAATTTGGAATACTAATGCATTTTTTTAACACTAATGCATTTTTGGTAGAGTTGTGAACGAATCCAGCCATTCTGGAGGGTAATGGAACTATGCCCAAAGGGCGATAAAACTGTGCATACCCTTTTAATCCAGCAATACCACCACTAGGTCTGTATCCCAAAGAGATCATAAAAATGGGAAAAGGACCCACATGTACAAAAATATTTATAGTAGCTCTTTTTCTGGTGGCAAAGAATTGAGTATTGAGGGGATGCCTATCAGGTGAAGGATCGCTGAACAAGTTGTGGTATCTGAATATAATGGGATACTGTTGTTCTATAAAAATGATGAGCAGGTGAATTTCAGAAAAATCTGGGAAGATTTACATGAACTGATACTGAGTGAATTGAGCAGAACCAGGAGAACATTGTACACAGCAACAGCCACATTATGGGCTGGTTAACTATGATAGACTTAACTTTTCTCAAGCAATATGATGATCCAAGACATTTCCAAAAGACACATGATGGAAAATGCTAACCATGTACAAAGAAAGAACTCTGAAGTTTGAATGCAGATTGAAGCATAGTATTTCTTCTCCCCTTTTTTCTTTTTTGTTCTGATTCTTCTTTAATAACATGACTGTTGTGAAATAACCTATATCAGATTGCTTTCTGTCTTGGGGAGGGAATATGTAAAGGAGGGAGGGAGAAAAATTTGGAAGTCAAAATTTTACAAAAATGAATGTAGAAAACTGTCTTTCCATGTACCTGGGGAAAATACTATTAGGAAGACCTGAAAAAAAAAAAAACCAGTTTCTTTACAAGGTATGAAACTGCCACAGTAATTTAGCTACCAAATGCTGGTGAACTATTTCATGTGGTTAGCTCATGAATTCAGTGGTTAGAGTGCCTGGTTAGTAGTTAGGAAAACCTGACTTCAAATCTTTCCTTAGACACTATTTGTCTGATCTTGGACGAGTCGTTTCCCTTTAAGCTTCAGTTTCCTCATCCGCAAAATGGGAGATAGTTATAGTGCCTGTTCAATAGGGCTAGTATGATAATTTTGATAATATATGCCAAGTACTTTGTAAACCATAAAGTGTTATATAAATATTAGATGTTATTGTTATTGCTGTCATTACTCTTCATTTCAATATTAAATGGCTGCTTAATATAATAAATTCATATTTTTTTCAATTGCTTCTAAGTTGTTCTTTATGATTATTATACACATTTTTTATTTACTCTAACCAGCAGAGGTGCATTGTTATAATCTTATAACTATTTACATATATTTAAAGAGAGAAGTTTTGATTTTAGCTATTTTATTTACTGTTTCAGATTAAATATCATCTATCACAGAACCATGGCTTGTATTCTAACTTTAATTCTAGCCTTTGAGAATCTCCTGAAACAAGGTGTCTCCCACGCATTCATTACAGTCTATGAGATTCTGTGACGAATGTGGCTGAGGAAATAACTTTTTAATCATTCTCTAGGTACTGACATCAAGTAAGGCATAAAGTAGGCAGAGAGATGCTCACCTAAGGTGTTTGACAGGGTCATGGAAGAGATCAGGTCTGGAATCCAAACAAAAGGATTTCCTTTCCATTTTGAGGTTTTCCAAAATTTTCTTATTTGTAGATGGAATTGCACTAAATCCAAGGAATCTCAGAATGTTACAGACTCCTAGGTAAAATCTACAGTAATACAAAAGCATCAGTCTAACCAAGTGCAGAGAGGAAGAGAATAGATTAATAATGCATATTGCTCAGATTTCAACATGCTCATCAAGATGAGCAAATCATCAAATAAGTATACACACCCACATGAATATATGTGTGTGTATATATACAGATATGTATAATATGTGTATGTGTTGTATGCATACACACACACATATGCAAAGATATCCAATATGGAGAGATTTCCTACCAAAGTAGATTGTAGTCCATCTGTGATATATAGGAGAGAAATTCGAGGCAATTGCCTAGGCTAAAAGAGCTAGTAAATGTCAGGGGATGGATTTGAACCTAGGTCTTTGTCAGTAAGCCTAACACTCTATCTACTCCATGACCATACTGTTGCCTGCTTGTTTAATCTCTCATTCTCTGTCTTTCCTGGTATCTCTTTTTCCTTTCTCTTCCCTCTGCCTTTTCTTCCTTTCTCTACTCTCTACTCTTCTTTTTTTCTTCTCTCCACCTTCTCTTCACTCCTCTCTTCCCTTCTACTCCTCTTTATCTTCTTTTCTTCCAACTTCTCTATTCACCTTTCTCTCTTTCTTTTTCTCCTTCTTTCCAATTTCTCTTCCCTTTTTCCTTCTCTCTCTCTCCCTCCCCCCATTTTTTCACTTCTTTTCTTTCCTCTTCATCTATCTCTTCCCTTTTTTCTCTCCCTCCCCTTTGTCCCATTTCCTCTTCTTTCTCTCACTTGGACTCTTTTCTATCTCCACCATCCTTCCCTTCTTTGCCCTTCCCCTGGCTCCCTCCCTCCAAAACAGGAAAACAATGAACATTGATATCATTTTTCTAATGCTATATGAATGTGAATTAGAAAGCACCTCAATTTCAGAAGAATCAAAATTATTAATAACCCAAAGGATAATAGAAATACATATGATAGTTCCATATAGTGAGCAACATACTGCCAATGGTGACTTATGGTACTGACATCCCCAAAGATACATATTACCAAAAATGGACATGTAGTGAGAAGGAAATAGAATAGATGAGTATCTTAGGTGCAAAACTGGCATCCCTCAAAATATTAAAACAACTAGGGGAACAAAAGGTCTTCATCTTTGGATGGATTCTTTCAGAATTTATGAAAAGACATGGAGAGCAGTAAGAGTGCACGGGGATCTTACATTGTATATTAGTGAAGTAGAAGCCATACCAGTGAAACAACCAATAAAATCAAAGTGTTATAATAATATTATTCTATCATAATGCAGGATTTGATCATATCTAGAGTCTCATGTTCACTAATGGGTACCAAAACTCATTTGCAAATTTGAATGGATGTAGAGCAGTGAAGTCAGGAGGAGTAAAAGAATTTTAAATTATGCAGAGATTAATAAAAAATTTTTTCTTTAGCCCAAAGAAGAGAAATGCTCGGGCTTCCTTCAAATAATCTAAGGGTTATCACATGAAAAAGGAATTGAAATTGTTCTTCTGGGCTCTAGAGGACAGAATGAAGACTAATACAATGAAGTTGTAGAGAAGCAGATACTGGTTTGGTTTAAGAAAAAAAAAATCTAAAACAGTCAGAGCTATCTAAAAGTAGGGTGGGCCACCTTGTAAGGAAGTGACTTCCCTCTTCACTGGACATCTTCAAGCAGAGATTAGGCCAATCAATCAATTAGTAATTAGCAAGCAGTTTAAGCATTTACTGGCTTTGACCTAAGTACTGAAATGATTCTTAGTCAAGGGCATTGTAGAAGGAAAACACTTTAGGTACAATTTGGGCCATGTTACACCTGAAGCCCCCTTACAATACTGTGATTCTGTTAAGTGTTAATTTAGTAATAAATTAAGTATATTTACTACTGAGGAAAATTAATTTTAATAATGTATCATTTGCTTATTAATGTTAAAATATCTTATTCTTTTTTCTGATACCTTCCCACCCCCTCACCTTTCAGTCTCCAGAGACCTCTCATTCTAGCAAAGAAATGTTACCACATTCCAGCCTCTCCTAAGACCTGGGCTAGATGTGTCTGTTTACCCAATAAACAGAAGCCAACCTGAGTTAGTCCCTACTACCAAAATTAACTCATGTGTCTTTGTTCCCTTTATTAAAGTTTAGGATGACTTGGCTCATAAAGGAGAAACTTAACCAAATAGATTTCTAATGGAGTAGTTTTCCTTGCTCAGATTTCTAGAGATGGTTTGAATCTCATGACTAAGCCACATTCTCAGCTTTCACTACTCCCCCCAACAGGAAGAGTTGAGAACTCTTAGTCCATCTCCTCATTAAATGTCTACCAACTAGTGTTGCCTTTCCCTTGTCAGGGGAGGTCCCTGTCAGAAGAAAGCAACCCAAGACTTAAGGTAGCCCAGATGTTCCCTTAGCATCTTTGACCACCAAGAGAAATCATCAACCTCAATTTATTAATTGCTAACCTAATTAATAAATCTATAAATCATATCCAGAACTTCATCTCTTGGAATTTCATACTCTCACATTGCTTTACAATTTGCAAAGGATTTTACTCATGATAATTCAATAGTAAGTAGTGAAATAGTCTTATTCCCATTTTATAATTGAGAAAACTGAATATCAGAAAGTTTAAGTGATTTGCCTAAAGTCACAAGGCCAGACATTTGTGGAATTGGAAATAAGGTGTCTTAATTCTATGCTAATGTTCTTTTCACACTGCCTTGGATCTATATCATGATTAATATAGTCAGGGCTATAGAAGATTCCTGCATTCTTAGATACATAGATGACATGACTTGTAAGGACACAAATTAAAATAATATAGTCTAAACCTTACTTGATTAAGAATCTCCTAGGCAACAGCCTTATAAAGTGGTCATACAGCCTCGGCTTTAAAGTCTCTAGTGAGGATATCTTAATACTTTCTGCTTCCTAAGTTGTCCATTCTATTTGCTGAAAGTTCAAACTGGTACGCAAATTTTCCTTACATTAAAGTTAGATCTGCCTTGCTGCAGCTCACACTTTTTAGCCATCCCTCAGGCCTGAGAAATATTCTCTTCTCTTCCCCAACTTATAAAATTCCTCTTTTTCTTTAAGATGAAATTCAAATAACCCCTACGTACAGCCTTTCCTGATCCCCCAACTGCTAGTGCCTCTCCCCACCCCCACTACCTTAATAAGAGTAACTGACAAGCCTCAGCCATGTCAGTTAGTTAGGGGGGCTATCTACCCCGAGCATGTGAAAACTTCCTCAGTGTAATGGGCTGATAAGAACAATTTGTTCCAAAGACCATGATGGCAGTCGAAGTAGGTGCTATGGAGTGCTTAGAGCTTGGTCAGACATTGAAGATGCCAAGGTCATCCACTGCATCCTGTATCATTGGCAGTGGTCTTAACTTTTTTCTTGCCATTGGACATTGATGCTTCTGGAAGAAAGTGAGAATGACATCTTTGTTCAACTCTGCCTCAAGACGACATCAGATGTCCTCTTCAAAAAAGGACAAACAATCTGGTATTTAAACTACATTGTGTTTATTATTACTTTGCTACAAACAGTAAACATTTTTTGAAAGGTTAATTATTTAATTTTTAAAATATTGACGTTTCTCATTAAAATTAGTAATAAACACCTTTTACTGTGTAGATGATTCTCTAGTTTTGCATAAGCTTTAATTAGCTACTACTCAATGAAGGAAAGGATTGCATTTTGAAGTTTTAACCTTAAGATCACCCTAAAAATGAGGTTTTGAATCATATATTACATTTTTGACAAGACCCTACAAGAAGAAGTCTAATGGAAAGATCAAGTGAGCAAGGTGGCCAGACAAGAGGGTGTCCTCTCTACCTATCAACTGGTCTGAGAAAATCGTCCTAGATTTAGAGTGGTTCTCAACCTTCCTAATGCCGTGACCCTTTAATACAGTTCCTCATGTTGTGGTGACCCCCTTTTCGTTGCTACTTCATAACTGTAATTTTGCTACTGTTATGAATCGTAATGAAAATATCTGATATGCAGGATGTATTTTCATTGTTACAAATTGAATATAACCCACAGGTTGAGAACCACTGTCCTAGAAACTGTTACGTATGAAATGAATAACAACAGGAAATGCTGTCTCAATAAACATTAACATGTACTAATAAAATTATTAAAAATACACAAAATAGTTTACTTTTTAAATTTTGTATCATTTGTACTTCTGAAATTATTAAAGCTTAAATCTGCACTAAGACTTTTGGGACATGCTGTATTTATTGTTTATAAGTACTTGTCTTCCTGAATAGAATATAAGATCCTAGAGCAGGATTTTTTTGACTTTTTATAATTTTATATCCAGTGCCTAGAGATGGTAGTTGCTTAATAAATGTGTATATATGGATTTTTCCTTGTTCTCCTAAAGTCTTTTCCCTCCAGACTGCACACCTCTCTTTACTACCTTTACAGTAGTCATTATAAGGCATAGGCTGCAGAAATTTCACCATCCTATTCAGTCTTTCCTAAGTATGCTCCAGGGTAGACTCATCTTTATTAGTTCAAATGTGACCTTAGATAGTTACTACCTGTGTGACTCTGGGTAAGTCACTTCACACTACTTGCCTCAGTTTCCTCATCTATAAAATGAGCTGGAGAAGGAAATGCCAAACCATTCTAGTATCTGTGCCAAGAAAGCCCTAAATGGGGTCACAGAGCCTGACATGACTCAAAAATAACTGAACAACAAATGTGCTCCAGCTTGCATATGTCTTTGCTAAAATATGGTGCTCTAGAGGAGTCCAGTGGCTTCCTTTGTGTTGGCCATGAAACCTTTCTGAATTCACCCTAATATAATACCACTTTTTCAAGCTGCTTTGGCAAAATATTGATTTATATTGGTCTTGTGGTCCACTAAAAACCCCAGAAGTTTTTCACAAGGACTGCTGTCTAGATAAATCATCCCCAACCTATTTTTCAGAAGTTGGGTTTTTGAACCTAAGTGTAGGACTTCATATTAGTTCCTATGACAGTTCATTTCGACTGATCTCGTCTGTTAAGGTCTTTTTGGATTCTGATTCTGTCACCTAATGTGTTCATTACCTCTCTTGGCTTTGGGCCACAAGCAGATTTTTTAGGTATCCCAGGTATGCTTTCAAGTAAAATTCTGAATGAAATAGGGCAAAGGACAGGTGTCTGGAGTACTTTAGTAATGATCAAACTCCGTGTTGACTTTGATACATTAATTGACTACTCCTTGAATATGATCTTGAACAAGTTTCAAATCCACCTAACTATACTATCTTATAGCTCACAACTTCTATTTTGTCCCCATATGTAGTATAAGAATTTTTTTTTCAAATGCTTTGTTGGTAATGGTAAAATGTATTTACAACATTCTCTCAATCTACTGATGTAGATCTATTTAAAAAAAATTTTTTTTTGACCAGACCTCTGAATTCATTGGTATTGGCAACTGCTGATGAAGATGTTCTTTCTATTAGTTCACTTTCTTGGGCACCTGATCTGCAACTTACAGTCGTAAAGAGTTTCCTGGGGAGCACGAAGAGATTAAGTAACTTGACGGGTATAACACATGCAGCATGTATCAGAGGCAAGATGAGATCCCAGATCTGCCTAAATTTAAAGATAGAACTACTTTTATTTGATATGCCATATAGTCTTTCTCAATGACCCAGTCAAAAAAGAAGTGAGGTTAGTTCAGTATAACCTGCTCTTAGAGAATCCACACTAACTTATTTTTGTAATCATTGTTTCCATTTCTAAGTGCTTGTCACATCCATCTCTTCATGTATGGAATTATTATTAATGCAAATCACAAAATTATTAGCTGATCTAGTTTTGGCACTGAGAATGCTCCAACAGATAGCTGGATAATTGGTCCCCTCTCTATCATTACAGAAGTATGTTTCCATGGCGCTTTTGTGATCTATTTCTCAAATTCCCCAACTAATTCCTCTCTCTGCCTAGGTTGTCTATAGCATGCATCTCAAATGATATTCTTTACCTTACTCCTTCCATTGCTCATTATCCATTTTCTCCCTTGGACTCGTCCCCTAAATCTCCATGATATCTGTGAGATCAGATTTTGCTCCGTGTTAGGATCTTTGGTTCTTCCTATTTGTTTCACCTTGTGGTTATGTGCATGTTTTTCTGATGCCAGGGATTTTATTGCTGTCCCTCTTCTTGAAAAATGTGTCATATTAATTACTGGTCTGATCTCCTATCCCAAGTTTAACTTGCTAGGTGCTAGGTTCTGGCTTGTCAGCTCTACATAGGGCATCTCTTTTAATGCTTCTGTTTAGCACCCCTTTGATGAAAGTTACCAGACTCCAGATAAGTGTATGTTTACATCATAATACTATAAATAACTTGACCAAGTAGTTTTGCTTTAGCTTCAAGTAGCTGTATGTGGAGAAAAGTCCAACAAGGAAGTGACATTCTAAGTTTCCTGTGCATGATACTTTTTTTAGAGCCTTGCCCAGTCTTTGCCTTTTTCTGTTCATATGATTATAGATTTAGAACTGGAAGGAATAGTAGAAGGTATCAAGTCTAGCCCCTTAATTTTATAGATGAGAAAACTAGTACATAAATAAGATTGTAAAATTAGGCCACCTTATAGATATTTCAGTAGTGGCAGGTACATTGGATTAGAGGGACTATTCCAGAGATCAAGTGCTCAGAGCTCCTTTGGATACTTTTGAGGATTCCAGACATATTGTGACAGCGTTTGGACCATTTGGGTATGATGAGCTTGCTGGCTGCTTCTGGCCATTTTGGTTGCTCACTGTGGAGAGCCCTTGACACTTTGAGGTAGCTTTTTCACTGACTGCTGAGCAGGAGGAGCTGATGAATAAGTTTATATTCATAAGAAATTGTCTGAATCTCAGATCCTTTTCTCCTTCTGGTTGCCCATCATGGCAGGACTGGTATGAGCTGGGTTGCTGCTGGTGGACAGGAGAGGGGTAGCATTTTTTTTAAAATTAAATTGATTTGTTTATTTACTTTTAGTTTACAAAATTCGGTTCCAGAGTCCTTTGAGTTTCAAATTTTCTCCCCTTCCCCGCCCCCCATGGCGGCATGCAGTCAAGTATAGAATCTGCAAATAATTTCACATTGAACATTAGTCTGGTTGTATAGAAGGGTTGTAATCAATGGAGTGAACAATGGGGAAAAGGAAACAAAACCAAACATGGAAAAGAGCGATAGCATGTAGATTGCTTCAGTCTCTATTTAAACTCTGTTCTTTCTAGATCTT
>CM053580.1:91314658-91337445 GCA_028627135.1 Pseudochirops cupreus
GTATGCAATTATTTATAGCCCTTTGGGCATAGTTCCAGATTGCTCCCCAGAATGGTTGTATCAGTTCACAGCTCCACCAACAATGTGTTAGTGTTCCAATTTTTCCACATCCTCTCCAGCATTTGTCATTTTCCTGTTTTGTCATCTTAGCCAATCTGGCTGGTGAGATGTGGTACCTCAAAGTTGTTTTGATTTGCATTTCTTGAATAAAGAGTGATTTAGAGCATTTTTTTCATATGCTTATAGATATCTTTAATTTCTACCTCTGAGAATTGCCTGTTCATATCCTTTGATCAATTGGGGAATGACTTGTATTCTTATTGATTTTACATAATTCCTTGTATATTTTAGAAATGAGGCCTTTATCAAAGACACTGGTTGTAAAAATTCTTTCCCAGTTTTGCACTTCCCTCTTAATCTTTGTTACATTGGCTTTGTTTGTACAGAAACTTTTCAATTTAATGTAATCAGGATTATCCATTTTACATTTTATAATGCTGTCTAACTCTTCTTTGGTCATAAAGTCTTCCCTATCCATAAATCTGACAGGTAGACTATTCCTTGCTTCCCCAGATTATTTACAGTATCGGCCTTCATACCTAGATCATCTACCCATTTGGACTTGATTTTGGTGTACGGCATTAGATGATGGTCTATGCCCAGTTTCTGTCATATTATATTCCAGTTTTCCCAGCAGTTTTTGTCAAATAGTGAGTTCTTATCCCCAAAACTGGGGTCTTTGGGCTTATCAAACAGTATATTACTATAATTGTTGACTATTGAGTCATTTGTACGAAGGGTAGCATTTTTGATCTTTCAGTCTATCCATGCTTAGGAAAGCCTGAGATTACTTTTGGAGATGTGTTTTGTCTTTGATATTTTCTTATCTTATGAATAAGTATCTATTTAAAGATATGTATGTACAGGTTTGTGACCTCTAAAGGACTGGAGATCACAGATCTTTTTCACCAGAACTACTAGGCAGACTAAGACAGAGTCCCTGTGAACTACTACAGTGCTCATGGAAAATATGACCATCAATAAAAGGATAGGCACACAGCTAACCCATTGTGCAGGAAGACATTGGGAATTGTTCAGATAGTACAAAAACAAGGCAAAACATAGCAATGTTTATTAAGGTATCCTGATAGCTACTTCATGTTTCTGTGAGAAAGTAATATTGACCTCCCAGGAAAATGTAATAATATGTTTAAGTTGAATTATTGCATCATATTTTAAGTAATTCTGCCAGTGTATCCTGTGAATCTTTTTTTTGTCTTTTAGTATTTTTTTGTTTGAAAGAACTATTTCATATTGAATTGAGTCCCCTTCCTACTCCCCACTTTGGGAGAAACCTTAGGCATGAGCCTAAGGTTAGATTCTTTTTCTCCAAGGTGCCAGGGAGGAAGTGTAAATAAGTTTGAGAGTATAAGAAAGGAAGCCCTAATGCTTCTTATTAGAAGCTGTTTTTTCCAGGACTGAAATTATTTGGTCCATGTGCATGAGGAGAGGAGTGGCTGTGGTGACCAAGATCTTTGACCTCTTCTCTTCCTCTCGCTTTTTCAACTTTGAAGACAAAGAATCTAAGTGTCAAAGAGATTATGACCTGTACAGGGTCACAAACCTAGTACATATCTCAGGTACAATTTGAACCTGGTTGCTTCTGTTTCCATGTCCTCTATGTCCTATATCATGTCTTTGCTTACTTCATCTTGTTTTATCTGCCTTGTGTTATAGACAAATCATCAATTTGTCTCATCTGCCTCATTTTCTGTTGTGAAATAAAGTTTCTGGTTAACTTACTTTATTCCTAAATATATACAGTAAACATTCCATTTAATGTGTCTATTCACATCTGGTTTTCCAGATGTTTACTATAACAATTCTGCAGACATAAACAAAGTAGTTTTATGTTCACAAAGGAAGATTCAGTGATAAGGCTATAAGCAAATAATGAATGACTTTTTTGCAATATACATGGCTTTAAATGTTTATGGAATTTGGGGATCTTGAGTACTGAAGCAGATTTGTGGACTTGAGGCATAAATTGGTATTTTATTTCCATTGGGAAAATTCTAGGAGATTTCAGGTACGTGAAAAAAAAAAAGAAATGATAAAGCTTGTTAGAACTGGAAGGGAGATGACTTCTGCCCTAGCAACTGATGGAAGAAATGGAATTGGATTCAAATTTGGAAGGTTCAATAGAAAGAGTAGCACATTTAGACAAAATAAATTATGCAAATAAGAATATAAAGAAAGAATAGTTAAACTTATTTGGTATAAAATATTGAAAACTGAAGGTTTCGATCCCAATCCAGTGGTTGATAGGGAGCCATTTCAAGTCCTGAAATAAATTCCATGGTTGAGATATTGAGAAAATTGTCTCTGGCACAAAGTGTTTGGCACAACACATGTATGTAGATATCATGGCTGTCAAGGACACTATTTTAGTGACAGTAAAAGTTTGATTTTTGTTTTTGTCAGCTTTACAATGATAATTAAAAATGACTCACTTTTTTATTTTTATGATATTTGATTTTACACTAGTAGTGATATTAACTAACAGTAACCTTGTAACAGTATAAGGGTAATAATATAAGTTGCTATACTTTTTCTTCAGTAAGAAATCCAGGAAACAGACCTTTGAATCAGGGTTATCTCTATGGAATAGATAATAATGCTGCAAGTTTCTTGATGTCTAAGCTACATATTTATACATCTAAAAAAATTCTACCTCATTGCTTTAGTAGAGTGCAGAGTACAAAGTAAGTATGCAATAAATTCTTCTTACAAGACGACCTTCTTTGTCTTTAAGTAAAATGCCTTTTTTTCCAATAGTATTTTTAATTCATAAGGAGAGCACTAGTCAGATATTAAAAGCATTTTTGCTAATTATAACTAACAGCTAAGTACATATAGATACTTGTTTGTAGATTTTGGCAGCTAGGGCTATTATTTCTACTACTCAGGACAGAATCATTTTATTTTTTTGTCTCTTGAGTCAGCAGTGCACTAACCTCCATCCTTTATCACAGTTTCCAAAAATTTTGTTTTGAAAATTTAAAATGACAGTGTACCTGGGCATAACTAGCATGTTACATTATAAAAATGTAGAATATACTCTTACCAGAAACAACCTAGTTCTTTTTATTCCCCAGAGATTTGGAGATAAAAGAATAACTCAGGGCTAGTTCTATATATTTTAGATTAGCTGATGGAGGGAGTTTTCATTTATATAAACATTCAGATATTTAGATCAAGTGTGTAGTTTTAAGAAATTCTATAATGATGCTATATGGCACACTAGGATTAAATCTTGAAGAGACAGAGAAATAAACAGGGAAAACAGAGTAAAGGTCCCAAGGATCTAAGGTATGCTTTGTGCTTTAGTGACAGCCAGAATTGAGATGCACACAGTCACAGAAAAGGAAGTTGGTTTGTTTATCATCAATGGAACCCACAGAAGCTAGAATGCGTGTATTTTGATACCATGAAATTCAGCAAAGCTTTATAAAATATTAACATAGTTTTGCAACATAGTCTCATTTTAAAATTCAGTGATAAATAATTCAGTAGTCTATAAAACAGATGTATTGTCTAACTATATCAAGGCTATAAGAATTTACTTGAAAATTTCAATTTGATAGGAAGTCACTTTTTCACAAATGGGAACATATTAATTAATGCACTCTTCCTCACCCCTTTTTAACCTTAGTCTTCCAAAAATCAAATTCTCTACTTGTCTTCTTATTTCCTAATGGAAATCTAATAAGTCATGGAAATATCTAATATCACAGTATGGAAATACTTCAGAGAAGGAGGGATGTTATGAGAGAATAATATTTTTTTTTCTGACTTTGGAAGATGGTCTTGAAAAGCCCATTTCTCTTAAATTTTTTCATGATACATCAAGAGACTTTGCTCATTTGACATTAAATGCATGGCATATAAAAATATCAAATGGCCTGTCCTAAATGTTTCCTGTGTGTGAAGTGCATTTATTTGACTTAAATAATTTTTTAAAAGTCCTTTTACTGGCAATGGCCTTTTTCTAAAAACAACTTATGAGAAGGTCTCCAAGCTCCCCAAAAGGGTAAGAAACTCCCAAAATATTTAGTTTAAGACAGATGAATCCTTGGGTACACAAGGAAAACACTTGGAAGAATTAAGTCAATTTGTTTATTTTCAAGATGCTTTTAATGTTCAATGAGCATAATCCCTTGGTGACAATGATACATGAATTTTTTGGCTGTCTCAGGATCTGGCCCAGCGTTGGGCCATGATGGGATAGAATTCATAGTCATGAAAATTCATGGATGTTTCTGCTGTTCTGCTTGTAACTATTGTACTTTTATTACTGTTACTTCTGTAGTATGTCCCATTAATTTTCCAGAGTTTACAGTTATTTAGAATATTCATAGAGCTGGTTGGAAACTTCAAAAGAATGTTTCACAACAGGTCTATTCAGTTTCTTTTAACATTTCATTTACTATTAATTGATATTACTTCCCCTTGCCTATATTATCCCTGCTCTGCTACTTATTACCTCTATGACTTCGGATAAACTGTGTCTCAGATTGTTCATCTCTAAAATGAAGGGATTGGGCTAGATCAGATGCTCTTAAGTTAGAGTCTGAGAATTTTGATTAAAAAAAAATTTCTTTTTTAGTTGAATGTACTTTATTTTATGCATTTAAAAACAATATTCTGAGAAGGGGTCTGTAGGCTTCAACAGACTTCCAAAAGAGTCCTTGACACACACAAGAAAGATTAAGAACCCTTGGACTAGATAACAAGAATAATAGTTAATACTAGTATTTTGCTTTAAGGTTTGCAAAAACTTTCCATGTTATTTTGTTCAATCATTACAAAAACTCAGGGAGGTAGGTGCTGTTATTTTTCCACCCATTATAGATGAAAAAACTGAGTCTGAAAGAGGGTAAGTGACTGGTCATATAGCCAATGACTGTGGTAGGTTTCAAACTCAGTTCTTCCTGATCCCAAGTCCATCCCTAGATCAACTGCATCACCTAACTGCTTCCAGACTAGATTTATAAGATCCCTTTTAGCTCTAAACATTATGATTTTAGAAGCAGTGTCTAAGGCTGTCAGAGGATGGCAGAACAAAGAAATGTGTTCTGCATTTCATTACTGGAGAATGTAATGAAAAGGGTCCTGAAGTTAAGTGTTTAGAAGACCTGGGTTTGAGGCTAAGTTCTGCCACCTTCTAGAATATGACTCTGAATAAATAGCTTAGACTTTTTGAGCCTTGCTTTTGTCATCTATGAAACAATAACAATGACAATGATACAGTCTTCTTTACAAGGTTGTAAAGTGTAAAAATCAATATAAATCAGAGCTACAATTTCTATGACATTGCTTTGTCCTAGGATTCCCTGTCTGTTTGACCTTTGCAGATTCTCATCTATGCTTTGCCCCCATAAGCATTGGTGTATCCAAGGGTTCTGTCCTAGGTTCTCTTTTCTTTTTCTTCTACATTCTCTCTGTTGATCTCACACATTCCCATGGGTACAAATGTCATTTCTATCTAGCCCTCATAGCTCTCCTAAGTACCAGTCCCATTTTACCAACCATATATTGGACATAATAGGCAATCATTACTACCCATGCTGAACACCTACCTTACCTCCAACTTCCCTATTGCTATTGAAAGCACCACCATGTTTCCATTCACCTACGCCTGAAATCTAAGTGTCATCCTTACTCTCTCATATCCAATTTGTTCCCAAGACTGCTGATTTCATCTTTGTAAGATCTCTCACATACATCCCCTTTGCTCCTCTGATACTACTACTGCTACCATTGTGAATTTCTTTATCACCTTATGCTTGGGCAATGGTGATATCCTGCTGATTGGTCTCACTGCTTCTCCTCACTCCAGTCCATCCTACACTCAACTGTCAAAACAATCTTCTTAAAGCACAGGTCTGCCCATGACATCTTCCTATTCAGTAATCTCCAGTATAAAAGTCTGTCTTTGGTATTTAAAGGCATTCGCCATCTGGCCCTCACTTACCATTTCAGTCTTATATGTTACATCACCAGCTCTCCAAGTATTCTGGGATACAGTAATGCTGACCTCTGTGCTGTTACTTGAACAAGGTCCTGCATCCAGGAAATTTCACATGTCCCTCAATTTGTTCTCTCTCTTTAAGCCCCAACTAAAATCCTACCTTTTAGAGGAAGCCATCCTGGTTCCCATTAATCTTAGTGCCTCCACTCTGTTGACTACTCATTTATACAGTATGGAGCTGTTTGTACACAGATTTTTGCATGCTGTCTCCCCCATTAGACTGTAAGATCCTCAAGGAATTGAATTTTACTTTTTTTTTGTATCCTCAGCACAGCACAGTGCCTGACACATAGTAACCATTTAATAAATATTTAATCACTGGTTGACTTGCCATAACCCTCTTGGCACTATGCAAGCCATATCACCCACACTAGCCATATACATATACATTTCTGTAGGTGAATCTTAAACTGTCTAGGAGGTATAGATGTCTTTTTATGTAATTGTGATTTTTTTTTTATCTCTTCTAGCCCTAGCTATCTTGCATACATGTATAAAGAGTGGAGGGGGAAATGTGGCATGTCTTCCTTGGGAATTATATTCCCCAGAAGCTTGTACAGGATTCCACAGTGTAAAGAAGTTATCAGAAGCTTGCTTCTGAGCAAACAGAGTTTAAATGCACCAGGGAAAAACTCATGAGAAGGCTAGTGGATTGAAGGTGGTCTAGAGAGGAGAATAGGAGAGAGTATGTTTGGCCTATGTGGATGCCAGGGAAATGAGAAGTTTCTTCACCTTGTGTGTAGCCCATTCCAGTGTTGGGAGCAGAGAGTATTTCCCCTCAATAGTCTCTAACTCTTACACGGTGGTTCTCAACCTTCCTAAGGCCGCAACCCTTTAATACTCATATGTAGGCATAACTGCATGTGGGCGGACCCACCTGGGGATGGATAGAGGAGCAGTGTCTCAGTTCCTAAGACCATCAGAAAAATGTGTTTTTTGCTGGTCTTAGGCTACCCCTGTGAAGGGTCGTTCAACACCCAAAGGGGTCGTGACCCACATGTTGAGAACTGCTATACTAGTACCTGATGTCAGCTTGGCAGTTCTTCCTGGGAGAAGTGACAAAAGGAAGAAGAAAGATTTCTATGTTTCTGTGGTGCATAATTATGCCCTTAATGCTTATCTCTCTGAGTGTTTATCTCAAGACAAATGATTCAATATCCCTTTACTATTCCATAGCATGTGGTATAAGAAGTGGAGATGAGTGGACTTGTAGCCTTGTCTTCCTGGAGGCTTGAGAGATATTAGTATTGGAAAATGAGTGCTATGAGCAATTGCTGTACAACTTAACCCTGTCATATTTATTGTTCATTCTCTTTTAAGTAAATGTTCCTTGCTATGACAACAGGTTCCATTCTGGTTTGGTTGAGGGAGATTCAATGGAATTGAGGACTTCCCAGTTATGGATTAAAAGAGATGATGAACCAGGGAATAGCTGCCTGGGAACCCTGTTAGGAAATTCAGATGCTATATTTATTTGTTCTTCATAATGCTAGTGCAAGTTATTAAGGAAATGCAAAAGGAGGTAGGCTAAGCAATTTTGAGAACAAGGGGTAACATATGGATGGTCAGAGGGCTGTGTTGGTACTGATAAAAATGTTCAAAGATCTAGAAGAAGGCTTTTAGGGTATTAGGTAGAATTCTTAGGAGGACATGGACAAGAAGCATGCCAAAAGAAAAATGGATAAGTTGTAAACTACACATGAAAGACTTCTCACTTACGAGAGATCCAGTTCATTTAAGGCAGCGGTTCTCAACCTATGGGTCGCAACCCCTTTGGGGGTCGAGCGACCCTTTCACAGGGGTCGCCTAAGACCATCGGAAAACACATATTTCCAAAGGCCTTAGGAACCGAGACACCGCTCCTCTATCTGTCTCCAGGAAGTTCTGCCTACATGCAGCTATGCCCACATATGAGTATTAAAGGGTCGCGGCATTAGGAAGGTTGAGAACCACTGATTTAAGGGCTAAGGAGGCTAAGTTAATATATTCAAATACTTTCTCATAAATCTTACTGGTGACCTCGAGCTGTATTTTGATTTTGCTTCTTGGTCACCCAAGAGCATAAAAGGCTCCCCCCCCATGAAGTTGGTGACCATACTTGGTGGACGTACCAAAAGCACTGCAGTCACCACACTTTGCCATTCCAGATGTGTTTCAATATGGTAGTAAAGGTAGTAAAGGCATGTTTAATCAAGTATTTATTTGTTGAGGGAGGTACAGCTTGAGAGTTTTGTCAGCTTTCAAGGGAAAGCTAGAATAAGCTATGTGGCAGAAGGAGAAGAAATCCTGGGAGAGATTAGTTCTAAGTGCAGTAGCATCCTTATTGAATGTCCTTTCTTATGTTATTGCTAAGTGATCCATCTTTTGTAAACTTTTTAATAACCTACAAGTGTCTTATTTCATTCCAACAATCAGTCAAACTCAGGACCATCTATCACACACCTCTTGGGTTATATACATGAAAATAGTAACCTGTTCTGGATCTGAGGTACAGTGGATGGAATGCCAGTCTTGGAATAAGAAAGATTCATCTTCCTGAGTTCAAATCTGAGCTCAGAGACTTACTAACTATATGACCCTGGGCAAGTCACTTAACTCTGTTTGCTTCAGTTTCCTCATCTGTAAAATGGGCTGGAGAAGGAAATGGCAGACCATTTTGTCTAAGAAAATCCCAAATGAAGAGTCAGATGTGACTGAAACAACTAAGCAACATTCAGGACCTAGTCAGCTGAGCAGTGGAGGACTCCAAATTAGGGAGCTGAAGATTACCATGAGGGAGAATCACCCTTGTGGAGATGAGAGAGAGGATGGCACCCATAGGCAATGTTACTGGAGAGACTGACTAGGCTTCCTACAAAGTCTGGCTAGGTGGGGGCTTTGAATCAGGAAGGTTTGAGTTCAAATCTAGCCTCAGATACTTGGTCACATCATAGCAGGTGACTTTGGGCAAGCCACCTAACCTGTCTTGGCCTCATTTTCCCCAAATGTAAAATGGGGATAATAACGATAGGTTGGTTGTGAGGATCAAATGAAATAATATTGTAAAACATTCAGCATGTGCCTTGCATGTAGTAAGCACTCTATAAATGTTTATTCTCTTTCTTTCCCAAGGGTACAAGGAAAAGTTCTAGAGAAAATACAACTTTGTACTCAGAGACAAAATTGACCTGATGATGACACTGTAAGTATTGAAAAGCGGAAAGATACAGAGTTTATGCTATAAATATATATGCTATATAATGTAATATAATATATAATTAATATAACATAACATAACATAAGCTATAAACATCAGTGTTTATAGCAGTGTCCACTGGACCCAGATAGATTTCACTATTTTCCACATCAGGTACTAAGAGAAATGCTAAAACCAGGTACACTGAGGAAAGTCAGGTTCAATAGCACTACCTCTTATAGCCCATCAGGACATCAAAGGGGAACTTCATTAGACCTTCCAGAGAGAGAAAAAAAAAAAGACAATCCAGGAACCCGGAGCTGTGAGTTACCCCACTGGCACAGAAGGTCCCTACGCATATGTCTCACTTCTATGTTACTATATATTTGAGTCCACTTGTATGAAAGGGGAGAAAGTTCCTGGTTTGGGAAGGATTGTTTCTGTAACAACTGTTCTTAACTATACCACTTTAGTCACTACATTTTTCTTAAAGCTAATTGGAATCCGGTCACATGGTTATTAATTGGATGTCCACTGGTGGGACCTGTTGGGAACAATGGGAGAAACCTCATTTCTTCAGCATTACCCCTAAAATCTGGAAGAGTAGTAGGGACTTTTAGGGACTGAGGTTGCCTATGTGAATAGAAAAAGGCTCTATAGTCAAACTGAGCCTAGAGGCAGCTAAGTGGCACAGTGGATAGAATTTTGGGCCTGGAGTCAAGAAGATCTGAATTAAATCCAGCCTTAGACACTCACTAGCCGTGTATCCTTAACCCTTCTGCCTCAGTTTGCTCAAACTGACGATGAAGATAACACTAGCCCCACCTCCTAGGGTCATTGTGAGCATTAAATGAGATACTATTTGCAGAGCATTTCTCACAAGTGCCTGGCAGATCGCAGGGCCTGTATAACTATCAGCTATTACGTTTTCACAGATGTTTGTTTGTATTGCGTTTATTATGTATATTCCTTGCTATCACTTAATCAGGAAAAACAAGGAGAGATTTTGTTTTTTTTTTTTGCCAGAAAGGCAACAGGAAGATTTCTAGTAAATTAAGGTCTTATTATGTGAAAATTTACATTGAATTATTCACTATTATTGCTATAACTCTTGTTTAGGACCTCATCACTTCTCAATTGGACTGTAGTAGCTTCTTAATTGGACTTCCAATCTCCTGTCTAATCCTTCCCCAATCCATCCTTCACAATGCTACACATGTATTATCTTCTTGATAAACTGCTCTGATCACATCATCCCTACATTCAAAAGATTTCAGTTGCTCACCATTGTCTACTAAATAAACTCATTATGCTATGTCACCCACTTTAGAATTTTAGCTCCTATCTTGAGTTCCAAGCTCATCTTTTGAAATTTAGAGAGTCACTAGAAATATCTTCCCATATGACCACATTTCACAGATTAAGAAACTGAGGCCTTGGGAGCTTGCACAACATCACATAGGTATCAAGAGGCATAGATCCAGTTTGATTGAAGGTGATTTTACTCTTAATCCATTACTACACCCTACTGCCACTCACAATTTCCCTCTTCAGTTCATTCTGTTTTCCAGTCATACTGGAAGACAAACTAATATAAAAGGTAAGATCTATGTCTTGTTTCATCTTTGTTCCCTTCATTCTTACTATATAGGCATGTGCTTATTAGGCACTAAAATAAATATTAATTAAATTTTATTATCATTCTGAATTTACATAAATACATGATAAATGTGTTAGGTACTAAAATGAGCAGCAAATGCACTGTTGTTTGTATCAAGCTTTCTCTGATGTTTGTTCTTTTGTCCCCACACATATCCTTTGCCTTCTACTAGGAGCGAAATCTCTCTCCTCTATCTCAGTTTATTGACAATTTCCCTTCCTTCACAGTCCTTCTTATTCATGAATTCTTCTCAGGAGTCCTGTGCTGAAACTTAGCTTTTCCTGCTCAAATATCTGCCATTATTTTGCTTGCGACTTTCCTTTGCATTTATCCAATTTTTTCTTCTATGAGACTTATGTATACTTTATTTCCCCATTAGACTGTATGTTCCTTGAAGCAGGGCCTATTTCACATTTTCTCTTTAATCTGCAATATCTAGCTGAGTACCATGCATAAAGTTGCCTGAATTTGAGGGTGGAGGGTAATTGAATTATATTTTAAACTTTTGGGCACACATATGGAATAATAGAATAAGCACTGGTATGTAAGTCAGCAAACTTGGGTTTAAGGCCTAGTTCTACTTAACTCTTTTTCTGACCTCAGTGACCCTCAATTCCTTCATCTGTGAAATGAAATTGGATCTCTAAGGTATCTTCCTGTTCTAAATAAATATAACTCAATCTGATATAAATATGTCTGAATTTTAATCCATAATTCATTATTTCTTTATGATAAAAGTTTTGAAAACTTACCACTATTTTTTTTAAAGGACAGATTGGGAAATGTGGATAAAAGTTGACCAACATATAACCCAAAGCAGTAAAATGAAAGGCATTTCCTTTTTTTATGAATCAATAAAAAGAGATTTCAAAAAGGCTCTACTCATAGCCCTATATAAAAACAGGGTTTGTGAGCTGAATGAGAGATGACCACTCAGTAAATGACAAGAAAAAAAGGAGCATAGTCCTGACCTGAAGCTAATAGGTTAATTGCTTGAATCTAGCATTTTGCATTGGTGTTTGTTTTAATGTTATGTTGTATGAAAAGAGGGTCAGCTATATAAAATACAAGAGCTTTCAGGATTACAAATGCCTTCCCAAAAGCATAATGAAAAACATCTTTTAGGTGATAAAATGAGTTGCATGCAAATGACAAGGAGACGAGATGTGCCCTGCAAAGATTCAACTCAGAGTGACCTATGGCCATAAATTACTGGCACAGTGCATCAGATCCCAGGCTTGTAATTTCATCAAGATCAACAAGATGCAATCTCTAAGACTGTTTGTGTGGTGTGAGGACGAATTGATGCCCTTGTCCTTTCAGATGGTTGGATTTGATGCTCAGGAGCTGGACTACTTTACTGTCTCTAAGTAGCAGTATAGGGCCCTTGTAAATAATTAAGTAGAAATTTGTTACCCTTTTGTCAAATGTATTTCTGATGTTGCTCTTCCTAGCCTCCATTAAGAAGTCCCTTGATTAAATTTTAAAGTCTTAAACAATTTGAAAGACTGAGTGCACAGGACACAAACTACAATTTGAATGTTTTGCACGGGAAAGTCATATTCTCTTTGGGAGCTGGAAAAATAATGTCGGGTATTTAGTATGCAATCCCATGACTCCTTTTCAAGACCCGATGCTACAGATTTGATTACCAGCTCTGTAGCTGGTCCTTGTAGGTCATTTATTTTTTCAACTACTTTTTTCTTTGTAGAGGTTTGTATTTTCCCCCCATATTGTGTGTGCAAATGTTTTTTATTTAAATAGAATGTGTTTGCAGCTGGAATTTAAACCAATTTAATCGCATAAAGTGGTTACATATAGTGTACATTAATAGAGAAAATACTAAACAAGTGCTTATATTTATAACTTGAAGTCCCCAATTAATCCTTCAGACCTACTTCTAGAATTCTAAAATAAGCAGAAAATGAGTTCCAAATAATTTATAAAGAGAGAAAACAAATCAAGTATGAGGGGAAAAAAGACCTGATCAATGAATTACCCTCACCTTGATTTCTAACTTGGAATCTATGACGAATTACTTTATTTTTTTTCTCACATTCTTCCTAAAAGGTATAAATTCAGAAGAGAATTATGATTATCCATAGCTTAGCTTAGTAAAATATAAATAACATATGTGCTGGTTTGCAAAAAAAAAAACACCTTTAAATTTAGAACACAGTATCTAATTCTTGAACAGAAGATTCAGAATTAAGGCAATCCAATATAGTGAGCAATTAAATCAATAATTTTTATATATTGGGTTTTTTTGAGAAAGCAGTAATTAATTGTTTTCCTTGTGTGTGTGTTTGTGTGCTTTTCTTTCTCTTTTCTATATCAGTAAACAGCTTATAACTAGAAGTTCTAGTGCCTTGGGTCAAGCAGAGATAAAAGTAGACTCAGTTTTCTAGGACAAATTCAGTTTGAGGGAGATATCAGAGACATTAGACTCTAGCATAATGGGCCCATGTGTGGAGATTATAGAACACTATAGGGGCCTGGAGAAATTCCTCTGAATTTCTGGTTGGCGACGGGGGGAGAGGAATCAACCCATTTGGTAGTTTCCTCTTTTCGTTAATTAATCTTGCTAATGAGATAAAAAGTTAAGTTTCAGCTTGTGAAAGAGGTACAAGTGCTCTCAGTGTCTATGTCTAAATTGTGATGGCCCTGGCCTAGTTACAATTCTATAGATAAATAGCAATTGTCCTTACCCCTCTTCTTTGTATTTCCTTTTCCCTTTTGCTTCATTGGAGCAGAAGAAAACAGGAAAGTGCCTTTATCACATTTAAAAAGTAGTCCTCTGAATGATGGGCCCTCTGTTGTTATGTTCACACTCTCTATTGACACTTCCATTATAAAACTGCTTTAATCAATTATTTCCCCAAATTACTCTGTGGTCATGATATTTATAGATTGTACATAAACGTACAAGACTTCATATCTTCTTAATTATATAGTTCATAATTGCTTGTTTACCTATGATTACAATTTTATTTCTGACATTGGTCTAGGTTATTTTTAAAGGAAGCCCTAAGTATGTTTTTTTTTCACATTTCTTGCCACCTTCCTTCCTATTTACTCCTGTTTATAAATAATCCATATTCTATTATTTTTTGGTAACATTTAACCTCTGAAAGGCATTGAACACACAGGAGTTGCTTAAAAAATAGTCAACAAATGGAACTTAAATTCAGAGACAGGGCAGGCCAAGCAAAGCTGTGAAATAAAGTAGGTTGTCTTTCTCCACCTCCCTATCAGATGCTCAGTATTTTCAGGCTGCCTTCTGGCTACTGCCCCTAAAATACAGTTTCTTGTGTAGCCCTGTTCTGTCTCCTCAGTTGCCCAGTCTTTGAAACTTTCTGACTATCTCCTACTGACCTCTTGGCCCTTCTGCCCTTGTTCCCATTTCCCACCCTTGCCCACCCCCCACCAACAAAAAAGGAAATCAAAACACCTGTATAATTCCTGTGGGACTCTGCTATCTGGGTCTAGCTAATCTGATAAATTAATCCATGCTCTTCTTCCATAACTAATCCGTTATATTAATGGTAGTATTGGTTTAGCTATCAACTCTTATCAGGTGATGCCTTTGTGTATTAACAAGGTAGCTTGATCAAATGGAAAGATTGATTGTTTTATGGCCAAAGGAATTGAGTACAAATCCTTTTTCTTCCATGTAGTAGCTGTGTGATCATGGACAAGTCATCACACTCCTGGAACTCAGTTTCCTCATTTATAAAAATTAAGGGGAAATTATAAATTAGATCATCTCTAAGGTACTTTCTAGGTCTAAATCTATAATCCAGTGAGACTCTGAAGAGCTCCCCTGAGATACAAAGCATTGTTGTTTTTTTGTTGTTACTTAGGACTGAAATTTATAAATGCTAACATTTCTATCACTAGGTTTTCTTCATAATACATCAAGGACCTGTTTCTATAACTTACAGTCTTAGAAATCTGCTTAAAGTTCATAGACATTATGTGACCTGCCTAGAATTCCATAGCTACTAAATATCAGAGGCACAATTTGAATCCTTGTCTTTCAGACTTTAAATTCAGCATTCTATTCGTTATGCCATTCTTCCTCCCAGCAATGATTCTTAATGGTGTGACATTCAGGCAACATCCCTTTAAAATCACACTAGGTAGATGATGACCTACTCTATTTATAGGGCTGTCCCTGAACAAAGATAATAAAACTCCAAACAAGATAAGCTGCACTATTATTCATTCCATCGATTACACAATGTTCCCAGCCTTCCAGAAAGTGCAGAAACAGCAGTGACAATTAGTATTTATTGAATGTACATTGGGTGCATGTCTAACACCACATGGCAGAACATTGTGTAAGTTTTTGATGTTTACTGCTTCAATTTAGAATTTGAACGTATATTTTAAAATATTTAACACTTTTTTAATGGAGAGGAAAAGCATAAAGTCATGCATCTAGTCAATCTTCAGTGCTCCCCTTTCTGAATAGTTAGGTTATTCAGAGACAATCCACAAATGTATTGCATGTCTCTCAGAAAATCTGGTACCTATAATTTTGAGATGCAAAATGGTTTCATTTAATTTAGCTAAATCAGTAGGCTAGCAGGAAATGCGACAAGTGTTAATCCAAGAAAGTCAGAAGTTGTCAACATCATTATCAAACTCTTAACCTATGTGAGGAGAAACTAGTCAAAGATAAATTCATAGTTAAAAAAGGAACATGAGAACCATCGAGGTTAATTCCTGCCTGAAGCATACATTCTCACTCCAGTCAGCCTCTGATTGTTTTTATTCCTCCAGTGACAGTGAACTCACTGCCTATAAAGGTTTTCCATTCCATTTTTGAACAGTTAAAATTGTTAGCAAGGTTTCTTTTTTACTGAGTCAAAATTGACATCTTTTTCTTTCTACCTGTTAGTCTTTTTCTGCCCTCTGGGACCAAGTAAAATCACTGAAATCCTTCTCTCATTCGAATGACCATGAAATATTGAAGATAAGGATTATAGATCACCTGAGTCTTTTTCCCCCAAGAGTAAACACACTCAATACCTTCAAAAACTATTCATATGCCCTGCCTCTGCTTCTCATCCACCCGTCAATCCATCCATCCATTCATTCATCTGTTTGTTTATTCATACATTCACAAAATCATAGAAGAGAAGAGTTGGAAGGGACCTCAGCAACCATCTAGTTTTTACCATTAAAAAATACTTTGCAACAAATTCCTAAACTGATCATCAAATCTCTACATGTAGACTTGTAGAAGGAACCTGCTACCTCTTTTTGGACAATCAGAACTATTCAGAAACTTTTCCTGCTAGAAAGCCTAAATTTAGTCTTTTCAACTTCCATACACTCCTGACTTGGTCCCTTGGGGCCAAAAAGAATCACAATTGTAAGCCTTCTTCTACTGCATACCCCTTCAAATACTTGGAGACAGATATGTACCATCCCCAACCCTCCCTTTGCCCCTCCAGGTTTTTCTTCTCCAGGTTAAATGTGCCCATTTCCATCAATTGACTCTCATATGACATGGACTCAAGGTCTTTCACCACCCTGGGTGCCCTTCATTTGATGCTGAGTACAGTGAGATTGTCACTTCCCTATTCTTAGAAGCTATTTAGAGCATTTTTTTATATGACTATAGATAACTTTGATTACTTTGACTGATAACTGCCTGTTCATATCCTTTGGCCATTTATCAACTGAGGATTGGCTCTTATATCAATAAATTTAACTTAGTTTTCTATATGTTTGAGAAATGAAGTCTATCAGAAAAACTCACTGTGAAAAAAATTAACAGTAATGATTGACAACTATGTATTTTCCTCTATCCTATTTCCCAGCACACCCCACCATTTATCTTATTCCTTCTCTTTCCTTTTACCCTGTCCATTCTCAAAAGTGCTTTGCTTCCGAATTTTACTTCCTCTAATTGCCCTTCCTTCTATCAGCTCTCTCCCCCACTTCTCTTACCCCTTTCCTTTCTACTCGCCTGTATGTAAAATAGATTTCTACACCCAACTGTGTGTATGTATTATTCTCCCTTTGAGCAAATTCCAAAGAGAGTAAGGTTCATGTGCTCCTCTCCTTGCTTTCCCCATTTCTCTCTCTGCTGTAAAGTCTTTTTTATGTCAGATAGTTTATCCTATTCTACCTCTCCCTTTCCCCTTCTCCCAGTGCATTCTTCTTTCTCATCCCTTAATTTAATTTTTTTGATAATTATAACCTCACATTGAAATCACACCTCTGCTTTCTGTCTATGTATATTCCAACTGCCCTAATAATGAGAAAGTTTTTAAGAGTTATAAATATGATTTTCCCATAGAAATATAAAGTTTGACCTTATTGAATCCCTTGTGATTTCTCTTTCCTGTTTATCTTTTTATGCTTCTTTTTATCTTCTATTTGAAAGTCAGATTTCTGTTCAGCTCTGATCTTTTCATCAGGACTACTCAAAAGTTCTCTATTTCACTGCATGTCCATTTCCCCTTCCCCCCCAAAAAAGGTTATACTCAGTTTTTCTGGGTAAATGATTCTTGGTTCTAATCCTAGCTCTTTTCCACTCTAGAATATCATATTCTAGGACCTCCAGTCCTTTAATACAGAAGCTGTGGAATCTTGTGTTACCCTGACTGTGGCTTCATGGTATTTGAATTTTTTTTTTTGGCTGCTTGCCTTATTTTCTCCTTGATCTGGATTGTCTGGAATTTGGATATAATATTCCTGGGAGCTTTCATTTTGAGATTCTTTCAGGAGGTGATTGGCAGATTCTTTCAATTTTTGTTATACCTTCTTGGTTCAAGAATATCGGGATAGTTTTCTTTGACAATTTCTTAAAAGATGTCTAGGCTTTTTTTTTTCTTTATCGTGACTTTCAGGTAGTCCAATAATTCTTAAATTATCTCTTCTGGATCTATTTTCTAGGTTGGTTGTTTTTTCAATGACATATTTCATATTTTCTTCTATTTTTAATTCTTCTGATTTTGTTTGATTGTTTCTTGATATCTCATAATGCCATTAGCTTCCCATCATCCAGTTTCTAACTTTAAAGAAATTATTTTCTTCAGGGAACTTTTGTACCTCCTTTTTCATTTGGTCAATTCTACTTTTTAAGGAGTTCTTCCTTTTAGTGGATTTTTGTATACCTTTTTTCCATTTGACCGTTTCTGCTTTTTGAGGCATTTTTCTCTTTATTGGATTTTTTTTTTGGCCTCTTTTACCATTTGGTTTATTCTGTTTTTTTAAGGTGTTATTTTCTTCAGTATTTTTCTGTGTCTCTTTTACCAAACTGTTGACCCTTTTTCATGATTTTCTTGCATTATTCTCATTTTTCTCCCTAATTTTTTCTCTACATCTCTTACTTGATTTAAAAAACCCTTTTTGAACTCCTACATGGCCTGAGACCAACTCATTTTTTCTTGGAAACTTTTGATACAGGAATTTTGACTTTTTTGTTATCTTCTAAATGTTTGTTTTGATTTTCCTTGTCACCATAGTCATTTTCTTTGTTCAAAAATTTTTTCCATTGTTTTCTCATTTCCTAGCCTATTTAATTGACTTTTAACTCATGCTAAAGTGGGGCTCTGCTTCCCAAGGGAAGGGGGAACTGTTTCATGGTTCAGGTATTTTGTGCAATTGTTTCAGAGGTAATTCTGGGGACCTGTAAGTTTTTGGCTCTTGCAAGGTGGTATTATCTAGGTAGAGATGTGTTCACTAATCTTCTGTATTGTGCAATAGTTTGTGAGTGACCATAAGCACTCTTTTCAACCCTGGAACTGTGATGAGGGTCCCTCCTCTCCTGTGACTGCAACCTTTTCTCTGCTGGTGCTCCTCCTAACACTGGGACTAAGACCCAGGACTGTAACCCAAATCTAGCTAAAGGCAATACAACAGAGTCCTGGCTCTGGTGCCAGCAAAGGGATCCCTGTAAATATCCTCCTGAACCATTGTCTGATCCCCTTACTGTTTGTGGTCTGAGGGGTCTGAAAACCACCACGGCTGCCATTGATTTAGCTGCTGGAGGCCTGTTCCTGGTTTGCTGGGGCTGTGCTGGCGAGGCCTATGCTGGACTAAGCTCCTTTTTCACCCTGGTGCAACAGACCTTTCTTGCCAAACTTCTAGGTTGTCCTGGGCTGGAAAATTGTTTCACTTTGCTTTTTTGGTGGGTTCTGCTTCTCTACAATTTGTTTAGAGTGATGATTTGGAAGGGTGTGGGAGATCTCAAGGAGTCTATGCCTTTACCATCTTGGCTCTGCCTCCTATTTTCAGATTTTTAGAGAAAATTTTACAATTTACCAACCAATTTTTCAGCTGTATCAATACCAATTAACAACAGTTTCTTTCTATTTGGCTTCCTCCTCTCCACAATCTTTGCTCTCATATTTCAATTCATGTAAAGTCCAAGAGCAAGGTAAGGATCATTTCAAGGAAAAAAAAAATTGGTCTTATAGAAGAGCAAGGATGTCTAGTCTGGCTAATAGAAACTGAGAAAGAAGATAAATTAATAATTGTTCTTCTTGAAAGCACAAAAAAGAAAAAAAGTATATCATTGGGGGTTTTGGAGTTAGCCTAGAAAGAGTATCTCCATTTGACTGTGAGAGTAGGGACTGCTTTTTGTTTTATTTTGTTTGATCTTTTTGTGTATCCCTAGTACTTAGTACAGGGCCTGGCCTATGGTAGGCACATAGTAAATGCTTGTTGACTTGACAATTTGTTTCTAAATTGTTTGTCCATTTCTGGGATATCCTTGAATTTTTCTTTTCAAATATCCCTCTTCACATTCTGTATTTATTCCACAAAACCAAAGTTACTAGTAAGTTTATGTTGAACTTCTGATTTAACTTTTTACTCTCCTATAGCAGACATCTGTGAATATATTCACTCAAGCCTTTTTTCAACACCTTACATATTGGGATGTTTCATATTCTAGAGAAGGGACCTTTAGGCAATTACCTGGCATTAGACTAGGCCCCATAAGAAACATCAACTGATACAAGTTCAACAGTCTTAAAGATAAGATGAAAGTCATTTGGATGGGTGATAGGTTTTAGAACCTTAAGGATTCACTAAATTTATCATCGAAATACAGCATTGATAACCTGTTTCACATTTGATTACATTCTAAGTATTCCTGGTCCTTGTAAAATCTACAAAATTGTATCCTCTGCCATGATTTTCAACTTCCCCATATCTGTTTTACTATTTAGCACACCCAGATTAACTCTAGACGTACAGAAGTATGTACATTTGAGTATTTAAGGGAAGCATTAACCAGAACACTATGTAATTCAGAAAATTGTCTCTACTGTGTGTTAACTCTAATTCATAAATTAATTAGAACATACAGATCAAAGAAGATCTAGCCTCTTAATATTACATATGCATCACACCTCAGGTATCATTTTCCCAAATTAGAAACTTATAAACATCTAGTTAATATGAAATCATGTTGTAAGCCAAAATATTAACACAAATAAAAGCAAACTCATTGTCAATATACTCACATTAATCCAGTTGAATGCATCTTCAAATTATCTAGATGGAAAAAGATTTCATGCATCAATCTTCCAATTTTTGCATTCTATGCAGGTTGAATTCATAAACCAATACAGAGTAGTTATCACTTTTAACCCCATTGCTACAAAGGTGTGACACTAGCAATTACTATCCAGACTACAAATCAGCTACACCATGAATAATAATTGTCCCCAATCAATTTCTCAAATCCAATAAAAATCCACATTGTAAACTACTTAATTCTAATGGTTGCCGTGTGATTCCAGCTATTTTCTAAATTCACAAGGAGAGTAATAGTTATAAAATTAAATTTGGAAATCATTAGAAATCTCCATACTAACTCTAACTGAGTCCAGAGGAAATAAGCATTTCTCCAAGTATAGTTCCCAGCTGCACTGGCAAGGCAATCTTTATCTATTGTGTTATTCTTTCCTTTCTGTCTCACTTTTTTCCTTTCACCTGAATGTGATCTAAAACTTTTTTAAAAACTTGTGTGACAATTTCTTCCAACCTGAGCTTTTCTTTCCTGTCCTTGTTTGTATACCGCTGCCAAATTTTCTAGTGTTGAGAACATCTCTATACACTTCTTGTTGTCTAATAGTATTTCCCCCTAAGTACATGTAAAGATAGTTTTCAACATTCATTTTTGTAAGATTTTGTTTCAAATTTTCTCCCTCTCACTTCCCCTAGACAGCAAGAATCTGATATAGATTATACATGTATAGTCATATTAAATGAATTAATAATACATTTTATAATATAATTTTATAATTAATAACTTATGAATAAACTTATTAAACATATTAAACTTATTTCCACATTAGCCATGTTGTGAAAGAATCAGAACAAAAGAGAAAAACCACAAGAAAGAAAAATCAAAAAACAACAAAAAAGTGGAAATAGTATGCTTTGATCTGCATTCAGATTCCATAGTTCTTCCTCTGGATGTGGTTAGCATTTTCCATCATTAATGTCTTGGAATTGTCTTGTATCACTGTATTGCTGAGAAGAGATAAGTCCATCATTGCACAATGTTGCTGACACTGTGTATGTTTTCCTGCTTATGCTCACTTCACTCAGCATCAGTTCATGTAAATCTTTCCAGATTTTTCTGAAATCTGCCTGCTCATCATTTTTTATAGCACAATAGTATTCCATTACTTTCACATACCACAACTTGTTTAGCCATTCCCCAGTTGATGCGCATCCCCTCAATTTCCAATTCTTTGCCACCACAAAAAGAGCTGTTATAAATATTTTTGTTCCTGTGGGTCCTTTTCCCTTTTTTGTGATGTCTTTGGAATACAGACCTAGCAGTGGTATTGCTGGATGAAAGGGTACGCACAATTTTATAACCCTTTGGGCATAGTTCCAAATTGCAGTCCAGCATGGTTGAATTAGTTCACAAACATACAGGCAATGCATTAGTGTTCCAATTTTCCTCCATCTTCTCCAACCTTTATCATTTTCCTTTTCTGTCATGTTAGTGAATCTGATTGGTAATGGGTGGTACCCCAGAATTGTTTTGATTTGCATTTCTCCATCTAATCAAAAGTTATTTAGAGCATTTTTTTACATGGTTATTGATAGCTTTAATTTCTTCCTCTGAAAACTGACTGTTCATATCCTTTAATCATTTATCAATTGGGGAATGACTTGTATTCTTATAAATTTGACTCAGTTCTCTATATATTTGAGAAATGAGACCTTTATCAGAAATGCCAGCAATAAAAATATTTCCCAGAATTTCATAATGTTCTCTACTTCTTGTTTGATCATAAATTTTTCCCTTCTCCATAGATGACACACAAATTATTCCTTGCTCTCCTACTTTGCTTATGGTATCAACTCTTTATGTCTAAATCATGTGCCCATTTCAACCTTATTTTGGTGTAGGATGTAAACCTAGTTTCTGCCGTACTATTTTCCAGTTTTCCTGGCAGTTTTTGTCAAATAGTGAGTTCTTACCTCAGAAGCTGTAATCTTTGGGTTTATCAAATAGTTAATTTCACCAGTGTGTCTTGTGTCTTGTGTCCCTAATCTATTCCACTGATCCACATCTCTATTTCTTAGGGAGTATCAAATAATTTTGATGATTGCTGCTTTGTAATATACTTCAGATCTCATACAGCTGGGCCACCTTCCTTTGCATTTTAAAAAATTAATTTCCTTGTTATTCTTTTATTTTTATTTATTTTTTTTGGATAATTTAAACTTTTATTTATTTTAGTTTACATCATTCATTTCCACGAGATTTTGAGTTACAAATTTTCTCCCCATCTTTCCCCTACTCACCACCCCAAAACAGCCATCCCATTGTACAACCCCTCCCCCAATCTATTCTCTCCTAT
>CM053580.1:91337945-91353628 GCA_028627135.1 Pseudochirops cupreus
TTGACTCTCTTTTCATGATTTTCTTGCATCATTCTTATTTGTCTTCCCAATTTTTTCCTCTACTTCTCTCATTTGGTTTTCAAAATCCTTCTTAAGCTGATCTCTAGCTTTTAGACAGTCTTCATGTTTCTTAGAAGCTTTTGGTGTGGGAGTTCTGACTGTGTTGTCTTCCTGCCATTCCCTGCTTTGTTCCTTCTTTTCCCCAAAGAAGGAATCTAGAGTTTGGTTGCTATTCTTACTTTGCTTCCTTTGCCTGCTCATTATGGGCAGTCAATGATTTTTTTAGCTCTGTGGAACTCTGTTTCCTGAGAGGAAAGCTCTGTCCCAAATCACTGGGGTTTTCCCAGCTGCCGGAACTTTTAGGAGGCTGCTGCAGCCCCCTCCAGCTTTGGCTCACTGAAAACACACCCCAGGACCACTACCCAAGACCATGATCTGGATCCAGGCCGCTCAACACAAGAGCACTTGGCCTCTGAATGATCACTTGGCCCCCCTGCAGTCTGCAGGCTGGGAGCTCTGAAGCAGCAATGTGGAGGTGGCTGCACGGCCTCCACTTCTGCTGCTTCTTTGCCCTGGAGGCAGTTTGGCCAGACCCGCTTTTCTCCCCCAATTTTAGCCGAGTTCCCCTGACCTTTCACTTAGTTCTTTTTTTCTTATGGCTTGATAATTCTGGAAACTGCCACAGCTGCCACAGATCTGCTCTCCTGAAGCTCCAGCTACGGCTCAGCTCGGCTTGTCAGGCTGCCCCCGGGGCCATGCCATGGTTTCAGGCTAGGCTGGTTTTGGCTTCCAGCACTGAGATGGTCCCTTTGAGCTGAGCTGCCTTCAGCAGGAAGTATATTTGTGTGCGTTTTAGAGCCCTAAAATTTGTTTGAGTCATATTTTATGGGTATTTGATGAGGCTGTGTGGGAGCTGCCATACCTTGCTGCTCCTATGCCACCATCTTGGCTCCGCCCCCCCCTTTCCCTTGTTGTTCTTGACCTCTTGTCCTTCAAATGAATTTTGTTATTTTTTCCAGTTCTACCAATTTTTATTTTTATAATTTGATTGGTATGGCACTAATTAAAATAATTTGGGTAGGACTGTCTTTTTTTAAATATTAGCTTGGCGTACCTACCCAAGACTGATTTTTTTAGTTTTTTCAGCAGGTTTTGTCAAATAGTGAGTGCTTATCCCAGAAGCTGAAGTTTTAGGGTATACCTAATCTATTCCACTCATCCACCACTCTATTTCTTAGATAGCACAAAAGAGTTTTGATGATTCTTACTTTATAATTTAGTTTTTGATCTGGTTCGGCTAGTCTACCTTCCTTTGCATTTTTTTTTCATTAATTGTCTTGATATTCTTGACCTTTTGTTCTTCCAGATGAATTTTGTTATTATTTTTCCAGCTCTATAAAATAACTTTTTGGTAGCTTGATTGCTATAGCACTGAATAAGTAAATTAATTTAAGTAGGATTATCATTTTTATTATATTGGTTCATCCATGAGCAACAGATATTTTTCAAATTGTTGTATCTGACTTTATTTGTATGAAAAGAGTTTTGCAATTGTGTTCATATGGTTCCTGAGTTTGTGTTGGCAGGTAGACTTCCAAATATTTTATATTGTCTACAGTTATTTTAAGTGGAATTTCTCTTTCTGTCTCTCGCTGCTGGGTTTTGCTGATGTTAAGTAAATGCTGATGATTTATGTGGGTTTACTTTATATCTTGCAAATTTGCAAAAGTTGTTAATTGTTTCAAGTAGTTTTTTAGTTGATTCTCTAAGATTCTTTAAGTAAGCCATCATATCATCTGCAAAGAATTTTAATTTTGTTTCCTCATTTACTATCCTAGTTCTATCAGTTTCTTTTTCTTCTCTTATTGCTAAAGGCAACATTTTAAGAAAATGTTGAATAATAGTGGTGATAATGGGGATCCTTGTTGCTCCCTGATCTTATTAAGAATGCTTCTAGCGTATCCCATTACATATGATGCTTGCTGATGGTTTCAGATTGATAATCTTTATGATTTTAAGGAAAACCATTTATTCCTGTGCTCTCTAATGTTTTTAATAGGAATGAGTGCTATATTTTTTCAAAATCTTCTTCTACATCTATTGAGATAATTACATTGTTTCTGTTAGTTTTGTTATTGATATGATCAAGTACGCTGATAGTTTTCCTAATATTGAACTGGCCCTGCATTCCTGGTATAAATCCCGCCTTGTCATAGTGGGGGTGGGTTGAGTGATTAATTGTTGTAATCTCTTTGATAATTTTTTATTTAAAATTTTGCATCAATATTCATTAGGGAAATTAGTCTATAATTTTTTCTCTGTTTTGGCTCTTCTGGTTTAACTATGAGCACCATATTTCTTTCATGAAAGGATTTGGTAGGACAGCTTCCTTGCCAACTTTTCCAAATAGTTTATATAGTTTCGGAATGAATTGTTTTTTAAATGTTTGCTAGAGTTCACTTGTAAATTCATCTGGCCCTGGAGATTTTTTTCTTAGGGAGCTCATTGATAACTTGTTCAATTTCTATTTCTAAAATGGGGTTAATAAAGTATTTTACTTACTCTTCTGTTAATATGGACAATTTATATTTTTTTGTAAATACTCATCCATTTCACTTAAGTTGTCAGATTTATTGACATACAATTGGCAAAATAGCTCCTAATTATTTTTTTAATTTCCTCACTACTGATGGTGATTTATTTTTGATTCTGTTAGTTTGATTTTCTCCTTTCTTTTTTAAAATCATATTAACCAAAAGTTAACCTTTTTATTGTTTTTTTTTTTATAAAACCACCTCTCAGTTTTATTTGTTTAATAGTTTTCTTACATTCAATTTTAATAATTTCTCCTCTGAGTTTCAGGATTTCTAATTTGGTATTTAATTGGGGATTTTTAATTTGTTCTTTTTGTATCTTTTTTATTTGCGTGCCTGATTCATTATCTTCTCTTTCTTTATTTTATTCTTGTAAGCATTTAGAGATATAAAATTTCCCCTAAGACTTGTTTTGGATTCATTGCATAAGTTTTGGTTTATTGTCTCATTATTGTAATTCTCTTTGAAGAAATTATTGATTATTTCTATGAGTTGTTGTTTGATCCATTCATTCTTTTTTCATTAGATTTATTAGTTTTTAGTCTGTCATTCCATGGCCTTTTATTAAACATAATTTTTATTGCATAATGATCTGAAGTAGATGCATTTAATATTTCTGCTTTTCTGCATTTGATTGTGAGGTTTTTATGTCCTAAGACATGGTCAGTTTTTGTGAAGGTCCCATGTATCTCTGAGAAAAAAGGTATATTCCTTTATATCTCCATTAATTTTTCCAGAGGTCTATTTTACTTAACTTTTCTAAAATACTATTCACCTCCTTAACTTCTTTGTTGTTTATTTTGTGGTTAGATTTATCTAGTTCTGAGAGGGAGAGGTTGAGGTTCACCACTAGTATAGTTTTGCTATCTGTTTCTTCCTGTAACACACCTAATCTCTTCTAAGAACTTGAATGCTATACCACTTGGTTGATATATGTTTAGTATTGATATTACTTCATTGTCTATGGTACCATTTAGTAAGATGTACTTTCCTTTCTTATCTCTTTTAATCAGATCCATTTTTGCTTTGTCTGATATCAAGATTGCTAACCCTGATTTTTTTTTAATCTTCAGCTGCAGCATAACATATTTTGCTCCAGCCTTTTACCTTTACTCTGTGTGTATCTCTGTGCTTCAGATATGTTTCTTGTATGCCATATATTACAGAGTTATGATTTTTAATGCACCCTCCTGCCTACTTCTGTTTTAGGGGAGAGTTCATCCCATTCATCCCATTCATCCCATTCACATGTATCTCTCCATCTTGTTTTTCTCTCTGTTTATGCTTTTCTCTCTCCTTACACTGTGTCCCTTCTTATCAGTGTTTTGTGTCTGACCGCTACCTCCATCAGTCTGCCCTCCCTTCCATCAGCCTTTCACCACTGGTTTTCTTTCTGCTTTCCCCTCCTACTTCCCTATAGGGTAAGATAAATTTCTATACCCAACTGATTTCATGTTATTCTCTCTTTGATTCAAATCTGATGAGAGCAGTGTTATTGCTCACCTCCTCCCTTGTTTCCCTCTATTGTAATAGGTCTTTTGCACCTCTTCATGTGATATAATTTATCTTATTCTGCCTCCTCCTTTCCTCTTTTCATGGTACAATCCTGTTTTTTCAGCTCTTATTTTTTTAATATCTTTACATCAAAGTCAGCTTTTACCCATACCCTTTGTGTATATGTACTCCTAACTGCTATAATAGAGATATGGTTACTGTTAGTTACAAGTATTATCTTCCCATGAAGCATGTAAAGAATTTAATCTTATTGAATAACATGTTTTTTTTTCTTGTTTATCTTTTTATGTTTCTCTTAAGTCTTGTGTTTGAAGATTAAATTTTCTGTTCATCTCTGGTCCTTTCATCCAAAAAGCTTGAAAGTCCCCTATCTCATTGAATATCCATCTTTTCCTCTGAAAAATTATACTCAGTTTTGCTGGGTAGTTGATTCTTGGTTGTACTCCAAGCTTCTTTGCCTTTCAGAATATCATATTCTAAGCCCCCTGACCCTTTAATATGGAAGTTGCTAAATCTTGTGGTGTGTCCTTGGTATTTGAATTGTTTCTTTCTGACTGCTTGTAGTATTTTCTCCTTGACCTGACAATTCTGGAATTTGGCTGCAATATTCTTGGGAGTTTTCATTTTGGGATCTCTTTTAGGAGGGGATCAGTGAATTCTTTAAAAAAAATTTTTACCCTCTGATTCTAGGATCTCAGGGCAGCTTCCTTTGATAATTTCTTGAAAGATGCTGTTCAGGCTCTTTTTTTGATCATGCCTTCAGTTAGACCAATAATTTTTAATTTATTTCTCCTGGATTTATCCATGTTGGTTGTTTTTCCAGTGAGGTATTTTACATTTTCTTCTGTTTTTTTTTTCATTCATTTGACTTTGATTGATTCTAGATGTCTCAAAGAGTAATAGTTTCCATGTGCCCAATTTTAAAGAAATTATTTTCTTCAGTTAACTTTTGTATTTCTTTTTCCATTTGACTAATTCTATTTTTTAAGGAGTTTTTTTTCTTCAATAGATTTTTTTTTTCCCATTTGGCCAATTATATTTTTAAGGAATTGTTTTCTTCAGTCAGTTTTTGTGCTTCCTTTTCCAAGCTATTGAATCTTTTTCTTCATAATTCTCCTGAATAGCTCTCATTTCTTTTTCCAGTTTTTCTTCTACATCTCTCACTTGATTTTTGAAATCCTTTTGGTACTCTTCCAAGAGGACTTTTTGGGCTTGAGACCAATTCACCTTCACCTTTGAGGCTTGACATGTAGGTATTTTGACATTGTTGTCTTCTTCTGAGTTTTTATTTTGCTCCTCCCAGTTGCCATAATAGCTTTCTATGGTTAGGGTTATTTTTCATTTCTTATTCATTTTTCAGTCTATTTGAAGACTTTTAAAGTTGAGCTTTGCTCCTGGGGTACAGGGCTCACTGTCCCAAGCTTCTTCTATTGGGACCCAGGGCCCTGGTTGATTTCCATGCCAGCATGTGAGGTGCTTCTGGCTTGCCCACTGCTTTGGGTTGCCTGGCATAGTCATGCCTGTTGTGCCAGGGTTCCATGGCTTGTAATTTACCTTTTGGAATGGGACTTGAGGCCTCAAAGATGATCTGCTGTGCCACTGGCCTATTTAGCCAGGAGGGAGGGCCTCAGTTGCTGATCTGTGCTGAGGCTAGCTACCTGGATACCTTCTGGATTGTGTTCCCCCCCCTTTTATTTCCAAGTTAGACAGACATTTCTTGAAGTTGTACTAAGACATCTTAAGCTGGAAAATTGTTTCATTCTGTCTTTTTTGTGGATTCTGTCTCTCCAGAATCCATTTAGAAGCTTGATTTAACATTATTTCTGAGAGAAGAGCTCAAGCAACTTCCTGACTTCTTTCTGACATCTTGGCTAAACTCCCCCTTTACATTTCTTAATGTATTTTAATTAAGCTTCAAGACTGAATTTATTAATTTAATTTAATTTAAACTACCTATAATTTCTTTTAATTTTTTTGTTACTGACTTTGATTAGCCCAGAGTGATTCTTATAATTCAGAGAATTGCATTTCTCTTTGTTCTGATTCAGGACTTCACTTCCATTTTAATAAGGTTAATTTCTTAGCCTACAAATTCTCTGTTCTTGAGTCATGTTACACATGTTCCAATTATGTTGTTAGACCTGGTTTTCACTTTTTCTTTCATTTAATGTGTCTCCTTTGCAAATTAGCACAATATTCTTATACATCTTGAGTCAATTGCAAAACTTTGCAACTTGGTGGACAGAGGTGAAACCTTCAGATTTATATATAGGCATAGTCTCACTTTTTATCACATAAAGCATTTCCAGTTTGGTTCCTTAAGAACCTGCAACGGCAATGTGTATTTTAATTCATTTAAGAGACTTTGCTTCTAATTTACTACACAATTAAATTCTGCCAAATAATTCAGAGGAGTCTACTGTGATCAGACAAATCAAACTCTAACAATAAAACTGAAATATTGCCCTTTCCTCAGAAGCATCTTGCTTACATTTCTCTTGAGGCAAAGCTTTTATCAAGACTATTAACAAAAAAAGCCTCCTCAAAGATAGAGAGGAAACAAACTAGTCAATTGGTTAAATGACCACCATTAGCACAGTGGCTTTTTAAACAACACAGGAGTTTATAAGACAAAAACTGCTAAAAACAAAACAAAACAAAACAAAACAAAAAAACCAAACCCAAAAACCTTTAGAGCTTTTTTTTAAAAAGTCGGGTGGTGGCACAGTGGCTAGAGTGCTCATTACTCCTAGCATCAGGAAAGCCTGAGTTCAAATTCTACCTCAGACACTAGCTGTGTGATATTGTGCAAGTCACTTAATCTCTGCCTGACTCACTTTCCTCAAATGTAAAATGCGAATAATAATAGCCCCACCTCTCAGGGTTGTTGTGAGGATCAAAGGAGGTAATATTTGAAAAAGCACTTACCATAGTGCCTGGCAAAAAGTAGGAACTCAATAAACGCTTGTTTCCTTCTTTCCTATTCAGCTTCTGGATTCACTGGAAAGGGGGAGAAAAAAATAAATTGGCTTAAATTTTGTTGGAGATTGAGCATCTTTTAATTTAATAGATGTTAACACTTGATAAGATGGCATATCTCATCAACAAAGACAAAAACTTTTTTTTATTGTTAGTAACCATTCACAGAACCAAAAATTCAATAGCAAACATTTCTAATTAAGATTAGTTTATCCTTTATTTGAAAACTTTGGCCAATTAATTTTGTCTAAGAATTTGTAGGTTTTATTCTCTTGTGGGTGAGATATAAATGCTGGCCTTTCCTGGGTCAGAATTATCTTTATACACTCTTTCCCTGTTCTCAGGAACCTCAGCTTTCCCCAAAAGTATACATTCAGTTCTGATTTCACCAGTGAAGGTGTAGAATCTGTGATCAGACAAAGCCCACTGACTCACAGGGGCCTGAATCCAGTTTAACCACCTACTCTGACCGCAGAACTCAATTATCAAAGCAGCTGGTATTAGATGTCACTGACAGGAATCTGTCTTACCCATATAACAGGAAAACTGGGGTCATTTCTATAGCCTTTTGACCCCTGGACAAGTAATTTAACCCTGCTTGCCTCAGTTCTCTCATCTGTAAAATGAGCTGGAGAAGGAAATGAAAAACCCTTCTGGTATCTTTGTCAAGAAAACCCCAAACAGGATCACAAAGAGTCAGACGTGCCTGAAACAACTCAACAACAATAACAAAATTTTTTGTGGTCCCTATTTTGGCTCACAGGAGCACTTCTATCTTTAGAGGCCTCATCTGCAATCCTGAATAGAGCCTACTTAGCTTCTGGTCAGACACATGAGGTACTATTGAAGAGTTTCTTTTGTCCTTGAGGTCACATGCTCCTTGTAGTAAGAGGAAAGTACTTCTAATTTTGTCATCAGACAGTTTTCTTTTTCTTTCATATAAAATAAGCCATCAAGAAATTAAAAAAAATAATTTTATGCTAGTTGAAAGACAGAGAGCCACGGTATCTGTAGATTTCCCAGAGGAGCTGGGAGCAATTAAGTTCCTCCTCACTGTTTGGGACAGTATTACCAGGGTTGAGCTGCTATTCAGTGCTGAGGAAAGTCTCCCTGTAGGGAGTTGGGCCAATCTCCCTTGCTTTTAGAACATGTCAAATCTTTCCCCTTTCAGGATAGCAAGAGGTGTGATGTGAATCAAAGTGGCTTAGTTCCATTAGTTGTCCTCATAGCTATTAGAGGAAGAGCTTATACTGATCTGGTCTAAGATTTACCATATGCAAAATACAAGGTTTTTACAAAAACAGAGACAGAGACATGGACAAATAACTCATTGTGTTGGGTTAGTTTTGCCTTCCTTTTAAAGAGTCAGATTCCATGAAACTAAAGGAGGAACCAGCAAGATTGTGTAGTTCAACTCTGCAGGGAAAAAAAATAAACCGAAGAACTTCCTAAAATGTTTCAAACAAACCCTACCTCTTTTTAATTGACCATAGAAACTATATGGACAGCATTTGTCATGGACTAGGATGGCACCTGATAGTGGGTCATCATATAACTTTTGAAGAAAAAGCAAATAAAACTCTGAACTTGTGTTTCAGACACAAGCCTGCCAGAACCAATTTGCTAATTAAATTATTCTGATTCTATAGACTTTTGCTGAGAGGAAGAAAGGAAGCAAAGCACATAGGGAGGAAGAGAAGAAAAAAGGAAGAGAGGAAGGAAGGAAGAGAAAAATGAAGGAAGGAATGAACCCAAAGAGACAGAAATCCATGTTGTCTTTGGAGATTTCTCTCTGAACAAGACATTCTAGTTACAATTTATAGTATCCCAAAACAGTAGATGCAATTTCACAATTAGAAAGCTGAGTGGCAAAATTCCCCTTAAAGACTTGATTCATAAAAAAAGGAAACAACAAAAAAAACCCCAAAACAAAACCCAAAAGTAATAGTCATTTAAACTGCTAACAACTTAATCCTTAAACCATAGGAACCCAGCTACTTCTATCAAAGACTTTGTATTTTCTTGACTCTGATCATTACCTTAGTCTGGTCCAGGTCTGGGGAAAGAGAATATTGCTCATAAATGCACTAATCAAGGGTCTTTTAAGCTTTTCTAGTCATTACTCTTATTCTGTTTTTCTAGGAAATGGAATTCCTCTGTGAACTTTTGCCTAATTTCTTCATAGAAAATGGTTAGGTTTTTGTTTGTTAATGGTGAAAAGTCAGCCAAGAACATATGTAAAGTGCCTACTATGTGCCAGGCATTGTGCTAAGTGCTGAGAAATACAAAGACAGACAGAAGACAGACTTTGCCATCAAGGAGCTCACAATTTGATTGGAGAGACAACATGGAAACTTCTATGTATAAACAAGATATATAATGGATAAGTGAAAAATAACAGAAAAAGGTCACTAAAATTCAGAAAGATAGGGGAAAAATTCCTATAAAAGATAGATTTTTAACTGGGGCTTGAAACTAAAGCCAGGAAGCAGAGATGAGAAGAGAAAGCATTTTAGGCATGGGGGACAGCCAGTGAAAATGCCTAGAGCTAAGAGGTACAGTGTCTTTTTCTAGGAAGAGCAAGGTGTCCATGATACTGGATTGAAGAGAACATGAAGTGGTGTAAGGTATAAGAAACATCTACAGCAACTCTTTTTGTAGTGACAAAAAGTCCTGGAAACTAAGAGGATATCCAACCATTGAGGAAGACTGAATAAGTTGTCATTTGTGAATGTGATGCAATACCATAGTCTCATAAGAAATGAGAGAAATAGAAGATTTCAAAGAAACAGAACAACACATGAACTGATGAAGAGTAATGTAAAAAGAAAGAGAAGAGTTATCACAGTATAATATCAATCTTATAAAGAATGAAAAAAATTGAGGAATTTTATACACTGATGAAGAATAAAATGGGCAAAACCAGAACAATTTATATAGTAACAACACTGTAAAAACAAACAACTTTTAAAACTGTAAGAATTACGATCAGTACAATGACATTGTACACATATATGTATGTGCATTTATATGTGCATGCATGTCACTCCAGTCCCAAAGTCCATTGGTGTGGGGTTCTCTCCTTATTGATGGAGATCAGTGCCCCAAGGCTGCATGAGGGTGTGGGCAGAGTTGTCAAGCTACTTCAAATCTCTTCAGGTTCTTCATTTGCTTTCAAAGTTCTGTGTCTGGCTTTAAGAGAGAAGATGGATGATATCAACCCTATTTCAGGATACAACAGGGAAAGACTCTTGGAAGAAGTTGACATGAGAGGAACTGTTATTTTCCACCATATCATTACTCTTATCTTGCTGCATAAAAGATTTTGGGAAACTTTCCTTTGGCTGAGACCTAATACTTTCTCTCTCTTGGCTGAGCTGTTACTTTGCTCCCAATGGGAAAACTCTGTCATTCTATATTTTCTAGTATATATTCTCCTATGTAGACTTTCTCTGATTTTGTTTTTTTTGTTTCTGACTTGGATAAATGGGTTAATTTGCTACTCTCTATGTGTATGCATTGTGGAACTTTATCCACACTGGTCCCACTGATGGGAAAGGGGTTAACCTTTTGATATAAAGCTTAGGGTTCTGCTTTCCCTATGAATGAAGTAGCATTCAAAAGTTATATTGAACCTCGAAATCATATCCTCTAGACTAACACTTATTTAAAGGATTGATAGATATAATTCTAGCCCCGTACCACGAATCTCTGAGGAGAACAGAATGAGTAGCTTTTAAATGTCTGGCTCCAGCCTCTTGCTTCCTCTCCTGGCAGGAATTAAAATCTCCTTTGGAGAAGGGTAGGGGGAGAAGAGGTTAGAAATACCCATTGTGTCTCCCTTTGAGGCACACAATGATACTCTCATGTTACTTATGGGGGATAGCTCTTATACTGTGTTTCTGTTTTTGTATAAAGCCGCTGAGGAAATTTGTTTTGCTTGCATATACATATTTGTTACAAGAAATTTATTTATTTTTTTTCTCCAGTAGGATTGCAGGTGAGCAGGAGAGAAAATAGCTTCATTCATTTAAAAAAAAAAGAGGTATGAAGAGATGCTAAAGCTACTTAACACTTCCTGACGAAGTCACTGTAGTATTATTTTTACTTATCTTTTACTTTGTTCCAAGAGACCCTGCACAAAGTGAAAGCAATCTTGGCTCACTTCTTAAACAGACCTAATCACTGAGTAAGTGTTGTCTCAGTCAAAGTAAGAACTCAGAAAGACCTTAGTTTAAAAAGGCCGAGGTCTGCCACTGCATCCTGTGCCATCTTCAGTTGTCCTGATTTATGTCTGGCCATTGGACCCAGATGGCTTTGGAGGAGAAAGTGAGGCTGGTGACTTGGCATCGCCCTCCCTCACTTAAATCTAATTCCCTTGCAAGTCATGACATTATCTTCCTGATGTTATCATCCTCCTGGAGAACAAATGACAAACCACAATCTGTAAATATATGTAATGTGAAAACAAAACACCTTAAAAAACTTAAAAAAAAAAGAATTTATGCTTCAGTTGCTATTCGTGTGTGTGTGTGTGTGTGTGTGTGTGTGTGTGTGTGTGTGTGTGTTCTCTATAGAATGTAACTTGGGGAAATGGCTATGAAGTCTTCTTTATCCTTTTTAAAAATAATTGTTAAAGTTCTTTTGATTAAATACACATGACTTTGCTATTTACTCAAAAGTATTTATTAAACATTAGCTTTGTACCAGAAGACATCTTTTTTGGCCTTAGAGATGCTAAGAAAAATCCAGACAACATCTGTCCTCAGAGAGCTCATGTTCTATAGGGGGAAACAACATGTTCACAGAAAAATTGGTGTGAAAAACATGCAAAGGAATTTTCAGAACATGAGGCACTAGTATTTGGGTGTATCAGAATCATCTAATAGAAGTAACACTTGAACTGAACTTTGAAGAAAACTAGGGATTCTATGAAACATATATGAGGTGGGATTATATTCCAGGCATGGTTTAACATTCTGTACAAAGGCATGAGAGGGGGGGAGCAGCTGTTGTTGTTGTTTGTCTTTCATTCTCAAAGAGGACCAGTGACATCATAATATCATAAGGATGATGGCTTGACTTGTGAGTAATTGGCTTTAACTTAGGCAGAATTGCACAGGCATCAGCCTCACTCTTTTCTCCAGAATTATCAGAGTCCAGTGGCAAGACAATAATCAAGACCACCAACAATGGCTCAGGATATAGTGGGTTTCCATGGCATTTTTTCAGGGGGGTAGGTAGGTGGTACAGTGAATACAGCACTGGGCTTGGAACCAAGAACATTCATTTTCATAAGTTCAAATATGCCTCAGCACTTACTAGCTGTGTGGCCTTGGGTAAGTCACTTAACCCACATTGTTTGTTTCTCATATGTGGAATGAGCTAGAGAAGGAAATGGCAAACAGCTCCAGTATCTTTGCCAAGAAAAATCCAAAACAGGGTCATGAAGAGTCAGACACAACTGAAAAACTCAAAACAACAAAAAAGACATGGAGATGGGAATAACATTTTGTGTACAGGAAATGGTAAGGCCCCTTTGCTTAGCTTGTAAAGTAAGAGAAGGGGAGTAATACATAATGAATTTGGGAAGGAGGCTAGAGCCAGATCAGATAGGACTTTAAGTGCCAAGAAGAGCCATTTGTATTTTGTCCTAGAGGCACAAGGGAGATATTAGAGCTTCTTAAGGTAGTAATGTGGTCATCTCTGTGCTTTAGGAATATCAATCTGGCAGCTTCATGAAGGATGAATTTTAAAAGGGAGAGACTAGAATTAGAGACCAATTGGTACACTGTTGCAACAGTTTTGATGAGAAGTTATGAAAACTTTTATTAGGGTAGTTAATATGTGACTGGAGAGAAGGATACAGTGCAAAATATGTAGTGGAAGTTGAATCAATATGATTTGGTGAATGATTAGATGTCAAGAATCAGGGAAAAGGCAACATCAGGGATGACTGAGATTGTGAAAGTAGGTATCTGGAGGGATAACAATACATTAAGAGAAATCTGGAATTTAGAAAGATGTTAAGATTTTGAAGGAAAGATAACAAATCTTTCTTTGGGTGTATTAAATCTGGGATAGCTAGCTATAGGACATCCTGATGGAGAGATCCAGCATGCAGTTGGTGAAGCAAAACTGCACCTAAGAAGAAACAATGGAGCAGCTAAGTGGAACGATGGATAAAGTCCTAGACCTATGAAGAGGTTACCATAAAAATGATGAGGTATAGGATTAGGGGTGCTGGAGACCCCAAAATGCCAACACGTTGGGTCCTGCCGAATGAATTTGACTCAAGTCTTCTCTCAGCCAAAGAAAAGCAAAGTTTATAAAAAGTTCGCCATAAGTAGACTCTTAAGGAGCCTCACTATCTGTGACATTTGCATTGGGCCAGAATCATCAGACATAGAGCAAATCTGTGCTAGAAAATTCTATGGCACTCTCACACCCCATGGAGGTGAGTTGTGGGAGGAATTAAGGGGGTGGTCTAGGGGAGGAGTTTGAGAAGGGTCTTAAGGAGGAATCAATGAGGTCAGACTCCTGTAATGAGCGATTAGGGTGGGAAGTTGCTGGAGGCTACCTTGAGACTTGGTGGGCTAGGCCAGTTCAAGGGTATAACCGGTTTGGGTATAGATATTTTGGGAGGATCAAGCATGGGAAGTTGCTGGACAAAGGAGGGATAGAGATTTGGGCAGAGCCACAGTGAAAGGCCCATGGCCTCAGGCAAATGCCTCATCAAATGGAAAGATTCAAGGAGAGCTCAAGAGTCACCTAGAGTCAGGAAGACTGGAGTTCTCAGATACTTACTAACTGTGTGATCCTGAACTTTATTTCTGTTTTCTTCAGTTTCTTCAATTCTAAAATGGGGATAAATAATGTCACCTCTGTCCTAGGGTTGTTGTGAGGATAAAATATGATAGTGTTTGTAAAGCACTTTACAAACTTTAAAAGTACTATATAAATGCTATCTATTGTTGCTGTTGCTGTTGTTGAATCTGATGGAGTTAAGTTCTAAAGGAAGCACATAAAGCAAAAGAAGAATATAGTCAAAATTACTACTTAATTTAGAAGGCTCTGAATTCTTTCTTATAAGAAATCTGCCTCCTTTTTGTAGCATTTGAGCAGCTAGTAGATGCTTTGAGCCAGTGCTATCAACGTGGCTTATTGACAGACACAAGCCTGTTAACGCCTTCTAGGTATAATTTTAATGCCTTTTTAGTATTCACTAATGCCTTTACCATTTGTAAATATCTATAAATTATTATTCAAATGGAACCTAAATTAAATGAAGAGAGGAATTTCTCACCCCAAACCTAATGGTCACATTGAGGAAGATAAAGAATTGAGCAAGGAGTTAAAATGTAGGAGAGTCTTAAATCCAGGAGACACTAGCTAGAACCTCTGCTTTTACTTTCTGTCCTGATGAGAGGAGCAGGTAACCTTCTCTCTCCATATGATCAAGATCTGGTTCACTAGTGCATGGACTAGGCATTTCCTCCAACACAAATGCTCCAGGCTTTGTCTCCTCTGGGAAAACTTTGGACCCCTTCCATGAAGATGTGGTCATAATGGGTGTTCTATTATTTGTAGTCTTATGTCATTACCTGGATAATATTGATGAACTTTTGTAGCAGTGACGTCTTTGGGATCCTTATCCAGCTCAATTTCTTCCTCCTAGTCAATTATGAGCCAATCTCATCACCTTGCTATGATTGTTCCTAGAGATGTATATACTGATGAATTGCTTTCATTGGGTTCTCTCTGAAACTAATATGAGAATCTGATCAATATCACTTAATTTTCTTGTGTGGGTGACTCTCTTCTGAGCGACCATTGATCTCCTTTAGTAAACAATGCAATATTCTGGGACTGATGCAGTTAAGTGCAATACTTTGGGCAAACAGTAGTATCTGAAGTACTTTTCTGCCAATAGATAATCCCCTTTCTATTTGTATTTCATACAGGACATCCTACTCTGACACTGGCAGCCAGGAGGTACAGCGGATAGAATGAAGGGCCTAGAGTCAGGAAGACTGGAGTTCAAATCCTGCCTCAAACACTTCCTAATCTGTGTGACCCTGGGCAAGCTACTTAAGCTCTGTTTACCTCACTCAGTTCCTTCGACTGTAAGGTGGAGACAGTAACAGCTCCTATCTCTCAAGGGTGTTGTAAGAATCAATTAAATGGTATTTTAAAAATGCTAAGCACATTGCCTGGCACATAGTATGCACTTAGTAAATTCTTATTCCTTCCTTGTTGTTATGAATATATGTTTTCCTGTTTGATGACTTGATTTATGACAATAGTTATCAGGTCATTAAACTTACCAGTTTATAGAGCATTTGGATGTATATTGGCTAAATAATTACTAAATATACATCACTTGCTGGGTGAATCAAAAATGAAAATTGAAAAGTCCTTGCCCCCCAGGAATTTATAATCTTCTGTGTGTAGGGATGATATGGTTACAACATGAACTCAAATAAGTGTAATAGGATGTATAATAGAGGAAAATAAAGCTTCAAAGTAATCCAGGAAAAATTAATGGAAAAGAGAAGGAATTCATTGAAAGGATGATGCTTGATCTGGCGTTTT
>CM053580.1:91354128-91386176 GCA_028627135.1 Pseudochirops cupreus
TTCCTTCCTTCACTTTCTTCCTTCTTTCCTTCCTTCCTTCACTTCCTTCCTTCTTTCCTTCCTTCCTTCCTTTTTTTCTTTTTCTTTCTTTCTTTTTTTGGATATCCTACCAAGAAAAGCTGTGAAAATCATTGTGCTACCTTCAATGGGCTGACATAAATTTTCTGCTTTCAAGTATGTGAAACTTCCATACTTTGTGGATAACTAAAACAATGATAACAATAATACTGCTGCTGAACAAAAAATAAGAACTAGCATGTATTATTACCTGCAAACTCTAAGGTTTGCCAAGTGCCTTCCATGTATTATTTCCCTTGATGTAACAGCCCTGTGAGTTAGATGAGCTACGCCTCTTTCTCAGGTTGGGTATGATAGGATGATTGAGAGCTGGATGGAATGTTTTAAGCCATCTAATCCAGTTCCTTCATTTTATAAATGAGGGAACTGGGACTGAAAGAGCCTAAGTGACTTGCCCCTTGGTCCCACACGTAGTGTCTGAGCCATCTTCATCCCTCTGCCCCCCAGCTGCCTCGGGACTTATGTCCCTCCAGAAATGCAGCTCATGACCCTTTGACAGCTTTGTAAATAACCTCTGAGAGTTACCCTTGCTGACAAATTCATCGCCATGTAGCTTATCAAGTAACAAGCCTCTTTAAACCTAGGCAAATCTTCAGATTTAGCCATCCAAGTTTGTTCCTGAGCCCATCATTACAATCTTTCCAGCTTTGCAGCAGTTTCTTTACAGTCATAGCCTATGAGAAGCCAGAGACTGTTTTAAGCCAGCTGAGCAAGTAGCTGTGGTGGTTATAGCCATGTAGACTGTAGTGCTCAAGAAGAAAATTTTATTGAAAGAGTGAAAAAAAGAGAAAAACAAAACACCTCTCAAAGCTCGGCTATTAGTCTGAAGGATGCCACAATATAAACGTGAGTTAATACCAAAGAGAAGAGCTCTTTTCTCACTAGTAAGTTGAGTTTCCACCTGCTGTTAACTACCTGTTACTGGGAAGGGGGCACATTTGGAGGAGGCAGGTTGTCTCTCTTTGTAACTTCCTGCTGCTTCTTCCTTTGTTCTCTGGCTCCACAGTGCAACTGTCTTTTTAACACAGTGTCTGGGAAGGAGAAGAAAAAGCTTTTGACTGTTCTCTGTTTACGGGGGAAATCACAGCCTATAAGACAGGAGGGGAAAAAAATAACCCTAAAGTGTTCTCCTGGTTTGGTGGGAATTGCTCCACCATCTGGAGCCTATCACAGCTCTTATAAGCCAGTCCTGAGTCAAAATTTCCTGTTTTTGAGAGCATTCCCTTTTTTGTTACTGCTCCCACCATTTTTCTCTGATTTTTAACAATTGAATAATTATTGATATCTTTTGTTTTTACATTCCCTTTGTTTCTAAATATATCTTACTTTCCCAGTCCAGACCTTAAAAGATGACTACTCTGGAAGGCTGCATTGGCGTACTGCAGAATCATAGGATTTGAGACTTGGAAGGGACCTCAGCAGCCATCTCATTCAACCCATACACAAAAGAAATTCAACTGTAATATACCCAGCTAACTCTGTTTGAGGACTTCCAAGGTGTGTGTGTGTGGCTGGGGGTAGGTGGGGAGTCGAAGGGGAGGGGAGAGGAGGTAGGAATAAAGGGGGGGTGGTGGAAATTTCTCCTTCTTCAGGTAGCCTCACAGCTTTTGGAAAGCTGTAATTGTTAGGAAGGTTTTCCTGACGTTAAGCCTAAATTTATGTCTTTGCGCCTTTTGTCCTTTACTTCTCATTTTGCCCTCTGTGGCCAGATAGAACAAACTGAATCCCTCTTCCATATGACAGCCATTCAAATAATTGAAGAGAACTACCATATCCTCCCTAAATCTTCTTTTCTTCAGGCTAAACATGCCAGTTCCTTTATCTAGTCTCTATATGACATAGGTTCAATGCCTTTCACTCAAGTTTATTAGTGATTTTCTTAAACTGTGATGCCCAGAAATGAGCATAATAAATACTCCAGATAAGGCTTGCTGTAAGCACAGTTCTGTGGGACCTCCCTATTCCTAGAAGCTGCAGCCTGATATCAAATTAGATTTTGTGGCTGCTACATCACACTGTTGACTCATTGAGCTTGCAACGCATTAAAACCCCCAGATCTTTGTTGGAACAATGCTTACATTATATCATTATTTTACATTGTATTTTTAATTTATATTTTATTTTACTCATGAAGTTGACTTTTTTTGTATTCAAGTACAGGTATACCTCATTTTATTGGGGTTTGCTTTATTGTACTTCACAAATACTGCTTTTCTTTTGGTTACAAATTGAAGGTTTGTGGCAGCCCTGCATCAAGTAAGTGTTTTGACACCATTTTTCCAACAGCATGTACTCAAAGCATGTCTCTGTGTCACATTTTGGTAATTCTTGCAATATTTCAAACTTTTTCATTATTATTATATCTGTTATGATGATCTGTGATCAGTGATCTTTGATGTTACTATTATGTTCTGGGGTACCTTGAACAGTGCCTATATAACACTGTGAACTTAACATATAAATGTTGAATGTATTCTCACTGCTCCACACATGAGCTGTTCTGCCATCTCGCACCCTTTCTTCAGGCCTTTGTATTTCCTGAGACACAACAATATTGAAATCGGACCAGTTAATAACCTTATAATGTCCAAGCAAAAGGAGTCGTTGATCTCTGTGGCAAACTTCATTGTTGTCTTACTTTAAGAAATTGCCACAGCTACCACAGTCTTCAGCAACCACCACCCTGATCAGTTAGTTGCCATCAAAATCAAAGCAAGACCCTCTACCAGCAAAAAGATTACAGCTTACTGAAGGCCCAGATGATGGCTAGCATTTTCTTTAGCAAAGAAATATGTTTTAATTAAAGCATGTACACACTGTCATTTTAGACATGATACTATTGCACACTTGACAGACTGTAATATAGTGTAAATATAATTTTTATATGCACTGAGAAACCAGAACATTTGTGACTCACTTTACTGTGATATTCACTTTATTGAGGTGGGCTGAAACCAAACCCATAACGTCTTGAGACATAGTGATATCTAGATAATGTCAAGGGAAATCTATCTTTAACTTCCCCATACCATATGCATATGCAAACATGCATGTTCACTTAATTTTCATTCATTCCCATGAATGACACCACATAGTCTCATAGATTTAGGGTTAGATGAACCTTGGAAATAATGTAGTCCAAACCCTGTATTTTATAGTTCAACAACTAAAGTCTAGATTAAGTTACTTGTCCAAGGTCACAGATAAGGGATAGAGTTGGGTTTTGAATCCAGTTTCCATAACTCCATATCTAGTGCCCTTTCCATGGCACCATGCAATATCTAGAACAGGGTATCTTAATCTAAGCAGGAATAACTATGCAATGAAGTATTATTTATTCACACAGTCTGTTTAGCACTTAGGAAATCTCTGCACAGCTTCAAGCTTTACCTAGTTAGACTAAGTTTGGACACTACCATTCCCCCTTACCTCATTGTTATACAATAAAGTTTTCTAAACCTCAGTATGAGTCAGCTTCAGAAAAAGGTTAAAGGAATAGCCAACATCACTGGATGTTTTCCAGTTCAATTCTCACATAAATATACCTACTTTTTTTTTCCATTGAAAGAAAAAGTACAAATGAGTCAACTAAAAAGAAAGCAAGATGGAGAATTTGCTCTAATTGGTAGGGGATGGCAAAAAGAGAAACTGCTGTGTGGCTACATGGGTAGACTTAGTAGGACACAGAGAGCAAGGACCTTTATCCCTTCCTCCCTTACTCTGTGGGGCCACGGACATCTCATTCTTCTCTTTCCCAGAGGGAATAGCTTCTGTGTACACCACTCATACTAATCAGATGACTGCTTCCCTCCTCCCCACCTCCAAACCGCCCCCCCCCCCCTGTTCTACCCTATGATGGATGGAACCATGCTGTTCCCTAGTTACAGATGCCCAGTGAGGCTGATCATTGGGGTACCATTGCTTTATGGGTCTCTTCAGGGGCAATATAATGTGTGCTGGTCTTGGGCCTTCTGTCCCTGGGTGAAGAAAATTAGTGAGTCTGGGTTATTCTGACTGTAGCCTACTTGCTGTTTAGGAGAGTATAGACAGTCCTACACTTTCTTCCTACTCTAGGTCTCAAAACAAGTGGTCTTGGAGATTTTATGTGTGTGTGTGTGTGTGGGATATGTTTAGGAGAGGGACAGATAGCATGCAGATGTGTTGTTTTATTCAGTCATTTCTTCAGTCATGTCTGACTCTGTGACATCATTTGGGGTTTTCTTGGCAAAGGTACTGGAGTGGTTTGCTATTTCCTTCTCTAGTTCACTTTACAGATGAGTAAACTGAGGCAGAGTTATGTGACTTGCCCAGGGTATTTAACCTCTCTGGACCTTAGTTTCTTCAACTATAAAATAGGGTATTAGACAACATAGTTTTGAAAGTCTCTTCCTCTCTAAATCTGTGGTTTTATGTCAGTGAATGTAGCACGGTGATTATTTAATATTACTTTTTAAGACTTTTGTGCTATAAAATTATAATATACTTAAATGTACATTTGTAGAAAATATAAACTAAGATAATTATTTGCGTAGGCTTGTCTGATGAAAAAGAGGATGACAGTTGTGATATTTTTTTCTTTTAAGAAAAGGGTGTTGCCTCATAAAGTTTGGAAAGCCCTGGTTTACAATGATTGAATATTTGCTTTCAGAATCTTATGTAGGAAGCCCTATTCTGGAAACATTTTCACCTGACGCTTGATTCTGTTCCCAGGAGTGCCTATTCATACCCTTTTTGTAAACTGGGGAATTCAAAATACAGGAACAAAGGTCCTTTAGTCAGAGGCCGGGCAATAGTAAGTAAAGCAGGTTTTCACAAAACCCTTTAAAGACATTCCTTAACCCTTTTCTGGAGGAACACCTGAGGGGATGCAAGACTGGTTAATTTTTTATGACCATTTAATCCTTTATGTCTCTTTTCAGGCTGCCAGTAAGTATGTCCATTGTAAGACAGCTTTATAGAATGGACATTCATCCCCAGGGAGCAAGGCTGAAAATATATTAAGTCATTAAAATAAACCCTCTAAGACATTTATATGATGGAAGCAGACACCACAGCTTGGGACTGCACTGTCTTCTGAAAATTAGTTCCTTGTTAAGGTAGGTGTTGTGTGGAAAAAAATATTTAGAACAACAATGTCCTATCACATTTGGATCATTTTTAGTCAAATGACTAAAATATATGTTTAAAATAATGTTGGAGCACAGAACTATCTTCTTTTCCTTTTCTTGCTCTCATTTAAAAACATTATCAAGAGCAGTTATTTTCTTTTTAAATTTTCTTAGACTGAGCATGTCTCAAGGTTTCATTTAAAGAACAGGGAGAGAAAGACCTTGATTATTATTTCAGCAGCAAAGGGAGCCATGAAGGCCTTTAGGAGAAATAAGTGTTAATGATGATGATTTCTCCTCTAAAGTGATCAAATCTTCCCATGTCACTGAGGCTTTTTAAAAGTAGATTTCATTTTCTTTCCTATTCTCTCACTAAGAGCTGAAAAGAAGCATTCTGTAGGGGCAGCCCTTACGATTTCATGTTCACTTACAGTTACCAGGGCTACAGATTGTGGTCATCTTCTCCCACTGCCATAGAAACAAGACTACAACAAATGTAAATTGCTTATAATTTTCCCATTCTCGTAATTTGCATTCACACTTCCATGAGCAGAGATGTGTAAAGGCAGGTGTGATTCATATTGCTGTGCATAGACATTAAGCCTAAAATCACAAAGATTTTAAATGCAAACTAGCTTTAAACTTGGGAGAAAATTCTCCAGAGATTAATGAGGAATTATTTTAGCATCATTCTGAGTATTTAGAAATGTTAAGTCAGATATTCTACCTTTTAAGCCAATTTTAGACTTTAAAACATCAAATTGCTCTGTACATGTTGAAACATTTGCACTCTTCTGCACCCTTTTAGTCTCTTTAGGAAAATGTAAATTAGGATTGTTTTTGCCCACAGGGGTATCTAATAACAATATGCTGTATGATGGAGAAGGAATGACTATTTTAGAGCGAACATCTTTTTATCTAATTTTGCATTCTTACCTTAGTTATAATTCTTATTATGTGATATTTCTCCCAGCTTCTTCCTGTTTCCCTTCCTCTCCTCCTTCTCCTACTCCTTCCTCTTCCCTCCAATATTTACTATACACTACGTATAACTCACTCTGCTAGGTTTTGTGGATTCCACAATCCAGTAGAGGAGGAGATGGTACATGAATAACCTTAAACACCATGTAGTGTTCAGTAAGTGAATAAAAAAAGCAATCTGGACTTAAAGGAGGGAAAGAAATGTCAGTTCACTGTGATTTAGATCATCAGAAAAAGCTTTATGAAAAACATGGAATTTTTCTCCCTAGGCTTTGAAGGATGTGCAAGATATGGTTTTAAAGTTTTATTCAAGTATTTTGTTTTTACATTGCAAACTTTTACATGTTACTGGCACTCTATAGTTTGATTCTTTTAACATAGTAAAACAGTTTTAAAAAACTAACAGCACAGTGATCTCATTTGAAATTAAATGCAACAGTCCATACATCCCTAGCGTCTTCCAACCTCTTTATTAAAAACAGCAACAACAACAAATGAACAAAACCAAAGAGAAACCTGTTTTCTTTCTCACCCCCCACCTCCCTGAAAAAAAGAGAAAAGAAAGAACAAATTCCTTGTCACAAATATGCATAATCAAGAAAAACAAACTCCCTCATTGGCTGTATGCAAAAATATACATTTTATTTGCATTCTAAATAGATCACCTCTCTCTAACGGAGAGCACATTTCAGCATCTGACCTCTGGAAACATGAATGGTCATTGTATTGATAACAGTTCTTGCAGTTTCATAATTATTTGTCTTTTCAGTGTTGTTACTGTAGAAATGGTTCTCTTGGTTCTAATCATTTCTTTCTTTATCAGTTTACAAAAGTCTTCAAAGTTGTTCATTTTATAATATTGATGTTATACTACAAACTGTTCATCTGGTTCTTTTTATTTCATTCACATTAATTTGCATAGTTCTTACCATTTCTATTAGAAATCATCTCTTTTCTCATTTCTTATAGAACAATAATATTCTATCACATTCATATACCAAAACTTATTCAGCCGTTCCTTAACTGATTGTCATTCCTTTAGTTTTTAGTCATTGTTATTATTGTGTTTTGGCTACCATAAAAAAGACATGTTATAAATAGTTTTGTACCTATCTATCATTATATCTCTCTATCTAAATATCTATTTGTAGAAAGAGCTGGGTCAAAAGGTATACCATATTTAGTAACTTTTTTGGTATAATTACAAATTGCTTTCCATAATGGTGAATAGTTCTTTAGTGTATCTTGTTATGTAGAATCCCAAGTACTTTATATATACTGTAGTAATTTCAAATGGAATTCTCTTTCTATTTCTCCCCACTGAGTTTTATTGGCATTACACAGAAATGTTGATGATTTGTGGATTTATTTTACATACAGCAGTTTGGCTTAAGTTATTATTTTAGTTGGCTTTTTAGTGTTCTTTATATCATTTATATATTATACCATTATATATTATATATTTTATGCCATATATATCATACCATTATATCATCTGCAAAAAGTGATAATTTGAACATTACCTGTTCATAGGATTGTAGCATCATAAATATAGAACCATAAAGAAACTTTGACATCATCCTTATTGTACAAAGGAGGAACCTGAGATCCAAAGAGTTTAACTAATCCAATCCCAGGCTCTCCAGTGTTATCCAGTGTAATCTAGTGTTAGAATTCATTTGGAACTCTTAATGTAAAATCTTTGTTCAGTGACAATGCCATACTATTAGAAGAAATGAACCACATTCTCACAATAAGTGAAACCAAAAGATAAAAGGAAGTTGGAACCTAATGAAAGGATGTTCTCCAGGGAATGTCAAACAACAGGAACAACAGGAGCTGTTCCATCACATACTCAATGACAATAAGAAATGTCATTTCACGTCACACTTGGTCAATTTATGCATCATCATCATCTGTTGTTGAGGTTGAAAAAGTAAAAAAAAAAAAAGCTTTCTAAGTACCCAAGGTCTTGCAGACTAAATGGACATATACTCTGATAATGGGTGACCACAATGAAGGTCAGCACAGGTGAAGATAGTGAAAGGTATGTTGGGAATAAGAAATAAATGAGTAAAAATGCTTGTAGATTATTTAGAAGACATATCTATATAGTGCAAATACTTTCTTTAAGAAGAAAGTAAAAAATGCTACATATAAACAGCAATATTTATCAAAATGAAATAGGCTATATTTTAATTGACAGAAAGGGGCTAATTACTGACGGGTGCCATATATCAAGACTCTCAATCAATAATGATTTATAATGAGTTGACACTGATGTTTTTATTTTATTTTTTTGCTTTTTGGAGAGGGGAAGTTATGGCAATTGGGGTTAAGTGACTTGCCCAAGGTCAAACAGCTAGTTTTTGTGTTAACTGTCTGAGGTCAGATTTGAACTCAGGTCCTCCTGACTCCAGGGCTGGTGCTCTATTCACTGCACCATCTAGCCACCCTGACAATGATGTTTTTAAAAAAGGATAATGATAAAAAGGTACTTAATATCATTGCAGTAACTTCCACCGAATCTATGCAAATATGTTTTCAGTGCTGAAAAATTAGATATGGAAAAATCCCCAAATTTTCACCTTGGTTATCACATTTTCTATAAAAACAAAACAAAACAATATAAAACAGTTCAATTCTATAAAGTTTAGTTTATTTAGCACCTACTATGTGTCAGTCACGGTACTAAGTGCTGGGGTACAAAAAGAAGCTAAAAATTGTCCCTGGCACAAGCAGCTTACAGTATAGTGAGGGAGATAACATGCAAACAAATATATTCAAGTCAAGCTATGATAAATAGGAAATAATCAACAGAGGGAAGGCCCTGGAATTAAGTAGGGTTGGTGAAGGTTTCGGGACTTAAGGGAAACCAGGGAGGTCAGTGGTTGTAGTGGAGGAGGGAGGACATTCCAGACATGGGGGACAGCCAGAGCATCTTGTTTGTGGAACAGCCAGAAGACCAGAGTCACTGGATTGAGAGTTTGTATTGGGCAATAAAGTATAAGAAGACTAGAAAGGTAGGAAGGGGCTAGGTAAGAAAGGGCTTTGAATGCCAAAAAGGTAATTTTTAAATTTGCTCCTGGAGGCAATATGAAGCCACTGGAGTTTATCCAGTGGGGGTAATATGATCAGACTTATGTTTTTAGGAAAATTGTGTTTTAATGATATGGATAAATAGAGAATGGATTGCAGTAAGGAGCGATGTGAGACAGGCACACTTACCAGCAGGCTATTGCAGCGATCAAGGTCTGAGGTGATGAGGGTCTGCACTAGAGTGGTGGCAGTATCAGAGGAGAGAAGGAAGTGTATTCGTGAGATGTAAATCAACAGACCTTGGCAATAATATAATGGGGGAGATGACATGTAAACAAATATATTTTGGATATAGGGAGTAAGAGATAGAGAGAAATTCAGAATGATTCCTAGGTTGCAAGCCTGAGGGACTGGGAGGATGTCTTTGTCCTCTACAGTTATAGGGAAGGCAGGAGGGGATTGGGGTTTAGGAGAAATGATAATGAGTTCAGTTGCCAAAAAGAAGAGTCCCCAAAATTCCAGAAATTGCCTTGGTCAGCAAACATTGCATCTCTTTGCCAAGTGGATATAAATGAATGCCAAGGGCAACATTGGTTTAGGATGCAAAACCATTTGTAAAACACTATAGAGGAAGATGTCAGAAGATTATAAGCATTCATGACCTCATGTGACAGCAAAAAGCTGGGGAGGCAAAAACATGTTTACAGAAATCTTGACAATGTACCTAAGCCACATCATCTAAAGCGCATTTGGAGATAAAGCTGGAAAGTATCTAACAAATAGAAAATGGAACAGATTTGTCAGTGTTTCTATAACAGTTGATTTATTCCATATTGGTGAAACTACTACATTTTGACACTAACATCTCAGTCATCTATATGATGCAGTAAGTATAACAGTGATTATTACTCTGGCTTACACTGTCAGATGATCAGCTGTATTACATTTCATCCCTCCAGTAGGGTTTTCTAATATCCTTAATAAGGTTTCATTGTGTTGAAGACCTCTGTCACAGGCTCCAGCCCCACCGAACTTGTTTTTCCAATTATAGGGGTCCCCAGTTCCATCGAACCTCTTAACAACCAGATTACTTTTTAGAAAGAAATATTTTTATTTATTTCAAAGAAATAGGAAGAATAAATATATAACCCCCCACAAAAAACACCTGGGGGCATTAGTCTCCCCCTGCATTATTTCATTCTCCAAGGATGTCAAGATGATTAGGTTTATAGGTTAGCTTAGTTTCTATACAGAACAATCCCAAGTCCAAGGTCTCTCCCACCCAAGTCCCAGATACTCTGGCTTCTTAGGGCTTCCCTGCTGGACCGACTGCAACATCTAGGCTAGAATCCTAACTCCAATGTCACAGTTACTCAAACTCCTGGATCCAGTAGGGATTCCACCATTGGCACCCAGAATCAAAGAGGAAAAATGAAAGAAATCAAAACACACCCCCTAGCCTAATTCTGGAGGTCATAGATAAAAAGAAGCAGGAGGTGGGAAAGGTAGCTCTTTCCTCCTTACTGGTTCAATTCATGGTACCTGCAGTGTGAACAAATGTTAACCTTTACTCTCTTTGGACACCACTGGAAAAAGAGGGTCTCAGTCTAGTACTTTTTTTTTTCCTTCAGTCTAGTGCTTTTTAAAGATTCAGCTTATTCTGCCAGTTGAAAGAAGTTACTTCCACCCATGTGATAAGGGAAAACAGGATGTCTTCCCAGAAGCAGGGTGCCTCCATATTAGATATTCTGGGTATTTGCAGAAAAGTCTACTTTACATAAGGAAGGAGAAATTTCACTTAAGAAGATTATGTTGAGAAGATTGTATATTAAGGAAATCCTTGCCAAAGGTGATGTAATGTTTACAATAACTATGGCTCACATTTATATAGTACTTTAAGATTTGGAAAGTACTTGACATATGTTAACTTGTGGTTCCTCACAATAACCCTGGGATTATGTGGGGTGATGCACTTAAAGATTGTATATGTAAGTTTTACTGTTATGGGAATATGCCCAAATAATGAACAAATAATGGATAATATTATTACTCCCACCCACAAGGCAATTTGGAAGATATCAGTAAATATTGAACCACATGATTTGATTATTCTATTGATACTTTGATGGATGTGTGATCTCTTTAATGTATTTCTTCAATTACTGCAGAACAAAATTCACATGTACCATCTCATCCTGTTGGATTCTTGTCTATGTTCATCTTTGGATCTTCCACAGCGAATTCAACCAACATATTGGATATTTTCCTTTTTTTTTTTTTAGTTGTTTTTAGAGTAGTAATAAATCACTGAGGCTGTCCATTTGTTTTTTCTTGCTCATACTACATCACTGACCTACTTAATTTTCCAATAATATATTTACTCATTTATAAAAAATTATATTAATGAGAATAATCTTCACATGAATCTAAGGGATGTTTGATGAAATCTTTTGCAAATTTTTTTTTTTTACAAAACTATTTGACTAGGGAAACAAAGATTTAACAACTGACAGGCAGGCAGGTCGACCCGTAGGCAAGCAGATACCCCTACCTAGTGGGTAGGGTGATAGAATTAGAAGACCTCAAGTCAAACCTGTTCTAGGCACTTACTAGCTTTGTGAGCCAGGGCAAAGCGCCTAGCTTCTCTCAGCCTCAATTTTCTGTTCCATGAAATGGAGATAATAATAGCATCTACCTTTCAGGGTTGTTGTGAGGATCAAATGAAATAAAATATGTTAAACACTGAAAATCGTAAAGAGCTATATAAATTCTAGTTATTATGATGCAATGACCCTGTGTAAACCATTTAGGTTATATGCTCTGCATGATTGAGGTGGGGTTTGGGGGGAGATTACCATACTAGGTGGACCTCGTGATGGTGAAATTGTAGAATCTCTGTACTTTTGCCTACCACAAGACAATTGCTCCTGGTATTTCAGGAGCTGATATACCTAGCCCACCTGGTGCTGTACCCAGTAATGTGCTTGTGACTGACTTTGTTCCTGGGGATGTCTGACCTTTAATTAGGAGGATTAACCTTACCCTTCTAACATTCTTTGCTAGTTATTAAAGTCCAACGTCCTGGTGAAAGTTGTTACTTATAGTGATAATTGTAGCTTGAAAATCTAAGGGGAAAGTAGAAAAAAGAGGTACTCAGTGTAAATATAAGTTGGATAATGGACAAGGAGCTTATTCTTACAAAGAGAAACATGTTAAACACAGAATCACAGCATGCATTAACAGATTAATTTAAATTGGGCTGAGTAACTTAATTTATAGTTACAGAAGACTTGAGATGTTGGGAGTTAAACTTTATCAGGACATAAATACTTTGAAAGAATGCTAATTAGCCACTTTCCATTTCACCTTGGCTTACTCAGCTTCCTGTACCAGCTTTCCAGTGAAATAAGCAAAATGCACCAGTTCCTCCCTCTACCTCTCCCTTTCCTTTTTCCTTTCTCTCTCCCTCTCCCTTTTCCCCTCCCCCTACCTCTCCCTTTTCCCCTCCCCTTTTGACTTTTTAAAATTAATTTTAATTAATTTAATTAATTTTTAAATTAATTATATAGCCATTTTTACCAAATAGGAATTTGCCCTGGACATGGATAGGGGAGGGAGAGAAACAGGAAGGAGGCCATGCCTCAGGCATGTAGGGGCCTGGGAAACAGAAGTGAGATCCAGAAGTAGAACATGTAGGGGTGGGGCCAACCATGTAGGGGCCTGGCTGGAACCTCAGGGAAGAATGGGTTGAGGCAGGCATGTGGGAAGACTGGACATAGACACAGACAGGAGAGGACTGGTGACATTTGGAGGGGTAGAGACAGACATTGGATTCCCTAGCAGGGAGGGTTAGAAGATGGAAGACAGATGCAGGGCCAACAAGTAGGTGGGTTGGCAGTGGGGCAAAGGTTTCCTCTTGAAATGCATGAGGTCTCAAGCCAAACCCTCATCCCAAAGGCACCTCTGCTCTCACTTGGAATTTGTTGTTGTTGTTTTTATTTGGAGGGGGAGGATGAGGTCAAAGAGCACTGAGCTGAGGGATATAGGAGTGGAGAGGGCACAGTACTGTATAGTAAAGTTAATGTAGTGTTTTGGGTTTTTTTTTTGAATGTGAATTTCTTTCAGAATACTTTACTAAGATTAAATTTGCTTAATGTGAATTTATGTAAAGCAAGTACTGTCTATACTGGTTATTCTTCGAAGGAATTGTGAAATCAAGTGTCATCCTAGATTGCATGATCAACTTTTCAGTTCAAAGGGAAGAAATGGGTCTGTTCTGTTCCAGACTGGGACTGGAACCTAGTTCTCATTCTTAAAGATGTTTGATAACAATTCTAGGAAATGTAGAAAGTTGCAAGTTTGAATTTGAGTTCTTGGGCCACATGCCAAAAGCCCTTCCTCAAAATCCCCACCCTTGACTACAAGAGAGTGGTTCTGTAGGCTTTCAATTTCTGAAGTTCAAGTAGCTTGAAATCTCTCCTGATTTACCCAAATCCTGCTTCCTCCTGAGTTCTGCTGCTAACATAGACTATAAAAAAATATCTCTAGCTGGTCTTTATTTGCTAATGTAAGAGTTGCTAAATAGATAGTAAAACAAAATATGTGATTTTTATCTAAATTATTGGATCTTGGCCAAAAGGGGGCAGACATTTCCAGGAAATGGGAGTTCTGGAAGTGCTTGGTTTCCAGAAGATAAATAGTTTAAAAAAAAACAGGAAAGCTCTAATAAGGAAACTAGAATAATGATCTATTTATGTGTATTATTTAAGGGTGTTTTTGTTTTCTATACTGGGCTTTCTTTCTTTTAACTATTTCTATACAACATTGACAACATGTAGTGGCATCATGGTGCTTTGGATAAAGAGCTAAACCTGACATCTAGGGAAACCAATGTTCAAGTTTCTTCTTTGACACATACTCACTGTGTGACTCTGGGCAAGTCATTGCATTGAAGGCAACTCTCTCAGACTGTGTTACAGAGAGGGTACCAATCTGTTTTGGAATAGAGAGTTTCCTTATTGGATGTTCCCTTCATCAGTGAAATTATAAGTCCAGTTTGAGGCAAGTAGAGAGCTAGGGTTATAAAGTGCTTTTATGTTCATTTTGATTATCTTATCTGATTGTAGGGTTATGCTTTATGAAGAGAAACTCCTGGGTATCACTTTAAGGAAGAAAAGAAAAGAAAAAGCCATGCTAGTGGTTCTTAACATAGAAACAAGGTAATAGCTTAATATTTTGTTAGTGTTGGACTTGTCACTCACATGTGAATATTATCAAGCATTGTGACAGAGACAAGGTGTCTCTGACTGCTCCCCTCGTTAAGGTGACTTGTATAGTTGACATTTAATTACATTCCTTTCTTAACCCAAGATGAAGAGGTTTGAAAAGATGACAAGAACTAGGACATGTGATATACTAATTATAGCAGGGAAGCCTTAGGACCTTGAATCATTTAAAATGTCTTTTTTTTTTCTTTAATGAGCCTAAGCTTAGTTTTAGACTATATCTAAGGTTTTGCGTATTCTTTATCTTTGGCTGCTTGTTATGTCTTTAGAATAGAATATCCTGGTACTTGATATTTGCAAACAAAATACTTTTTAGCCTTTTATTCATGTGAAATGCTTGGTTAAAAATCTCATTATTTTAATATTATTTTAGCACATACTTTTAAAATTTTTATCTCAAACAATGAGGTTTCTTTTAATTTATGGCATTTGTACTGTATTTTCAGTAACAATATAGATTCTTATATCTATACTCATAATTTGTTAGAATACACATTATAGCTATATTAAAATTCTGTAACATGTGCTTTTTAAATATTGGTATATATACACTTAGTTATTCCCTTTGCCTCAAGGCACCAAGACTATATCCTTCAACTGACTGTCATTTGGCTATTTTTCAAATATCATCTGAAAATATACTCCCTACTTCACTCTACTTGGCTTTCTTTTCTGTTTACAGTTAGTTATTTTTATAATCAAATCAGTATAAATGAAAATAGGCAAAGATTAAAAAAAATGGGATTTTTTTTATCATTTGAGAGGAGAGATGATGTGAGAAAGGAAAAAAGCAGGTTTTATTTTGACTGAATCAGTCCATCACAGAAACTATGAATAACTTCTTAGCAAGAGGACTTATGCAAAGATACTATGTCTGATACCATGTCTTTGTGTAAAGTCAGTGAATGCCTTGTTCAGTATTTGTTTCATGATATGGATTTCTTGCACCAATATAAGCCATCAGAATTCAGGAGCCACGCAGAATATAAAAATAATAGTCACCAGACAAAAATTCAATTTTTTTTCTAATTTCATTTTAAATACTTTAAAACCATTTATGTAATTTTAAAAGATTAAACCTACTTAAAAACAAATTTTGATGTAAAAGAAAATGTAGAGACATTCTGAAGAAAAATCTAGGAGAAACGAAAATCTACTATGGTGGGGGGAGGGAGTAACACTTGTGGTTGAAAATGTATAAAGCATCAACAGTGAGCTGTGTACTGAATATAACATAGTTGTCTTTTAGCACTGATCCTGAAGAATCTTAATTTAGAACATCTGTGGATTTTCTATTTGACCACCAAAGAAGCATGACTAGTATAAATGAGTATGAGGTATTTTTAAATCCTTTCCACAGTACTAGAAAAAAGACACTCAATAGCTCTAGCCCGGCTGTATATGTGCAGCTCTGTCAATCACACTTCATGATGTTCCATATCTAAGTGTATCTGTCAGAAAGCCCAACTCAAGCACCATTTGAGTTATTTTCGGCAAATGACTGAAGTGAAATTCTTTTGGAAATATCAGAAGTAATTACCAAGACCAGAAAGGTATGTGCAAATTTGGACAAGAACTGGGTAAAAATTTGGGGGTGGATTGTCAAGTCCCAAACCGTTTAAAAGTTTCTAAATTATTTTAGAAAGACTGAGTTCTTTTAAGATCATTCCTTATAAGTGCTAGAAATATGATGGGGAATTTTTATCTTTACTTTAAAAAGGACTATTAAATGGGAACCTATTCCAATGAGAATGGCAAAAAAAGAATCTCCTATTTAAAATAAACTTTACTAGTTCCATTCCTACAATGCAGTAAAATAGATTCACACACAGTGGGCACCAAATTAAATATTTTCACAAAAATCATTCAGTTATCCCCTCAATAAACTAGGGTGATTTTGATTACTTTTGTAAAAAAATAATCATTCTTTGAAATATAAAGTAGTCATGGGAAGATTAATAGATTAAAGAGAACACTGCTTTTTATTGAAATCATAAATTGAATCCCACATTCAAAAAGAGGTAATCATTTCTCCCACTCTATCTTTTTTTGAAGCATGATAAACATCCTTACAAGTCACTGAAACTTGCATTGGACATTGAGAAGACAGAACCAATTGTTTAATCCTTTCCATTTAGCATTGTTTCTTTTTAAACCACAGTTTGACTCATTTGATTTTTTTTTCCTAGCTATACTCCCACAGGCTGCCCCTGCAACCTTCCTCCTTCACACAGGCTGTTTGCCATACCTGGTTTGCACTTCTTCCTCATTTCTTCTTCAAGGCTTTATTCAAGTGACATTTTCTACAAAAAACTTGGTCCGACCTCTCCTAGTATACTCACCCTCCTCAAATAACCAGGTTTTTAGTTATCTATTTATTTATTTGTGTATTCTAGTAGAATATAAACTTCTTAAAGTTGGATTTTTTTTCCCATTTTTTTGTCTTGATATCACTAAATACTTTGCAGATGTGTTTCTGACCCTGACCAAGTCACTAAACCTTTCTGAGTTGGCTTCCTTATTTGCAAAATAGGAGTACACCTACACCTGCCTTACTGGGTTATTGGCCCTCCCCTTGAATGGAATGCTCTTAACACCTGGTGGCCTTTAGGACTCAGATCAAGCAATGTTGTATGCAAAAGGTCTTTCTTGGAATACTCAGCTACCAGGGTCTTCCCCTTCAAATTTCTTTCTATCTGCTTTGTATGTGTTTGGGATATACCTATATATGTGCCTGCAGGTATATATGAAAATACCTACATATTCAATTAATGATTACTCTAATGTAAGAGCTCCCTGAGGTCAAGGACAATTTTGCTTCTGTCTTTAGATTTGTAGTGCCTAGCACATTACCTGGCACATTTTCCTCTTAATTCTAATAAATCCTTGTTGATTGATTTGTTTAGACCTCTTTGCAAACCATAGGATGCTATATAAATATCACCTTTTATTATTTTTAAATGCTTGATGAATTGAATTGAGAAACTACAGAATAAAAATGAATGCCATTTACATTAGCAATTTGAATTTTCTTTTCCATTTTAATATCTCATACTAAACAAAGGTTTCTATCAGGAAGGTATTAAATTAAGTTGCACAAGGAAAATGGAGCACGCAATAAGGTAATAAGGCTTTGAAATCCCAAAGCTCTCTATGGTTTTCATCTTTCTTCTATCTTTCTGCAGTATGGAATACAAAAGTAATTGTGCACAGCCCTTTTCTCTAGCTGCCTCTTCCTAGAGTCTTTATAGATTATGCAGTATTCTGCCTGTACTGTTCTCAAAGTCAAATATTTTACAAACATTTATTCATCATTGATCTTTGGAATACCTCCGCTAGGTAGAGGGGTTTATTAATAAGTATTTATTAGCTTACCAACAATGACTTATTGAATACTTACTCATTTTGTGCTCTGGAAAATCTAGGCCTTTTAATAATAACTGGTGTTCATAAAGTGCTTTAAGATGATCAAAGTACTTACCTGTGAGGTGGAAGCTATTATTACTCCCCTTTTAGAGATTAGGAAACTGAGTTTGAGAGATGCTAGGACTTGCCCAGGGTCAAGTATCTGAGGCAGGATTTAAAGTCTAGTCCCCTACCTTCTATGTTTCACTGTATCCATAATAAAGTCATTCTCCAAGATCTTATAATCTACCTGGAAAGACAAAGTGTACATTTTGGAAATGAAAATTTTATAGCTCTTACAAGAGGGCTGGCAAAATATGGGGATTTGCTGTTACCAAATCCATTTCCCCTGTTTTTCCAAGCTCGTCTTCCAGGGCTGAAGACCTTCATGCTACAGGTCAGAATACTTGAAGTTTTCCCAGGGGATGAATTGATGAATCACTATGGCAATTAAAAGAATACACAGTTGGAGTGGGCTGTCCTAGGAAATAGTGGGTTTCTTTAAGCACATTCTAAATAACCCTTTAAAAAGGTTTTTGTCATTTCAAGAATGAGGGATTTGGAGTTTAGAGGACCTGGGTACAAGTTCTGGTTTTCCCATTTACTATCTGTATAACTATATCTAGGTCGTCTCTGAGGTCTTCCAGTTCTCCATTTTCCTTTGAGTCCATGATTTCACTATTTCTCAGTTCTTTTGTCTATAAAATGAGGATGTTAGACTAGATAATCTCCCAGACCATTTCCAGATCTAGCCTCCTGTGATTCTGTGGAATTCTTGTTTAGATATACATCGGACTAAACAAGCTCTTATTAAGTCCCTTCTGCCTCTAACATTTTATGATTTCTATCCTGTGTCCAGTAAGTTACAACGTAACATTGCTAATGTTGTTCTCCAATTAAGTAACGTATCATGTATGGTGTTTATGCTAACGCTGTAAAGTTAGAATTAAGAGGAAAAAATTGCACTGAACTCGCTCTCACTCTCCAGACAAACAGCGAAGGTGCAATAAAAGCATCATTCAGGCCATGTTTTCATTTCAGGGGATGCTTGTGCAGCATAGAAGAGGAGCAACTGATCAGGTGAAGCTGATGGTTTCATAAGAGGGAGTAATAATTGGCAACGGGCCTCCTACTATTGCCCCCCACTTAGGCATACCCAGGGTTGTAGTGATCCCTTTGATTTCTTTGTAAGTTCTTCTGGGGTAACCTTAGAAAGGGATGCTTTACATTTAGACTTCCGGCTACAACTTACTGAGAATGACTTTTTTCCCCTTTAAGTGAACCATCACGACTATGGAAGGCAAGGGTATTGTGGAAAATATTTACCTGAGACCAACTTCTGGCAAGCAGGCTGATGGGATGTAATGTTAATGGAATAGAAAGATCTTCCCTGTCCATTAATAGGCCTTTGTGACCATATGTGTCCCCCTCTCCCTTGGAACAGGAGCTGTTTTCCCAGGTCTAAGCATACACAGGTATTTCAATCACATTTTCAATGATACAGACTGAGTCACATAGAGCCCATGGGGGGAGGAACTTGCTTAAGGAGGAGCTTGCATGGGGGGGGAGGGGGAGCTTGCTTGTGGGAAAGCTTTCACACCTTTTGGTATTAAGTTAATTAGGCACTGAGTCATGAGGGTTATGATGCCTTCTGGCTCTAAGCCTATTAGTTGAAAACTATATATGCTAGGAGGTTGGAATTTTACTTTGAGAGGTCACTTAGCAGAAGGCCCTTTTAGTTCTCTAGATAGGACTCTGAGTAGCTGTTTGTTAAGAGTCCCCCAACTACTCAGAGGTTTGTGTTCTTCCAATTCAGTGGTATATGTAGGTGGTTGTATTACCTTGTTCAGACAGTAGGAGCCCTGTCTTGAATCTCTGTGCTAATTTCTCTGCTTCTATTTTCAGCTTATCTGTAATTAAAGTAAGATTGCTGACCCTTTAAAAGTTGTCTTTCCTTTAGCAAAGCAGATCAAAGAACCTGTGTTAGCAGGCCATTCTGGATGTGCTGGGTACTTGCATGGGACCTATACACCTACTTTTGTTGTTGTTTGGTCATTTCAGTTGTGTCTGATTCTTTATGACTCCGTTTAGAGGAGTGGTTTGCCATTTCCTTGCCTGGCTCATTAAAGAGATGAAGCTGAGCCAAACAGGGTTAAATAACTTACCCCAGGTCACACAGCTAGTAAGTGTCTGAGGCCAGATTTGAACTCGTGAAGATAAGCCTTTCTGATTCTAAGCCCAGTGCTCTATCCACTGTACCACCTAGTTACCCCTATATATCTACTGGGAAAAAGGAAAGTCTGGTGCAAGGGAATGAGTGATAATCAAGTGTGAACATATATCAGGGGTATCAGAAATTCAAAGGCTAGTGCAGTCCAAACTCAATACTCTAGTGCCAGGGCCTGGGAATCAACATAGAAGAGGGGAAGTATAATTCATTCAGAGATCAAGGTTAGGAATTTGCTTATTAGAGACTCATCAAATTTTGGTGCTAGGACAGCAACAGCCCTACGGGTTCATTGTCTATAGGTTAAAAGTTAAGGGATTCCCACATAGGCAGGAGTCTAGAAAATAACAAGGTATGGAGTCAAAACTAGAAAGATGACTATTTATATCACATGAGACACATAGGGATAACTACAATGCAAGGTAGTAAATGAAAAGTACAGCAGAAAGGTAGAAATCAAAGTTCTGTGTGAGGTTGAATCAGTCAGTCAGTAAATAGTTACTAAGTGTCTCCTATGTGCTAGGCATCCTGCTGAGTTCTGGAGACACAAAGAAAGGCCAGAGACAATCTTTGTATTCAAGGAGCTCACAATTTAACGGGGGAAGGCAAAAACAGCCAAAACAAGGGAAAAAGTTGCTGTGAGGGCCTGCCTTAAAAAGAGGATGTGGGAGGAGCTTTCCAGTGTAAGCTTTCTACCCATTCCAATCAGATGGAAGGTCTCTAGGGGTAAGGAGTAACTGATGAGGTATGAATTTCTGGGTTGATGTATTTTTGTACTCCATGATGAAGACCAGGAGTGCATTGAGGTGGGAAATGATGAGATGACTGCCCTGGGGAGAAAGGAAATTGCCGACAGACAGGATGTGGGGGACTTTCTGTAGGAGATGACATATCTTCAGCTTGAAAGAAATCAGGAATGGAGATATAGTTTTGAAAGTCTCCTGCATAGATAAAGGTGATATTTAGATTCATGGGAAAGAATAGAATTGTCTAGGATAGAGAATGTAGAGAGAGAAGAGAAATAGGTAGGAGAAGAACCAGGAAAAAAAGGAGTTTAATAATGTAGCTGAGAAAGAGATGTAGTGGAAAGGAACCTTGACTTGGAGATGGAAGATCTGTATTCAAATCCTAGTTCTGCTGCTGTGTGCCTTGGGGAAGTCACTCTAGAATCAGTTTCTTCATCTGTAAAATAAAATCTTTTGGGTTTAGATGATCTTCAAGGTCCTTTCCAACTCTAAATTATTTAACCTACATAAGCCAAGGGAGGAAAGAATATCTAAATGAAATAGGTATTCTATGATGTCAAATGCTGCAGACAGGTCAGAGAGGATGAGGAATGGAAAAAGACTCATTGTATGTGATGTTTTTAGAAGGTGAGAAAAGACCTTTGTTATTCTGTTCATCTTTTTGTAAAATACTTTGCCACCATGTGTGTGCCCTTCTCCACTATGCTTTCCAGTTCTGAGTATTTGAACAAGGCCATTGAGGGAATTTCTTCCTTCCTCTCTCCCTCTGTCCCTCCGTCCCTCTGTCCCTCCCTTCCTCCCTTCCTCCCTCCCTTCCTTCTTTCCTTCCTTCTTTCCTTCCTTCCTTCCTTCTTTCCCAATGGTGTGGGTTTGTAGAAACGTGAGAAAGTATAATTTAAAAAAAATACTGCCAATTGTTAGTGCAAAGAGTATGCCAGTCTAATTCTCTGTTTATCTACCCAATATTTCACAATTGTTCTACATGTGCTGCCTCTCCCCCTCTCCCCCCATTAGAAGGTAATATAAGATAGAAGGAACTGTCTTTCTGTGCTCTTGTATTAACATCCTTAGCATTTAACACAATGCTTGGCACAAAATGCTTACGTGATACTGTTTTTCATTTATTCCATCATTGTGCATTTGTCCAAGTAGCAGAGGTGAAAGACAAGTTGAAAAGGAAGTAGAGTTTTGGATACATAGGCAACTTTTTCAAGATTTTTGTTCAGAGAGACAGAGACAGAGATGGAGGGGAGGGGGAAGAGAGAGAGAGAGAGAGAGAGAGAAAGAGAGAGAGAGAGAGAGAAGAGAGAGATGGAGGCAGCTGGAACATCAAGGGAAAACATTTTTTTTAAAGATTAAGGTGATATGAACAACTATGGGATTTAATAAAGTGACTTACTGAACAACAGAGTTGCCCTAATTCATAGTATTTGGAAGGAACATGAGAGATTAGCTATTTCTAATGCCCTTCCTTTAGAGCTGAAATAAACAAAACCCAAAGAGTAGGTTACCTAGGTGGTAAATAGCTAAACTGAGATTTGAACCCATGTTGCTTTCCACTTGGGCAGAGTATGAATCTGCCTAATTTCCCATGACTTTTAGAGAAACTTGTACTTTTAATGTGGAGGATGGAAGGAAAAATAGTGTGTATCCTATATTCTGGCACTATGGGAATCTGTTTTCCTTTGGGCAAGTTACTCAGTGTTGTCAGCAACTCAACTCAAGCAATTTTTATTTAGGACTTTCTAAAGCACTTATTAACCATTTATTATCACTATCAGTGACAAAACTGTTTCTGCCTCCCACCTTCTAGGCCACTGCTGAGTTGGCACCTCACGAGATGCAGTTTTTTTTTTATTCCAAAGCCTGATTAATAGCATCTCTCAAAGTATTTAATAATCAAGATGCTGAAGAGTTCATTTTAGCTGAAACTGGATCCCAGTCTTTTAAAATATTCACCTTGCAGACACCTAACAAGCAGATAAGTGTGTGAGATTGTGTCTGCATTTATACCTCCCAGCTCTGCAGGCCCACAATAATAAAGTCAATAAGGTAGCTATTCTTAGATTACTCTATATTTAAATGTTTCAGTGCAATGTTTTTTCCCTCTCTCTCTCCCTCAGTCCATGTACCATTCATAGAATAGCAATTCTGAGGCCAAATTGGGAAGTGAGTCTTGCCTGCAGCTGTGTTATGTAAAGAACAGGTCATCCTTTGATGGATTCATATTACTTATTAAATGTTTAATAAACTCTGTGACCTCCACTTGACTGAGCTGCCTTTCCCCTAGTGAAAATAATGTAACGTGTTAGGGGAAAAACACTAGCAGAAGGAACTAGTTAGCAGTTTACATGTGTTAGTAGAAAGAACTTTTAACTAGTTCTCCCTTCCCATAATCCATTTGGGGCTGGTAGTTGCAATAAAAAGAACACAGGTCCTGGAGTCAGGAAGACTCATCTTCATGAGTTCAAATCCAGTCTCAGACTTTTACTGGCTGTGTGACCCTGGGAAAGTGTCTTAACACTGTTTGCCTCAGTTTCCTCATCTGCAAAAAGAGCTGGAGAAGGAAAGAGCAAACCACTCTATTATCTTTGACAAGAAAGCCCCAAATGGGGTCCGAAAGTATTTGGAACAACTGAACAAAAAAACATCTATTTAGAGTCTAATCAGTTGAATTTACAACTATAGATAACCTTGAGGGGGAAAATAAAAGTATAGAACTCATAGAAAGTAGAAGGAACAAAAAATCCTCCCCTTATCTGTAGTACACTGAAAGCTAAAAAATTATTATTACTTTTTTTGTGTGTGTGATCAACACAATCTTCTGTGTATTAAGAAAAGAAAAAGGTCACAAGGATCCACAAGCAGCCCCCTGTTGTTTTCCTCATCTCTGGTTTCCTGCTCTCTCCCTATACACTCTTCTCTTCTCTTTGTCTAATACATATTGACTTTCTTATTTCAGAGGCTCTGTGATATTTTGCAGCGAGGGTAGTAACCCTGAAGATTTTCTTTTACTGCAAAACAAAGGGTCATCCTCTGAAGATGTTTCATATATATCCAAGGTCTTAAATGTTGTTTAGAAGAGGGAAGATTTCTGTCTCTATTGGCAAAACTCTACTTCTCTATGAAAAAGAAGGCTTCTTCCTGAAGGGGGGCCTGATCCCAATGCATCTCTTTGTCTCCTAGCCAAATGCTGCAACTACAAATCACGTGAATATGGATGTATTGGGCCTCGTACTTAGATATATAGAAGCTATATTCTTCTGAAACCCAGACCCAGGGAAAGGCAGCATGTTCCCTATCCTGATAATGAGTTCTCCAAACCAACTATACTCGTGGCATTTTAAAAAAAGTACCCTAGAGTTAGAAGAACAGGTGTCAGTTTATTCTTCTCTAATCACTGCATTTCTGTGCCTCTCAATATGTCTACTTTCTCCCATCTCATCAATACCTACCTCTCTCTTATTGTTTCTTGTATCTGTGTATTGAAATCTAGAGGTGAGGCAATATGATCATGCAGTGGAAAGCTCTCTGGATTTGAAGCCAGAAGTCACAGATTCAAATCCTGGCTTTATCACTTACTATCTATGTGACCTTGAAAAGGTATTAAATATCAAAGCCTCAGTTTACAGATCTGTAAGATTAGGAATTAGACTAAATGATCTTTAAAGTCCCTCTGCAATGGCCAGAAACCAGTCAAGTAACACCTTATAGAATTAGAAACCAGCCAGGTAAAACTTTATGAGCTTGAGATAGGAGTGGGGAAACTGGCTTAGGATAATTTATCTTTTTTGTCTTTTTTTCTTCTTGCTTGGTCGTTAGTCACAACCCCCTGCCTCACCACCCCGCCTTGTCTTAGTAACAGCTTCTGTTTACACCTGCTTAGTAACAAATTATGTTAGTTGGATAAGTAAACATAATAATGTACTGTATAAAAGGTTCTGCACCCCTGAGCTAGGGGCTGCTCCCTTCGGATTGGCACGGGACAGCCCCAACTGGCACAATAAAGCTCCTAAAAACTTTTCATTAGGATCCTGTGGTCACTCTGTTAAGACTTGCCATTTTGCCTCTAGCCTTAAATCTATAAACGTAGGACCCAGGGAAGGAAAACCCTGATTCATTGTCCAGTAATGTTTTCGAGACATTAGGCAGCTCTCTTCACCCAGATAGCTTTTTCCTTCTTGATCTTCCCTCTCCTCCTTACATTATAGTGGAATTTATTCCTGAGCCCTGATCCATTCTGTTCTATGTCCTGATGAGTAATTTAGATGAAGGTATAGATGGCATGCATAGAAAGTGTGGAAAGAACACAGAACTGGGAAAGATTGCTCACATGTTGGAAGATAGAGTCAGAATCATAAAAGATGACCACAACTAGAATGATGGTGTAAATTTAATAAGATGAAGTTGTATTTATAGCAAGGTTAAATATTTCCCATAGGTTAATAAAATCAACTTCACAATTATAGGATGGATGAAGAAAAACTCTGGGGTTGCAAGCTCACATGGTGACCCAAAAACAAGAACAAAACAACAAAATCCTCAAGTAATTTTAGGCTCTTAAGGGATGAATTCTATTCATAATAAAGGAGACAGTAGTCTAGCTGTACTATACCTTGATCAGATAGCATCTGGAACCTCCAAATTGGAACCTCCAGACAGCATCTGGAACCTCCAAACCTTCCTTCAAACTGCAGTTTTTAAGGCACTGGTCATTAAGGAGGACATTTGCCATATAAGGATCAGTTGAAGGAATTGGGAGTTTTTACATTGGAGATGAGAAGGCTGGAGAGGGTAATAAAAAAGGGTGTGTTGGAGCCAGCTAGAACTGGTTTGGAGATCCAATTGTTAAGCTTTCAGTGTTTGCATTTACAAACACTGAGAAATCAGAAAATGCTATAAACCTGGACTTAATTTATCATTTTGCTCATTATCTATACTTAAAGTTATGAAGAAAATGCTAATAGTACAGATTAAACTTAAAGTTTGTCATGTATACATTTTTCTTCTTAGAGCCACTCAGGTAATAAATGTCTTCAAATATTCAAAGGCCTCTCATGCGGAAGAGGAATTAGAATTGTTTTATGTGGCGTTTTTTCTGGACTGGTCCTGACTCAGACCAATCCTTCCTACTTTAGCTTTGGTTGAAATAACAATAGGTCATTCACCAGTTAACAAAAGCAGATCTACTTAGCCATTGAAGAAGGACATTTAATAAGGATAGACCTTGAGAACACCTAGAATTGATTGAACTGGGCAAATCTTCCCTGCCTCAGTTGTCCATAATTTCCTACCAGCCAAGCTCTAGGAAGAATATCTGGATATTTTGTACCCAGAAGGCAAGGAAGTGATATCAACAGCCTGCCCTTTAAGTCTGGGTCTGAGCCAATTAAATATAGAGGGCAGTTGCAAATAGTTTTTTTTTTGTTGTTTTTGTTAAGGAAAAACCAATCTAACATACATAAGGGAAGGGCAAGATGTTTCTCTTACCATGTTGCTGGAGGATAGAATTAAGAATAATGGCTAAAAGTTGCAAAAAGGAGTACTTAGCCTTAATGAAAAGAGAAAATTCATGTGAATTACGCTTACTTGAGAATTGAAGTTGAATGATTGTTTTTGGGTGATGTGGAAGGGGCTAGTTTTCAAGTGACTGTTAGGTTAGAAGAACTTTGTGGTTCTATAACATGTTGATTCTACTATTCTGAGGTCAAATTTAAGAAGTATTGAGGGCATTCCATTAAATTCTTTGGTTTTGTAGAAATCACTGACAAACTGTCCTATTACTTGCCCTCCTATTCCTTAACCTGCCTGCTCCTCCAAGATTCCTTCCCTTGTATCTTCTCCCCCCATCCTATCCTTTTGCCATTTTATTTCTTTCTGAATAGAGAAGACTTTTTTTCCTCCCTTCTAGATATGTGTTATTCCCTCTTTAACCTGTTCCCAGTAAGAGGAAGTTTCTAGTACTGCCTGTTCTCTACACTCCTAGCTTCTTCTGTATAATTTTTTCCTTTTTTCCCCTGATTTGTATGAGATAATTGCTCATTTCTCTCTCTACACAGTTTTATTTATTTTAGAATCACCCAGTCTTACTCAGCTAAGCCCAAGACTTTCTTTGAACTACCTCAATAAAAATGACAGTCATTGAACTGATAATGTTTTCATATTAAGAAGTAAACTATTTAACCTTGTTTAGTCCCTTATAATTGGTCCTAAGTGTTTATTTTATATTTCTCCTGGACGTTAAATGTTGATTTTTCCCTTAAGTTCCGCTGTTTTTGTTAAAAATACTTGAAAGCCTTTCAGTTCATTAAATGTCCATTTTTTTTCCATTCAAGATTACAGTTAACTTTGCTGGGGGTAAGTTATCCTTGGTCATAATCCCAGCTCTTTTGCAATACAGAATATAGTGTTCCAAGAATTATGGTACTTCAGTGTAGTAGCTGCTAGGTCTTACGTAATCCCTGTTGTAGCTCCATGATATTAACATTGTTTTTTCTTGTTGTTTCCAATATTTTCTCTTTAACTTGGGAGCTTTGAAATTTGGCCATGATATTCCTATAAGTTATCCTCCTGGGATCCCTTGCAGGTGGTGCTTAGTGGATTTTTCTTTCTGTTTCTGCTTTGCCTTCTTGTTCTGAACTTCTGGACAATTTTTCTTGATAATTTCTTGTAATATTGTATCACGATTCTTTTTATGTCATAATTTTCAAGCAGTCTGACTATTCTTATATTATTTCTCTTCAATCTGTTCTCCAGATCAGTTGTTTTTTTGATGAGATGTTTCATATTCTCTTCTATTTTTATTTTGTTTTATATTTCTTTTTTTCTTAGAGTGTCATTAGCTTCCTTTTGCCCAATTTTGATTTTTAAAGAATTATTTTCTTTTAGTTTTTGATCTTCTATTTCAAGTTGCTTGACTTTCTTTCCATAATTTTCTTGATTTTGGGATGTTACTAATTTTTTTCCTAATTTTTCCTTGAGCACTCTTATTTGATTTTAAAAGTCCTTTTAAAATTCTTTAAGAAATCTTTTTGTGGGGCAGCTAGGTGGCGCAGTGAATAGAGCACTGGTCCTGGAGTCAGGAAGACCTGTGTTCAAATCTGGCCTCAGACACTTAACACAAAAACTAGCTATGTGACCTTGGGCAAGTCACTTAACCCCAATTGCCCTGCCTTCTCCCCTCCACAACACACACACACACACACACACACACACACACACACACACACACAAAATCTTTTTGTGCTTGGGACCATTTGACATTTCTCATTAAAAAAGGAGTGACTTTTAAAAAAATCTTCATTTTCTTCCTCTGAATATGAACCCAGATCTTCTCTATCTCCATAGTAGCTATCTATGGTTGGTTCTTTCTCGTTTGCTTGCTCATTTTTATTTTATTTTTTTACAGCTATTAGTGTGATCAAAATCTAGTCCCAGGGTATGGGGAGTAAAGTTCTAAGCCTCCAGTCCTTCTTATTGTTATTTTCTGAGGTATCTGGTATGTCCTGGGACTCAACTTCAGGCTCTTCTCTTCACTCCTAAACCGTGGCTAGAGCCCCAGTCATACTGTCCTGCAAAAGATCTTGCTCCCTGTGGTCCTCTCTGGTGGTTGTGAATTATAACTGTTCTCTCTTCCCTGAAACTGAAACCGAGGATTCTGCTCTTCTGCAAGTGCTCACAGCCAGCAGGGTCTCAGCACATCCATTACTACACTAAACCAGATGTATGCTAGCTCTGCCTGGCTGTCACAGCTCTGAACACAGATCAGCACAACTATGCTTGATGTCCCTTGAAAGTGAAAGGTCCTTCAGTTTTCTCCTCAGCTGTCAGGCTCCCACACTGTCCCAGAAATGGAAGTTTCTAAGTCTGAGGCTGGTTCCCAATCCCAGGTGCTCTCAGGGCTTTTTGTTTGTGGATTCCACAGAGCTGGCCTGGAGGTGTTTGCACTTCGCTCAGACCAAACCTCTGCCCCTGGAGGTCAGGTCTTTCCTGAGGTCTTCTAGGGTTGTTTCAGGAGAACTGCTTTATGCTGACTTTTGTTTATTTCTGCTGGTCTACATTCCCTCTGAGGCAATGTTCTGTCTTTTTTTGTGGAGGAAATTTGGAGAGTTGAAAGTTTTCTGACATACTCCACCATCTTCCCAGAATCTTCTCTCTCTTTTTCTTTTAAGTGGAAAGCAAAAATAAGGACTATTTTTGTAGGATACAGTATTGTGAGTAGGAAAGATGTTGATAGATTTAATGGGAAACTTTGAGGCCTTGTCCTATTGGAAGGTGGGGCCTAAAAATCTAGAATTTACAGTAGAAGGTGGGATTTAAGGGTAACAAATGACAATGAGAATATGCAGTACCTCTGAAGTAAAACTGGGATGAAGACCTTGAGATTTGCCTGGGGACATTTTGCCCCAGGGTGGAAAATTTAGAGTATTCTAGTGTTATTGTAGGCTTTTAAGGAGGAAGGGGGAATATGGTAGGGAGCCTGGTGACAGGTTGGTGAATTGTCAGTCTCCTGACAGGGGGGCAGGGAACATCTCAGTCTATTTGCTCTCCAAGACTAATGAACTAGGAATCAAGAATTATAGGGTTAGAGTCCTGCATCATGCACACTTACTAGCTGGGCAAGTCTTAATTTTTTTGTGTTGATTTCTTCATATGTAAAATGGAGATAATAATTGCACCTATATCCCAGGATTTTTGTGGAATTCAAGTGAGGTAATATATGTAAAGTTCTTTATAAACCTAAAGTAGCTTTATAAATGTTGGTTATTGTTATTGCTAATAAAATTTTAGAGAATTACTGATGATGATAACTGGACAAGTCATTTAACCTCTCTGTGACTCAGTGTCCTTAATTTACAAAATAAGAGATATGGACTTACTGGCCTTTATGAGTAAGGTTGACCTATTCCTTTTCACCTTCCTGCTCTTCCCCTTCATTGTAACAGTGTTCTCTTACCTCATTTATATGAGATAATTTATTCTAATCTATCTCTCCCTTTCTCCTTCTCCCAATATATTCCTCTTACCTCTTAATTTTATATTTTTTATATCATCCCTTCATATTCAACTCATCCTGTGCCCTCTGTCTCTGTATAATGCACACACTCACATATATATTTATATATACATATACCCTACTATACATACATATATATGTATATATGTATATGTGTGTGTATACACACATATATATATTCCCTTCAACTGTCCTCATATTGATAAAAGTCTCATGAGTTACAATTATCATTTTTCCATGTAGGAATGTAAATAGTTCAACTTTAATCAGTTCCTTATAATTTCTTTTTCCTGTTTACCTTCTCATATGCTTCTCTTGCTTCTTGTATTTGAAAGTCAAATTTTCTGTTCGGCTCTGGTTTTTTCATCAAGAATCCTTGAAAATCCTCTATTGAATTGAATGACCATAACTTCCCCTGAAGCATTACATTCAATTTTGCTAGGTAGGTGATTCTTGGTTTTAGTCCTAGCTCCTTTGACCTTTGAAATATCATATTCTAAGCCCTTCAGTGCCTTAATGTATAAGCTGCTAGGTCTTGTGTTATCCTGACTGTGTTTCCACAGTACTTGGATTGTTTCTTCCTGACTGCTTGCAGTATTTTCTCCTTGACCTGGGAACTCTGGAATTTGGCTATAATATTCCTGGGAGTTTTGTTTTTGAGATATTTTCCTCTTTTTTTTTGACCAAAAAGTGCCATTTAGTTTATTTTTTTAAACTTTTGTTTAGTTTTAGTTTACGTCATTCATTTCCATGAGATTTTGAGTTACATATTTTCTTCCAATCTTTCCCCTACCCACCACCCCAAAAAAGCAATCCCACTGTATACCCCTTCCCTTAATCTGTTCTCTCCTATATCCTCCCCCATCTCCCCTCTGACTTTCCTGGAGGGCAAGATGGATCTCCCTACCCCAGTGCCTGTATATCTTATTTCCCAGTTGCATATAAATAATAATAGTGATAATACACACACACACACACACACACACATACACACACATATATGTGTGTGTGTATATATATATATATATATATAGATATATATATACATACATATATATTTTTAACATTTGATTTTAGAACTTTAAGTTCTAGATTCTTTCCCTTCCTCCCTCGTCACCCACCCCTATTAGAAAGACAAGGAATTCAATACAGGCTCTACATGTATAGTTACACAGAATGTCTCCACAATGGACATATTGTGTAAGACTGACTATATTTCTCTCCTTCCTATTCTGCACCCCACTTGTTTTATTCTCTACTTTGTCCTTGTCCCTTTACAGAAGTGAGTGCTTCTAACAACCCTCCCCCCCAACCTGCCCTCTCCCCCATCATCCCATTTCCCCCTACTCTCCTGTAGGGCAAAATACCCAATTTATAGTGTATGCCATTCCTTCCCTAAGCCAAATTCTATGAGAGTAAGGTTAACCCATTCCCTTTTGCCTTCCTGTTCTTCGCCTCCATTGTAACAGTTATCCCTTGCCTCCTCTATATGAGAGGATTAACTCCATTCTGTCTCTCCCTGTCTCCTCTCATACTATTCCTCTCCCACCTCTCAATTTTACCTTTTGAAATATTAACCCATTCTATTCAATTGATCCTGTGCCCTCTGTCTATGTACACAAATATACACATATTCACATATGTATTCCTATGCATATATACCCTCCTATATAGACATTTGTGAATGTATACATACATATATACATATATATGTATGCATTTATATTCCCTTCAACTATCCTCAAACTGAGAAAAGTTTCATAAGTTACAATTATCATTTTTCCATGTTCGCATGTAAATACTTCAACTTTGATAAGTTCCTTATGAATTCTTTTCCATGTTTACCTTCTCATGCTTCTTGTATTTGAATGTCAAATTTTCTATTGAGTTCTGTTTTTTTCAGCAAGAATGCTTGGAAATCCTCCACCTAATTGAATGACCATATTTTTCCCTGGAACATTATACTCAATTTTGTTGGGTAGGTGATTCTTTGTTTTAATCCTAGCTCCCTTGATCTCTGGAATATCATATTCCAGGCCCTTTGAACCTTTAATGTAGAAGCTGTTAGATCCTGTGTTATCCTAATTGTGTTTCCACAGTATTCATTCAAATTGTTTCTTCTTGGCAGCTTGTAATATTTTCTCCTTGATCTGGGAACTCCTG
>CM053580.1:91386676-91405499 GCA_028627135.1 Pseudochirops cupreus
CAAACCCTCCACCCCTCAGTGTCCAGAAAACCTCAATTTCATCCAAGGGGAGGCCTTTAATTCATCTTGACTCTGGGTGGTGTCTCTGATTCCCTGGATCCCCTTCCATGGTCCCAGCTCCTATTTGAATCCACCAAACAGTCACCTGGATTCAGAAGCAGCCAGCTCCCAACTCCTTGTCCAGTCTTCCAATCAGTTCTTGTTACACACTGAAGTTTACAGGGTCCAGCACATCTCAAACTCTTCAGCACTTCTCTTGCCTGGAACTCAAGGATCAGCCAGGCCATGAACAAACAAAGTCTTTTCCTGGTCATGTTTCTTCAGTCCTCCAGAACTTCAGCTGGCCCTAGGACCCAGAAGGAATATCGGCCTTCCAGGCAGCCTTCCAGGCAGCCTTCCAGACAAGCCCTCTCAGCCTTACAGGCAGCCTTCACCAGATTCTGGTCTCAGGAAAACTCCATTTCAGTTCTCAGTCAGTTCTCAGCTTCCAGATGCTAGGAGAGAAACTTTCTCTCCCTCTCTCTGTCTCTCTTTCTCAAGAAAACTCCAACTCAGTTCTCAGCTTCCAGATGCTGAGAGAGAAACTCTCTCTCTCTCTCTGCCTCTCTCTCTCAGCCAGCTTCAGTCTCCACAATTCTTCCTTTACCAGGAGCAGCATTCCAATTCTGTCTCTCTGTCTATGGAATTCTTGCTTACATACACACACTGGCCTCCTATATCAGCCAATGCCATTCTTCCACATCAGCAGGGGAGTTCATGCCTTCTCAACAGTGGGACAAAGTTCATACCTTCCATACTTAGCCCCAAGGTACTAAGTGCTAAGTATCTGCAAAACTGATAGCTATTACACTCCCCCTGCAATCTGCAAGCCAGGAGCTCCTGAAGCAGCCAGTCAACTGAGGCTGCACAGCCGCTGCTCCTCTGCCACTTCTCACAAGGTGGGGGAAGCTGTGGGGTGGGGAGTGGGGGGGGGGCTGCAGGGGCTGGAATGCTCTCTAGGTCCCCTGTTCCCATAAAGTTCCATACTGACCTTTTACTTTCTTTTTGGCGTTATGGGTTGATAAGTCTGGAAAACACCACAGTTGCTGGTGATTCTCTCTCCTGAAGTCTGCTCCAGGCCTGCCACTGATCTGGGCTGCCCTGGGGCCAGGAAACCACACAACTTGCATGTGGCTGGGCTTGACTCCCAGCCTGGTGCATTAGATCCTTCTTGTTGGCCTGCCAGGCTTCTTTCAGTGGGAGCTTTGTTTCTCTTTGTCTCTGTGGGTTCTGTAGCTCTGAAGTTTGTTTAGAGTCATTTTTTATATGTATTGGAAGTGATTGAAGTGGGAGTCCGCACCAATATGGTTCTATTCTGCCATCTTGGCTCTGCCCCCCTTAAGGACTTCTTTAGCTGACTGACTAGGTATGGCTATACAGGATTTGAATCACAAAAGAGATTTGGGGCCTTAAGAAAAAATCTGACATACCTTTCCTTTTTGTCCAAGAAGCTGCTGAGTACATTCAAATTGGTATTCACCCACATTTGTACCCACAGGTCTTTTCTTCATCATAAGTGAATGCCATGGGCTCTTTCTTTTCATTTTTTTCACTAAGTTGCTTAAGTAAACATTATTAAATAAATAGCTTCCATGGGTCCAAATGTTAGGATTTGGGGGTTACTATTCATCCATACACATACACACAAAAACTGATTTTTCTTTTGAGGGCAGGGAATATTTCATCTTGTATATGTGTTTAATAAATACTTGATGATCAGTAGATGTATAAACATGTACACATTATATATGCACATATAGAAAACATACATATATGTTTACATCTATATCAACATAAGTATGTACACAATAACTATGAACCAAATAATACAATTCTGTATATAAAGTGCTTTGAAGACTATAAAGTGTTATAATATGTCAGTTATTTTTTCTCTTCTTCATATTTGATAGAGTTCAGTTAGAAATGTTCTTGAAACAAGTGGTCCTACTAGTGTGCTTTTATGTTTAATATTCTATGAATTACTTTGCATGTAGATAAAGGATATTCTTTTTTTTTAAATTGAATTAAAGTATTGGTATGGAAGACCATCTTCCGTAGGAAGTCCATCTTACAGAAAGGATTTTGAAGATACTTGTAGGAATATATGGAATGATACATAGCTTCTTTCTTTTTCTACATGGTTTTGATTTCTTCTAATTCTTAATATTTTCAGGACATTTTTTTCCCAGTTAGTTTGAAGGCAATGAACATTCAGTATAGCCGCATCTATTAAAATCATTGGTCTTACACTGTAGTGGATCAATGTCATGCCCTGATGGTTGTGAGCAAGTTATATTTTCAATAATGTTCCAATTTCAGGAAAGCTTATTTGTTAAATCCTCTAGGCTATTTTGAGACTTGTATGTGTAGTTCAGAGATTCCTCACCTAATAGTTAATGAAGAATATCTATCTTCTGATATGTAATGTTATCTTTCTAAGTATTTGTTAGATGTTAAATCTTGGCAATCAGAAATTATATACAATTTCTGCCATTTCTTTGTAAAATCTATAGCCATCTGCAAGCATAGACTAATTACAAAATTACTTTCTGTTGTCATTGGTAGAAAAACAAAAACACCTAATTTTGTAATACTGTAATAAAGTGTTCTGATTCTTTTACAACAATTATATGACATCCATTTGTTTAATGCTAATTGGTTGATGTATTATTGGCTGAGTTTGAATGAGTTTGTCATTCATCTATAGGCTTTTGGTTTCAATCTTGGTTTTTATCCATTTCATAGACTCCATTGAGTGGAAAAGCAATATCAATTATATCAGACATGTGCAGTGACATATACCTTTTATTAACCTTTACTATTGCTTTGTGAACTAGTGTCTGTTTATTCAGAAAGTATTTCTCTAAATTTTTAACCAGTTTGCCATATGGTCAAAGAAAGTCTACCAGTTTTTATTGTTTTTTGTTTTTGTTTTAGCTGCCATGGGCTGATAAGCCCCATTTTTGTGGTTGTTGTTACTACTGTATATATCTTTATTTAGATACATTCTAAAGCCATTATCATACACTTTATTATTCCAAAATTGTTTATCAAACTAGTGTTTCAAATGTGTCATTTACTCTTTTTTTTCTCCCTCCTTCCCCACCCTACACTAGACAAGATCACCCTTAAACACACATATGTATGTATGTGTGTGTATACACATACACAAATGCAAGCTCACACATATATAAAACCATACTATACTTAGTTCTACTTATCAGTTCTTCTCTGGATGTTGAGAGCATCTTTCTTCATTGCCCTTTTGTAGTTGATTTGAGTATTTATAATACTCAAAATAACGTGGTCCTTCGTGGTTGTTCTTTAAACAATATTGCTGTTACTGTATACAACTTTCTCTTGGTTCTGTTCATTTTAATCTTTATTATTCATGCAAGTCCTTCCATGTTTTTCTAAAATCAATCAGCTAATCACTTCTTATGGCACAGTAGTTTTTCATCACAATCATATATCAAAACTTGTTTAGCTAGTGCCCAATGGACAGACATTCCCTCAATTTCCAGTTCTTTGCCACTACAAAGACTGCTGCTACAAATATTTTAGAATGTCCAACTTCTTTTCTTTCTTCCCTGAGCTTTCCATTTGAATTTGTTGCTTTTTTGACATACATAGTCACAAATCTTTCCTTGCTAACTCTGCACTCAACGTGTCTTGCCTGGACAAGTCAAAGATATTTTTTAAGTGCCACTAGCATCCATTGGTTCTATCTGACCTCCTCATTGAAGCTCACAGCCTTCAGGCTCCATTTTTCCTTGACATTCATGAAGAGTTTTACATTTATCAAATTAAAATGACATTTTAACCTTATTAGAGAAGTTTTACAGAGGTTAAAGAAATTGCTTAATTTTTTTTTTTGGTGGAAGCATTAAACTTAATATCATCCAAGTAAATGAAATGATTGAAACACTGATTTGGTGTGACTTCCTTTTTGACTTGGAAGTCATATTCAGTTTTAAACAGAAGAAATTATAATGCATTCAGGGATAGATAGAATGAGATTGTGTTGTATTTAGGTTGACTACTTGAAAGATGTCATCTGTTCCATGAATTTTGTATATTTTATTGGTGGCATATTTAAAAAAGAGGATAGGTTTCCCTATAGACATTAGATGCTTTAGAATTGCCATATATTGAAATCTATTTCATATATTTGCAGTTTGTGAATAAGATATGAGTATAGAACCAAAGAAAGAAAATTGAGATAATCAACAAGGTAGTATAATTGTTGCCGTGTTTCTTTGTAGTCTGTTCAATGATCACTGAATCAAGTTATTATTATTTACCTATCATTCTCATACTACCTTGGATAGGAACAGCTGTGGATCAAGTCACTGTTTAATTATTCTTTTATATTTAATATTCTTTGGACTTTTGAACAAGTAGATTAAGCAACTGCTTTTTGTTTCTTAATAAAATTCCAAGATATAAGATCATCTTCTATTGATTCACTGAGAACACTACTACAGTCACAGGTAGGACATCAGGAACATGATTTGTATGTCATCTTATTTTCACATTTTTTGTGGATGGGCTGGCAGGTATTACCCAAAGTTTTCCAATGCCTATTTTTTTTAACCTAGAAGAACTTCACCAAAGAGGCAACCCATATGATAGAAGTGGGAGAAGTGGGTGTTGTCAGGGCAGAGAGCGCTCTCAGACTTCATTGGGGACTGTCTAAGGATGCTGGATAATGATGGCTACTAGCCTAAGTCAGTGGAGCTGATAAGATTGGGGGATTGGGGGAATTGCTGATAATTGCAAGAGAAAGCTGAATGGCCTGAGACAACAGGTGGTAGTAAGACATTTTGGGTTCTATCTACAGCTATATCCCTCTACTTTAACCTGAAGGAGGGAGCTACTTTAGTTTCCTGTCTCCATTCACTTTCCACTCTCCTCCCCCCCAATCTGGTGGTATCTCTGGAGAGATGTGTAGGGAGAAAAGCTTCCACCCCCACCCCCCCATGCTGCCAACCAGAGCAGCCATCTATTTGGAAACTTGATTTCTTTAGTTGCTCTTTCTTCAACTGATTACTTTCATTCCTATATATTTGGAAACGTTATTTGAAAATAAAACAACAAACAAAACTAGATGGAAATCTTCCATGAGTTTATTTGCTTTTGAATACCTGAATTGGGATTCAGAGAGGATGATGTCAAAACCCAAGTGGGAGAAGAGACTCCAACCCCCTCCCTAATACAGGATAGGCGGGAGCTGGAGAAAGAGAGAGTTTTTTGTTAAAAGAAACAATAATCTTCTATAGAACATATGCACTAAAGCAGCGAAATTGTTAACTTACAATGTGATAGACACTATTTAGGATTTCCACATCCTCTCCCCCTAACCCACTGAAACAGAGAGACTTGATAAAGAAAATGAGCTTTGAAGCCAGTGCAGTATTCGGGGTTAAGCAATTTTAGCTCGAGGTGAGAGTCAGGTAAGGCTTGAAGCTGCTGCTGCCAGCTTCAGTGAGCACCATCAGCATACACACTCACCCTATAGGCCCCTTTCTAATGAACTCTTTCCTCTCCCCCCAACACATCCAGAAGGTATTTGCATCTGCTGGATATCAGCCTCTCTTAAGGGAAGGTCTTCTCCTTCTCAGGTCTGTGTGCCCTTAGAATAATTTAATTTGGGAAATGGGGAAGATTACAGTAATTGCTACTCTTTTTTTTTAATTTTTGGAGGGCAATTGGGGTTAAGTGACTTGCCTATAGTCACTTGGCTAGTAAGTGTGTCAAGTGTCTGAGGCAGTATTTGAACTCAAGTCCTCCTGACTCCAGGGCCAGTGCTCTATTTACTGCACCACCTAGCCGCCCCAATTGCCACTCTTTTAACTTGCTGATCAGACTTTTCATTTGTTTTTGCCCTTTACTTCTTTTTCAACCAAGAGGAAACTTTGAGGAAATAATTTTGTGACCTTCCTTATTTATCTGATGATACTTGGATTCTTATGTTTAGTTTATAGGAAGTAATCAATACATCACTTAAATAATTTTTTTTACGTTTCATGTATACCATTTCCTAGACTTGAATTTAGAAAGCATAACAGTAAGGTTGGACTAATTTATGCAACTGTAATTACTCAGATAATTTCTTTCCTTTTGTTACATTATACATTCATGCATAAAGCAGAGGGGAAAAGATGTTAGGTACTACCTGGGTCCTGATCCTCCTTGCAACCTTTATTAACCTATAATATTTTCACCTGTCTACTAAAGAGCAGTGATAAAGTTAATCAGAGGTAAAGTTAGTTGAATCCAGGTAACATAATTTTTTTTCCTTTAGTAACTCTTTGTGTTATTTAAAAAAGGGCTGTTCAAAATGAAAAACACAGCAAGGCTACAATTTATGTTTCTGAGAGAAAAATACAGTTAATGAAGATGATTTGTATATTTAATTTTATATATTTTTCAGAAATTCCTCTTTCAATCCTTGTCTTTGGAGATTAAATATCTTAGATTTCCAAGGAAGATGGACCAGGGAGGTGCTCATATAGCTGAAGCTCACACAGTTGATGTAATCCTGTAGGATAAGTAAGCTGAGGAGGCAAGAGTAACTCTGAATTTCAGTAGAGAAGAGAGATGAGAAAGATAGGTAGGAAGCTATGGAGTGAGTACTGAAGCACTTCTCTATCTGCTGGTATACATCCAATCGATTTTATAACTTAACTCTTTCTTGGAAAGGAGAAACCATGTTCCATGTAAGGAATCCTGTTGATATTATCATCCTTATTTAACAATTTTGTACACACATATATTGTAACTGAACAGAAAGTTTTTAGAAAACCCTACTTAGGAGGAAAGGAAGGAAAAAAAAACATTTTGTTTGTTTTGGATTGGAGACCTTACTTATTTAGATAATTAATCAGTTTTACACCATTGGATAAGAAAGGAGAAGTCAACTAATTCAGAATTGTCAATAAAATATTCTTCCTTAAAGACTTTAAATTATGTCTACACTAACTTTGTAGATTTTAAGAAAAACCTTTTAAAAATCTTATTTCCTATACAAATTTTATTTTTAAATTCTAACATCTTCCAGAGTAGAATATTTTCAGGTAGAATCATTTTATTGAAGTATCTTTTGTAGAAAGCCTGTGTATTTTTAAAAATCTTCTTTTAGTTATAACTTGTTTTTAATGCCTGAATATAATCCTTTAAAAATCTTGAATTTCATACATGTTTCAGTGGAAAAAAATGAATTTGAACTGGTTTATTTTGGATATTATGAGAGAATAACACCTGAGTCATTAAGATAGGCATCAAGCATTGAGCCAGGAAAACTCTATGTTTCTAAGTAATATGTAGCCTCATAATAATCTGCTTATTTAATTCCATGGGAGACATGTAGCCTTAGAGGTCTGAAATATGTCACACAATTATCTAAAATATACAAATAAATATTACATTAAGCAAAAATGTTAAATAAAATGGCAGAACACAATGACAAAAGTAAAGAAACCATTATTTTAATGACTATTTGATTTCACAAATGATAAATGGAGAAAACCAGAATGTGATTACCCTTTGTAGACCTCAGATTGTACCAAAACATTAAAACCATGTGGATGAATAATATTTTTAAGCTTTAAATGACTGAAAGAAAGACCACATGGTTCATAGTTGTTATAAGAAATGAACATCCAATTCTCTATTCCTCCGTCACTAACCTCTTGTCACTTTATATCTCATTAAATATCTAAGCCATTCCAGTCAGTTCACATACATTCTATTGCTAAGTCGCGTACCAGCAAAGGCAAATATATTACTGGTGTCATATATTTTGATCTTTCTACTTTTAAATGGTGAGATATATAATGGATTTATATGCATCCTTACCAGCCATAAATTGGAGCAGCAGAGGATGAGGGGGAGAATCTTACATACTCTCCATTCAACCACGCCTGTAGGTATAAACATGTTTTTGCTTTTGTAAAAAATAATTAGGGCTAATGCAAGATGTGAGAGAGCATTTTTCTTATTCAATCACACCTTTGCCAACCCCCTTATAAACTATGTGACCTGTGCATATTTTACTACTTTTAAGTGTCTGTACACACACACAAACACACACACAGAGCAAGATCCTAAGTAGTGCAAACAACGAATCCCCCAAGTGGTTGCAGGTATTCAAATACACACTAATTGAAGTTGTAGTTGTGTAAAATATGGCAATTTGTTCCATTTCAATGGAAACATATACTGAAAATTTCAATGCTATACTGACTTTTCACTATTTGACATTATATAAAATATGGCAAGTAGTTCTAGTCTAATGGAAATAAGCAGTGACAATTTGAATAGTACTCCCACATTAGAGAATCCATTATTTCCACTAATTGGAACCTAGTTCTCTTTGTGTATAGATATAGACAATTTTACTGTCTATATGTGATAGGTATGTGATAAGCAAACTGTAGGGCAACTGAGTGCTCCTTTTACTATACCATTCTCCTCTTCTGTTATCATCATGCTATATAAAATTAAAACAAAAATCTGTGCTAATTATGATTGATTCTGAAGATACTCAAAGATAGATTTTCAGGAGATCTTAGAGGAGAAGATTCAAAACAGGAGAAAAGAGGTTTTTTTTTTTTTAAGAAACATCATTTAGAAGACATCACCAACTATAAAATAAGTATACCAGCTTCTTAATAATTATAAAAGAATAACATGTATTATTAAGAATCAGATATAATATGAAAAGAGAACAAGCAGTTAATTGCATATAATTTCTAAAACAAATCATATCTTCACAACTACACAACTTTACTAAGGAGGATAAAGGATATAGTATTCCATTGTCTATAATACAGTTACGGTAGTTGCTTCCATTTCGATGGGGATATATAGTGAAAATTCAAATGCTATACTGACTTTTCACTATTTGACATTATAATTATATAATATATATAAACATATAATTATATACTTTTATATTATATATATATATATAATATATATAAAAATATATAAAAAAGCCCTTGACTATGTAGAACAAAACATGGTCCTGAATTAAAGGTTATTCCACAACAGGGTGTTTCTCACACATGCTTTAAAATTTTCCATGACTATGACAGATGTAATCAAAGAGATAACCTTTCAGTGACCTGCTAAATATTGTCATCAAAGGAAGAATAAAACTGGGAGGTGCTCATTTAAAGTCTTTCAAGGTGTCATCGAGATGTTTTGTAGAGAATCCAACAATAGTTAAATTGTCCAAAAATATCCATTGATTCCTTTTCCATCACAGGAGAAACAGAAGGGAGACACAAAAAAACTTACAAGCATTTTGTACTTATACCCATCTGCCATGGCAGAAAAAAATCATTTTCTGTTTGAAAATGAGCATTTGCCTTAAATTTGTTTTTGTCAGTGCAAAGGGCATAGGCATATGGGAGGGTTCCAAAATAAGTAGAAATAATGTGATTCAGGAATTGGAAATGAAAAAGACCAAAGTTGTATAGATTACTTAGAAATCTCTTGCCTATATATCAAGAATACTTGCCTTAAGAGCAGAATTGAGAAGTACTAGTCATAGTAAGTATTGAATGAAATGAATTACTAGTAAAATACTTGTGAACAAGGATTACTTCATTCTTTGTACTTGCATCCCCAGAGAGTAATACAGTCTTGGCATAGTGAGTGTTTAATAAGTACTTGTGAATTAACTGATAAATTGCTTGTAGCTAATTCTAGCAGGTGTGTGACATAGAAGGTTGGAGGCAGGGATGACGATGGTATTTGATTTGTGCCATGGGTTGAGCCTACCTCAGTCTGAAGATAGAAGGAAATGAGATATTAATAATCAATCCAATAGCTAACACAAAAGACATTTACTTACCCTTGGAAGGTGAGGATTGGGAGGGGCATGATGAGGTACTTCACCAGGATAAATAATTAATTCAGGTTAGCAGTTTCCCAGCATATTTCATGTTGCCAGGGACTCCTCTTTCTCTCTTTTATCAAAAGCCTATTATGTGCCATGTACTGTGCTAGACTCTGAGGATACAAAGGTAAAAAAGTAAAATAATTTCTGTCATCTTCCCTGGGAGCTTACTTATTGAGGATGATATCAAAAGGGGAAAAAATGAATGGGGAAAAGGGAAAGGGGAAAAAAATGAATGAAAGCCCAAACCCTCTTTAGATAAAGCCGTTGGATTAATTTTTTTTTAATTTGGGTTAATAATGTTCTGAAAGGAAATTCTTTTGATTTATTTCATTTTTTACTTTGACACATAAAAGAAAGGTAAAAGAATAGAACTTATTCATTTAAGCTACCTAGTTTTTGAGGGATGTATAATTTACTATTATGAGAAAGAGTATCCAAACAATTACTTTTCAGAATACAAAAAAAAAAAGAACGAATGCCCAACTGTGAAATTTTCACTTTGATTCTGAAGAAATGCTGTTCTGTAGACAAAACTGAATTGGAATCTACTCCTTTACAAGAAATTGCATCCCACAACAGCTTTCGTTTCTTACTAGAAACTTCTGTTGTTTTAGCCTTTTCCAATCTGACAAGTTTTCAAAGCATATGATTGGTAGCTTGCTTAGTTTAGCCCAATCAACTCAAAACATTCTATCCATAAAATCTTCTCTTTGGTAGCTCTCAAACATGAAGAAAATCTGGTACTTAATGTACTCTTGGTTAAGTTGGTTGGCAACCATTCAACCCCATGGTCCAGGCTATGGCCCTCTGTATTAAGTACTAAAGGGCTTAGCTGAGAAACTATGAACATATGAAAAAACCTAGTAAAATATCAGCAGTTGACAAAAAATTTAGACAAATGATATCAGATATATTATCTGAATAAAACAGATATTTATTATGTTTACATCAATATAATTCCTTGCTCTCCTTAGCATATATAAGGAATTAATAATAATTTAGGTACTAGTTTTACAAGGAAACTGTTCACTGAACTAAACAAAGATCAACCTCAATTAATAATTTCTTTAGTTTTTAAATTAAAAGGGCAGTGGTTTGAATATAAAAATAATGATTTATCAATTAAATTGGTAATTGCAAAACAAAACAACATTAAGATACTAAGAAATATAGCATCAACCAAACATTTTTAGATAAAAATTCAGCACATCTTATAATCTCTTGTAAATACTTGGAGGTATTTACTGTAGTCAAAACCTTTAAATCATTGGTCATTTGCTTTGTGAGCATTATCTGTTAGAAGAATGGGTATAAAATAATGAAAGAAGGGATTGAAATGAAATGTTTATCTCTTTCATGACTTGGTCTTGAGTTGTTCTAAAACAAGGGATTTTAGAGTCAGTCTTTTCCATTAGAGTGATTTGATCCCACTAACATATAGATGAAGAAAGAAGTGGGAAAGAAAAAAATAGACCCCAGAAGGAGGTAGCAAGGCAAACTATTTGGTGACATTTGTGTATATTATTCAGCAAAAGCCTCCAATGACAACCAGTAGGGTACCCAGTTAGCATCAAGGAGGAAAGATCACCTTTGACTTAGGTAACAAAATGCAGGTCCACTAGGGAGTGTTCAGCAATTAAACATAAATGATTATGTGTGTTGGGAGGGTACCTGGGGGCACCAGGAAGAATGACCAAGTGACACTTGTGGAGCAGCAGGAGTGGAATTGTGTCCCTTAGTATTAAGGAGATGGAAGCAGAATGGCATGTGACTTGATGGAAAATGTCCTGTGTTCAGATGCTAGAGGGTTTTGACTGTATACACCATAGACCCATTCTACATACCTTTTGGCTAGAGCTACATAGGCTCATCCAGGTTTGTTCTAAATTATCTCACGACTTCAAGAAGATACAGGAGTTGAGGTGGTGGTGATGTTGATGGTTTCAGAAACTAACAATGTCAAGGTTTCAAATTTAATAGATGCTAAGAATAGCAATAGTTCTGACCTCTTAAACCTCAATAAAGATCATTTCCTGGCAAATAACCTCCTGCATTACTCCACGAGCCCTTATTCTTCTTTAGTGTCTTAATCAGGATCAGTTAAGCTTGTCGTTTTAAGCCTGAGCCTGTCATAAGAATCCTGATCAAAGGCTTTCTCAAAATCCAAATGAAGTATATGCATAACCATTTTTAACCATGTCTGCAAAATGAAGATATGGGTACAAAATTCTCAGTCTATTGTAGTATATCATAAGCATTATAATATGCTTTCTTACAAGAGGCAATTCTTTTATAGAATGTATTGTTTGATGAGTGAAATAATCCTGATTATCTGTCCCTACTCTACAGGGAACCATGTGAAAGATTGGGTTGTCTGGAGGACAGAGCATGGGATGAAACTATTAGTCCTTTACTCTAGGCTGTGTATGACCTTAGACTAGACACTCCTTTCCATATTTTAATTTTGGCACTAATAAAATGAGAGTGATAATGGCTGAAATACTCTTTGAAATCTTCTTTTGAAATATATTGCATGTAATCATTAGCAGTGGTTGTATAACTTGTGTCGTTCTTTTATTTTATTTAATTTTGTAACAGGATAAACATTTTCCTGTAAATTAGAGTACATTGATTTTTAGAGGGAAATGTAATGTTTGGGAAAAATAATTCCCAAAGAATGTACTTCTGTTTTGTTTGCTCAGTAATTTTCTCAGGTGTACCCTACAATTTTTTTTCCTTTTCTTCCTCCCTCAGCATTATCATAAGGGAACATTTAAAATCCTAAGTGATTAGCAAAACATTTTTATTATAGTTTAGGGAGTTCAAAGTAAACATGTTCATTTGTGAGTTGTCTGATATGCATGGCCATCCAGGGCTGAGGCTAAAGTGCTTGGAGCTGTTCATAGGTTGAGAAGCAAAAGCTTAGAGTTATGATCTTGGATCCTGATAGAAGACAGCTTCAAAGCTCCACAGCCAAGTTCAATCAATCAGTTAATCAATCAGTCAGCAAGCATTTATTAAGACCCTACTAGGTAAAAAGGCAATGTTGTAGGTATTGGGGATACAAATACACAGAATAAGACAATTTTTACTCTAAGGAGCATATATTCTTTAAGGGGAAACAATATGTACCTATAAGCATAAACATAGAATTAATAAAATTAATTAGGTTGCTATGATTTAGAAAAAAATGATCTGAAGAAAACAAACAAAAAAAAGGTTGAGAAAGATACAGACGCAAAATACAGGCATACCTTGGAAATATTACAGGTTTGTTTTTAGACCACCATAAACAGAGAATATTGCTGTGAAGCAAGTCACATTTTTTTTGTTTCCCAATGCATATGAAAGTTATCTTTACTGTATACTGGACTATAATCTATTAAGTATGCAATGGTATTATGAAAAATATACAGACCTTAATTAAAATACTTTATTAAAAATGCTAACCATAATCTGAGTCTTCAACAAGTCATAATCCATTTCTGGGTGGAGGGTCTTGCCTCAATGTTGATGACTGCTGACTGATCAGGGTAGCAGTTGCAGAACATTGGGGTGGCTGTGACAATATCTTAAAAGAAGACAACAATGAAGTTTGCCATGTTGATTGACTTTGAAATCTTTCATGGGAGATTTCTGCATAGCACAAGATGCTGTTTGATATTGTTTTACTCAGAGTAGAACTTCTTTCAAAATTGGAATCAATCCTCTCAATCCACTGCTGCTTTATCAACTAAGTTTATGTAATATTCTTCAATATCATTTTGTATTAGGGAATAGGGAGGCTTGAGGAAGAGCCAAGAGACAGGGGAATGGCCGGTTGGTGGAACACTCAGAACAAACATTTATCCATAAAGTTTAACATATTATATGGGCATGGTTTGTGGAACCCCCCAAAATGACAATAGTAACATCAGAGATGCCTGATTACAGATCCCATAACATAATAATAATGAAAAAGTATAAAATATTGCAAAAATTACCAAAACATGACACATAGACACAATTTGAGCACAGAATGTTGAAAAAATATTGCTTGATAGATTTGCTGCAAGCAAATTTGTTACCACAAACCTTCAATTTGTAATAAAAAAGAAAAAAAGTGATACATGGGATGCGTATTAAATGTGATATGCCTATAGAGTAGTTTTGTTACTACTCTGTTAAATTACATGTTAATTAAAAATTATCATGTCATTTGTCATATTATATATCATATAATGTGACATAAGATGATAGATATATTTATAAAACTACTTAAAACAAATTACATAACAAAATTTCAGTTTTTCACACAAATCTCTTGCTCTCTGTATATTGAAATATTTATTGATGATTATTAAATTCAAAATAAAAGACAACAAAAACTTCATGCTATTACTTTTGCACTCCAAGGTCCCTGTAATTTCAATGAAATTACTGTTACTGTAGTTCTTGGTATTTAACATAAACAGAAGTATTTTAATACTTGTGATACCCACTCCCTTTGAAATATACCTGTTAATTCAATAAGGGAGATGTGAAATGGTTCATTGGATTGTCTATCTATCAATTCAGTACTCAACTGTTGTCTTTAAATCCTCTTATTACTGTTGACCTCATGGTCCCTTGTTCTGCTGAGCTGGCCCAAGGCAGTGCTTCCTGTCAGGAACTAAAAAGAAGCATTGATTTTGGCAGCCACAATTCAGTGCAGCACAGACAGGCAAATTAAGAGAGGTGCTAATGGCAAAATGAGGGGTAGAGAAGCAAATTCTCAGCACACAGGGAATCACAAAGATGAAGTTATTGCCTACATTAAAGAACACACACGTTCTCATAGAGAAATTTATTAAAGAGTGTGAAAACTGAAGAAAAAGGAGTCACTAGTGATAAAAAATATAAAAGACAGAAAACAACATTTTTTCCCTTTTTAAAAATGAGTAACATTTGGGTTGGAGGGCAGGAATAAGACCAAAGGGGCCAGTTAATAATGTGACAAAAGGAACTGATATTACCAAAGACCAAGATAAAATTGAAAACTTTCACCTCAATATTTACTGAAGAGAAGGTCGGGGATACAGACTGAAATACCTTTTCCTGTAGGAGAGAATGAAATATTAAAAGACTTTATTATTGCATTGAAGCAGATAATTAGGCAATTAGAACTATTATAAGTTGATACAGTACCAGAACTATAAAGCATGCCTGCCAAATCTCGACTTTTAAAGCTAACACTTGCTTTGTAACATTACTCTTGCTTTTACATTCATTGGTTTTTAAAAAAATTGATTTATTGCCAGTTTGGACTGCTTTCTGTTTTTGTGAACAGAAACACTGAGGGGGTGAGTATGTGGGCATAATGGAAAGAAATGGTCATTTCATAAAAATAGAAAGACGTCGTCAGAGAAGGAGCAATACTGGCCAGCGGAGAAAGATTTATGAACTCAAGCCAATCATCTTGGCAAAAATTTGTTCTTCCTTAAGTTGTAAGAGTTCAAGTTGCCCTTTTAAGCAAATGTGCATTAAACTTATTATTGCTGAAATCAAATGCTCATGAAAGTTTGTAAAAAAAATGCCATTCACAAGAAAAATATCAAGAAGAATAAATTAAAATTAATTTTTTCCTTAATAATATTTTTCCCATTTATAAGTAAAGATAGTTTTCAACATTCATTTAGGTGAAATCTTGAGTTACAAATTTTTTCCATCGTTCCATTCCCTTCCCCAAGATAGTAAACATCTGATATAGCTTATACATGTACAATCATGTTAAATATATTTCCATATTAGTCATGTTGTGAAAGAAGAATCAGAACAAAAGGGAAAAACAATGAGAGAAAAAAAGAAAAAAAGTGAAAATAGTATGTTTTGATCTGCATTCAGATTTCATAGTTCTTTTTCTGGATATGGTTAGCATTTTTCCACCATGAGTCTTATGGACTGTTTTGGATTATTGTATTGCTGAGAACAGCTAAGTCTATCATTGTTAATCATTGCACAATGTTGCTGTTTCTAAGAACAATGTTCTTCTCCTGATTCTGCTTACTTCACTCAGCATCAATTCATGTAAGTCTTTCCAGGTTTTTCTGAAATCTACCTGCTCATTATTTCTTATAGCACAGTAGTATTTCATTACTTTCATATGACACAACTTGTTCAGTCATTTCCCAATTGATGAGCGTCCCCCCAATTTCCACTTCTTTGCCACCATAAAAAGAGCTGCTATAAATATTTTTACATATGTGGGTCCTCTTACCTTTTTCACGATCTCTTTGGCATACAGACCCAGTAGTTATATTGCCACAGTAAAGGGTATGCATAGTTTTATAACCCTTTGGGCATAGTTCTGAATATGTTTTCAAATCATTTCACAACTCTACTAACAATGCATTAGTGTTCTGATTTTCTCACATCTTCTCCAACATTTATCATTTTTCTTTTCTGTCATATTAGCCAATCTGATAGGTATGAGGCAGTACCTCAGAATTATTTTAATTTGGATTTCTCTAATCAATAGTGATTTAGAGCATTTTTTCGTATGACTGTAGATAGCTTTATTTCCTTCCTCTGAAAACTGCCTGTTCATATCCTTTGACCATTTATCAATTGGAGAATGACTTGTATTTTTATAAATTTATCTCAGTTCTCTATATATTTGAGAAATCAGGCCTTTATCAGACATACTGGCTATGAAAATTATTTCTTAGCTTTCTGCTTTCCTTCTAATCTTGGTTGTATTGGTTTAGTTTGTGTAAAACCTTTTAATTTCATGTAATCAAAATTATTCATTTTAAAATTCATAATGTTCTGTATCTCTAATTTGATCATAAATTCTTCCCTTCTCCATATAGCTGACAGGTAAATGATTCCTTGCTCACCTAATTTACTTATGGTAGTACCCTTTATGTCTAATTGATGCACCCATTTCAACCTCATCTTGGCATTGGTTGTGAGATATTGGTCTATGCCTACTTTCTATCCTATTATTTTCTAGTTTTCCCAACAGTTTTTGTCAAATAGTGAATTCTTATCCCAGAAGGTGGAGTCTTTGGGAATAAAGATTGTCAATGAACTTTGATAAATGGATCATTTTATTGATCAGAAGGAAGTTGGAGTTACTAAGTATATTCTGATAGTTCACAGATGACTACTGTAGTACCCTTCTGGACTTCTTCCCAAAGTTACACTTGAACCATCTGGTTGTATTTCATAGAGGTGAGCTGTTATGTCCCATTGTAGTCTTAGCACTACTTCATGAGCCCTTACAAGTCTACTTCCTGTTAACAATCAACAAGTCATCACAATTTATGTTTATGAAAGGATTTTATTTAAATGGCAGAGAAAGAACAGTAGTTATAAAACATTATTCCCCCAGGGTACATTAACCCACAAATGCACACAGAATCCATAGTAAGCCTGGCATCAAACTTGAGTTACAATAGTGGCAAAGTACATGTGTAGCATGTACATGTGTCAAAGATACCTCACAACTCCTAGTATTCCCGGCCCTGGACTCCTTTCTTACAATTTAAAGACCTCATAGAGCTTCCCTTAGTTTGAATATCTCTGCTAGGTGGATAGATCATCTCTATTCCCAGTCTTTTTCTCTTTATGATATTACTTGCTTCTCTGCTGCCAAAACTTGTACTCCTTGAAGCTGCTTCCTGCCTCAGGGGTTCATCTGCCTTTAGTTTGTATCTCTTCCCTACTAAATGTTGTGTCTTCTTCGGGTCCAGTAGTACCCCCTTCAAAGCTACATGGACAGTAAAGGGAGGGATGTGTAGGGTAAAAGACTCAGGCAACTCTCAACTTCAACTATGAAATTCTTTTAAACACTTTAATTAAACAATTTAATTAAAGTATTTAATTAATAAATTAAATTTATTATTAAATAATAATTGAGAACTCATTGTGGAAGGTGGAGTCAAGATGGAAAGAAGTTGTAAGTACAGTAAGTGCACCCTTAAAATTCTTCCAAACATATGGAAAATGCATCAGACCAAATCCTGATGAAAAAATCCAAAAAAAAGTCAAAGCGAGTCATTTTCCTAGCCCACAGAGACAGGTACAGAAGTCTGCAGACATTGGTAATGGATCTTTTCAGGAGGACATGGCATGGAACATTTCCCATGCCCTAAAATAGTTGTACATCAAGGCAATATAAGATCCCAGAGCTATATCAAGGAAACTCAGTGGAAACAAGTGCCAACTGGTAGTTTGGCATTTGGCAATTTTAATAAAATTAAATTATTAAATCAAATAAATTTAAATAATAATTTAATTAATTAAAGTATTAAATACTTTAAATATTTTTAAAGCCTTCTGAGGCATAGTTAATATATTAATTCAAAGGCATCGTTTTCTTCTTAATGCAATAAAGGAGGTGTTTTCATTCCAAAAAATGTAGATGAATCTCTTTAGCCAGTTTAACTCCTCACTAACACATTTCCATTACATTCTCAGTCTTCTATGACTATATCAGCTGAGTTGGGGTGGGGCAGGAGTGGACAGAATGTCTACTCTTATACTATTAAAGTTTATAAGAAGATGATGATATATTTATATTTAGAAAAGAGCATTTCACTGGCACAATCTACATATTACTTGCAAACTTAAAAACCAGAGCTTCCTCCAGATATCATTCGGAACGATTATCATGGTCACTTCAGGGTTTCCCTTTGTTCCTTAAAAACGGGTTTAAAATGTCTATTGTAGGTTCTTTAAAAATTATATATATATATATATATATATATATATATACATACATACATATATATTCTGTATATATTTGCATATATTAGCAAAATTCCCTTTTCTCTTCATCCCATCCCACTATGTCATTGAGAATGAAAGAAAACTGAAATCATTGTCACAAATATGCCTACAGTAAAT
>CM053580.1:91405999-91428795 GCA_028627135.1 Pseudochirops cupreus
CTCTTTAAAAGCACAAAGTATGGAGGGCTCAAAGGAATTTTATCTTTAATGGTGGAATTTCAGGCAGAATCATTAGTAGTAGCAGAGAGAACAGAGATAGGGGAGAAGGGAGCACAGATGTTAGGTGGCTCTTTCTGTCTCTCTGCTTCTCTTCTAACTTCTTCATCACTTTACTATTAAACTACTACTTCAAGAAAGTCTATCGGTTGATCAGAAATCAAGGATTTCCAAGACCTTAAAGCTGAGCTAAGTCTGAGTGAATTTGATCATTAACAACATAATTGATATCACTTTTATTCCCTTCTGACTTTTTTGGATAATACAAGCAGTGAATGTAGAGCAAGAAAAAAAAAAGGATTCCAACAGGCACTGAAACATTATCTAAGAGGAAGTTATAAAGTTAAAAGAAAATTGCTATATATAACAAAATTCCCAATGTTTGATGGGTCCTATACATTATGAGAGTATATTTGAGAAAATCCATAAAACATGGAACAAAGTGACATTTTTTTGTTCTTTGTTCAGTATTCTTCACATTCTGTGTTTATTGTCCTTTGACTCCAATTTATCTACTCTCCAAAATGAACAGTGAAACTACTTTAAGATTATAGAATTAGTTCCCTTGGCAGATTGTTTTGCTTTGAGCTGGATGAAAGATTTTAATTCCATTTCTCCTTTTCCCTTTTCCTTGTTATCAATATTAAATTTTATTTTAACTGCTAGTTTTTCTCTCCTCAAAAAAGTGTTTATGTGCATGTGTGTGTATGTATATACATACACATCTTTACACACACACATATGTGTATATATATGTATATATATATATATATATATATATATATATATATACATATGCATGTTTTTGTGTATATCTAAACACACTGTTGGCATGAGTAAGTCCAGACTCATTTCTTCCCTTTTAAAATATTATGAACATACTGATCTATCTATATCAAGAATCTATTTCAATAGCTTATATACCATTCAGATAATAAAATGGGTACAATATTTGGACTCATTCAATTACATAAATAGGAATAGCTAGGTGGCAGAGTGGATAGAGTGCTGGGTCTGGAACCTAGAAGAGTTCAAATAAGGCCTCAGACACTTACTAGCCCTGTGTGCCTGGGCAAGTCACTTAACCCTGTTTGCCTCAGTTTCTTCTCTATAAAATTATCTGGAGAAGAAAATGACAACATACTCCAGTATCTTTGGCAATAAAACTTCAAAGGGGGTCATAAAGAATTAGACATGACTGAAACTACAACAAAATATTATCTGTATGTCAAGATTTCATTTCTGAAAGATGATAGCCTTTAGTTTTGAAGTGAGAGTAACAGGAGGGCAATATCGACAAATATTTGGCAAGATTCTGACTCTGTCTCTTGGGCCTCTCTGAATTTAGGAGCTGCAATTTCAAAGGATATTTCGTATGTATCAGCTACAAAAATAAGTAGGAGCCCACAAACTCTATTTAGCTTGTCTGGTTTTCATTGACCTTGGCTTTATTGGCTAGCATTCTCTGAAATAGATGTCCTTTTACTGTTCATAAATTCCTTGATTAAGAGAATAAAATGCCAAATTTAGCAAATACATCAAAGGAGCTCTTATTTCCAAGGAAAATATTTTGGAAAGGATGCTATGGGTTGTTCATAAAAATAGATATGCTGGAGAGGATTCTGGGAAGATGGTGGAGTAGGACAGGAAATTGAAAGATCTCAAGATTTTCCACAAAAGAGTTAAAATAGCACCTTAGGAGGAACAAACTGTGGTTGGAGATAGATAAGAACAGCGGCATAATTGGGGTCCTTCTGGGACAATTTGAGAAGATCTGAAGAAATATCTCAGGACTAGGTTTGTTCCCCGTGAAGAGTAAACACCTCCAGGCTAAGTTCTGTCTTAACAGCAAGCAGCAAGCCTCTTAAACAACAATGGGCAAGCCCAACCACCAGAACTTTTACCCCTGGGGTGGTGAGGGGAGTTGAGCATCTGAGCCTGGGAAGATCCAGTGAGCCTCTGCTGACAAGCAATACCAGACCCAGCTTTGCTGTGGAGAGTGGCTGGGTGAGAAGTAACCAGCACATGACCAGAGAGTGCCAAAGCTGTAGGGCAGAAAGCCCCTAAGTGTGAACACTTAGAGGAGGTTGGAGATTTTGCTTTGCTTTCAGGCTAGAGAGAAGAACTGAAGACCTGGGGTAAGAGGTACCCTTTCCCACACCCTGGAGCTAGAAGTGATTGCAAATAATCAAACTTTTACCACAAAAATTGCGCAGGCAAAGGAGAAAGAATCCAAACATAGAAAACTATTATGGAAATAGAGGTGACAAAGTTGATCTTCAGAGGAGGATATTGAAATAAAGAAAACCCCAGAGTAACACCTGCCCAAAAAGAATTCATAGAAGATCTTAAGAAAGGCTTTAAAAATCAAATGACAGAAATGGAAGAAAAACTAGAAAAGAAAATAAGAATAATCAAAGAAAAACAAGAATGGTATAAAAGTCAACCAATTACAAAAGGAGATGCAGAATCTTAAGGAACAAAATGACACTTTGAAAATTAGAATTGGGTGAAATGAAGCCAGTGAAATTATGAGACTAAAAAATGATTAAAGAAAATATAAATAATAAAAAATAGAAGAGAAAGTGAAACATCTTATAAGAAAAACAACAGAACTGGAGAATAGATCAAAAAGAGAAAATATAAAAATAATTGGACTAACTGAAAGTCCAAAAAAATAATCTTGATACAATAATACAAGAAATCATTAAAGAAAATTGTCCTGAAACATTATAGCAAAGGGGGAAAGTAGAAATAGAAAAAAAATCAATTGATCACCACTTAAAAGAGATCCTATGAGGAAAACTCATAGGAATATCATAGTCAAATTTCAAAACCCCCAGCCCAAGGGAAAATATTTAAAACATCAAGATTAAAACAATTTAAATATGATGGTGCCACAATTAGAATTACACAAGACCTAGCAGCAGAGACTTTAAAGGACCACAGGTCTTGGAACACAACATATTGAAGAACAAAAGTTCTGGGGCTCTGGCCAAAAACATCATACCCTGCAAAGTTACGTATTATCTTGAACGAAAGAAAAATGGACATTTGATAAACTCTCAGACTTTTGAGACTTTGTTAAAAATATCTTGAACTTAATAGAATATTTGACATACAAGAACCAAGAGAAACATAAGGTGCACAACAAAGACTGATTATAAGGGATCCATAAGGACAGACTTTACTTTTTATAAATGTAAAATGTATGTCTAAGATTCTTATGAATAATTTGGAAGTTCATAAGAAAGATGGGAATAAATCTGAGTATGATATGAATTTAAAAAGTAAAACCATTTACGAATAGCTTAAAAGAATAATTATTTTATACAAATGAGGTGTAAGAGGAAGAATTGATACAGAGGAATTGGATGGGGGTGGAGGGCTGGTAGTTCTGGTAACCTACTTTCATCAGGAATGGGTTTAAGAGGGAACATTACAGATATATTTATAATAATATAAAAGTCTTCTAAAATCAGAAGAAGTAAAACAGTAGGGGCATAGGGAGGGGGGAGACGACAAGGGAAGGTTCTTTAGAGGGAAGGGTGAGGGAATAGATAAATAGGGGTATAGAAGTATAAGAAGGGATATACTATTATCTTGTTTTGCTCCCCCAAAAGTTACTGGGAGATGATCAATAACTGTGGGGAAGCTTACTTTGCTGTGGAGAGTGGCTGGGTGAGAAGTAACCAGCACATGCCCAGAGAATGCCAAAGCTGTAGGGCTGATTTTACTAAGACAATGGCCATCCTGTCTCCTGGCTCCAAGTAGATTAGAAAGGGGTTAAACTGGAAAAACTGGTTTAAGCCTGAGAGATTGTGCCAATCACAAGTGTCCTCACTACCATGCCTATGTAATCTGCATATAATCTGTATGCATAGAGAATGTAGAATATATAGAGGGAAATAGAGTGAGGAGTATGAGGAATTTGACTATATGTATATACATACATACATACATATACACACACGTGTGCTTATTTGACTATATGTACATACATACATACATACATACATATATGGAAATAAAGTAAGGCATTTGACGAATTTAACTAACCCTAAGTCTATCAGGAAGGACAGAACTTGTAGACTCTCCCTCCTGCTTCTGTCTGAGTGTGGGTGTGTGCTTAGTGAGCAGCACACTGACTTCCTTGCTGGAAGCATAAATAAACACCTTCCTCTGCACACTCTGTTTCTAAGTTCTTTTGGTGAGAAGGGGTTTGTTTTTTAAGGGTATATCATGTGGATCTTTCTAAGGATTCCTAAAAAAGGGAAGCAGTGGGTAGTGGAAGCTTGTCCCAGGCTAACTCCCTGACTCTACCTAGAGGTCCTGTGATTCCCCACAGCCACATTGAGGGACATCCCATGTGGATCTTCCTAAGGGTCTCCCAAAAAGGGAAGCAGTGAGCAGTGGAAGCTTGTCTCAGGTTAACTGCCTGACCCTACTTGGAAGTCCTGTGATCCCATAGCTGCGTTGAGGGGCATCCCACATACATCTTCCTAAGGGCCCCCAAGGAAAACAGTGGACCTGGAAGCTCCCTGACCCTGTCTGGGAAATCCTATGATCACCAAAAATGTGTTTGTCATAGAAGGGTATTTTAAATTTATGGAAATGGGAGGATAGAGAAAGGATCCTTGGAGGGGGGCTAGGCAATTGATAGGAGGGTAAGGTAATGGATAGAAGTAAAGTAGAGGATGCAGGAGGGTTAAGAAAGGAGATATGCACACACATAAAAACAAAGATCAGGAGTAAAATGGGTTTGGAAAAGTATTTGTCTACTACATATGTATGTATATGTGTGTGTGTGTATGTATGTATCTCTAGCCACAGAGAAACGTTTCTAAACTTTATTGTAGCCTTCCCCTGGGGGTGGGCAGTGGGAAAGGGAAGAAAGGAACAATGTAAAAAAGTGCACAGCAGAGAACAAAAGAAAACTCATGAGGAAACAAAGAAAAGATGGATAATTCTCCATATGGGTATTATTTACTGTACAGGCTTTCTTGAAATGAAAATTTATTGTTACATATTTTGAATTCTCTCTTATGTTCTGCTATGCATATAGCATGCTTTTTCCCTAACTTTGTATTTAAGTTCCAGTATTTAAGTCTGTGATATGTTTTTGTTTCTTTTCTCTTTTCAGTATTTGTGTTCTGGTGTTTGAATCTAAACTAAAGTTTTGAAAAAAAAAAAGGATAGATATGCTAATAAATCCATTAGAAGGTTCTTGTCAAATATCAGGGCACTAAAACTATTGGTTTGGATGACTTTGAAAGGCAGAAGGGCTAGTTGCTGCTTGCTCCAGGCATCCGTATAGTCTTCTCATCTAATGTCAGAACTCATAATCCTAATGGTTATCAGTGACTCCAAATAATTCTTCATTGGCAGAACAGATCTTCTTCGCCTATTTCCTTATATGGACTGCAAGAGATAAACATACCTTCACAAGTGCATACATACCACCCTTCTTTATCCAAAAGATGGGAAATTTTATGCAAATTTTCTTGGTGTGTTGAATCACTTAAACTTTATTGGAGAATATTACTCTCTATTACAGTGGTCTCCAACCTATTTTTAGTCCCAGTACTCTTTGACTTTTACTAAATCTCTTCATACCTCCTATTCAATATGAAAGAAAATAAATTCTATAGTGTTATATATATACATGTATATATGTGTGTGTGTGTGTGTGTGTGTGTGTGTATATATATACATGTATATATGTGTGTGTGTGTGTGTGTATATATATACACACACACACGTATAATGATATAATACCAAATACTTAGCAAATATTCCCTATGCCTCCTATAATAATGAATTCCTATTTATAAGACTTCTTGCAATAACAATTAGGTAGGTACTATAATTATCTTCTTTTTACAAGTGGGGAAACTAAAGACCAGAGCAGTTAAATAACTGGCCCAGAGTCACATAGCTCCTTCTGAATTTAGCACTCTTTCTCCATGCTATGCTGTTTCTATGAATGAACCGTTTGATAAATTATTTTATTGGATTTTATTATATATTAATGAAATTAATAATTTTTTCCATACAAATGATCACTTCTCAATCCTTTATTTTATAGATTTGGATTTTGAGATTTTTGCATATTCTTTAAGTAGGGGTCCACCCATTACACATTTACATATTATAAAATTTACAACAATATTAGAAGTTATAACAGGAAGATTTTCTGTATGTTTTGTTATATCTTCTTTAGAAATAAAAAGTTTATTTCTAGTCTAGCATAAAGACATTGCATTGTATTTATTATGCTTTTTACTTCTTTAGTTTCTTTTAAAAACTTAAGTGATAAAAGACTCATGGTTGATGCCTTTTTGAGATACACATTTTGCTTTTCTACAATTTAGAGGCACATCATACCATAGTGGATTCTGGCAGATTGGCCTTTGAATTAGGAAAATGGTTTCAAATTTCACCTTTTACAGAAACTAGTTTTGTGGGAATAAGCAAATAATTTAACTCTTCATGCCCTTTGGTGACTCTAAGACTATATTATAGAAAAATTGTCAATCTGTCCTGGTAGAATGGGTTTCTTCAATAAGAGCTCCTTATACAGATCCATTAAATTACAGAAAAGTTCCTGATCTGCATTGGAGGAAGTTTTCACATTGAGTTGTCCTCTATTGATGCACTCACCAATCCAGACAAGAAAGGTTATCCAGTCCAACACCCTCATTTTCCAGAAGAGGCTCAGAAATGATAAGTGATTTTCCCAAAGTCACATAAGTAGTAAATAGCAAAGCAGTGACAGGAAGCCAGGATGTCTGATTGTAGCACCCTACATCATACCATGGCAAAGTTAGCAGCTTTTTCATAAACATTATACTTTTTGTAATTACTCATTCCTAGACCACTGAGGTGATTTTTTTTTCCTAAACAATCATTCATTCCAAAACACATTAAGGCAACTGTAGTTAGTTCTTCAAAGTCACTCATTTAAATTACAATCACCTATAATTCAGAAAACACCTCTATTAACTTATTAGTGTAATGCCTAGTCCTGGGCCATGAGTAAATTGTGATAATATTATTTCAAGTAAAGCATCTCTTAAGGGCCAATTTTTTTATATACTGCTTTTCTAGGGTGAGGCTCCAGTTATCCTCAATATTTTATTTCCAAATATGGAAGCAATAAATTCATTTGCAAATCAGCAAAAGAAAAAAATTCCAAAATATCTCTTAGGGATTTGCCTACAACCCATTTTTATTCACTTCATATGAAAAATACATAAACTCTCAAGACTGGAAGAGCATGATGTTAATCACATATGGCAAAACTATTATCAATAAATCACAATTGTTGCCCCAGAGAGTTAGATTTATTCTCACATCTGAGAAAAATATTCAAACATTTTTCCCCCTCTGCCAGGCCTTGTTTATTCTCCTCTCTCCAGCAGGTTTTCAGGGGTACCTAAGTGGTACAGTTGATAGAGTGCCAGGTCTGAATTGAGGACTTATTTTTTTGAGTTCAAAACTAGCCTCAGAAACATCATATGCATGACCCTGGAAAAATCATTTAACCCTCTTTGCCTCAGTTTCGTCATCTGTAAAATGAGAAGGAAATGGCAAACCACTCCAGCATCTTTGCCAAGAAAACCCCAAATGGGGTCATGAAGAGTAAGACACCACTGAAATGACTGGACAACACCAACAAAACGGTTTTTATCTATACTTTGGCAGGGTTCTTTCAAACTCATTTTCATTTGTTGCTTTAATCAATAATATTGAAATCTCATGGAGAGAAAAGCTAGCTTAATGATTACTCTTCTAGACTGTTGCTTCTTGCTAATCGTGCCAATCCAAAACCAAAACCAAAACAAAAGCCCTCAGGTTAAATGCTAGCTCACTAAAAAAAAAATAAGGAAAGAAAGAAACACACTGAGTCAGTGACATCTCTTGGCAGTCTCTCCTTTTTCCCTAGCCCTACGTGACCCATTTTGATGCTGGATGTGATGACCATTCTCCTTCCTAATCCTCCAGTCTGTTACTTTTAAAAATATCTGACTTAAGCTGGACCTGAGCTTTGCTGTCACTTGGCATTTGGGCAATGTACCACATTGCTGTCATTGAGAAGTGAAAAGATAGGATATTTAGAGACCAGGCTGTTATGAAATGTTAAAAATCCATGCTCCATTTTTCATATGACAGCCCTTCAAATGTTTGAAGACAGCTTCAGATTGGCTTCTTAGGCTTTTCCTTACCAGACTAAATATATCCAGTTTCTTCAACTATTGCTCATATGAGAATTTTCTACTCTTTCCCAATTTTGGTTGCGGTATGCTCTTTGTTACTAGATACTTTCTAATGTGCAAATGTTCCTTTGAAGAAATGGTATGTGAAGAGCAATTAATATTCCAGGTGTGATTTGACCTGGAATGGGTTTCAGAATACAATGGGACTATTTAATTCCCACAATCTGGGTGGTTATGCAGTAGATAGAATGTTGGGCCATGTGTTAAGAACACCTTTGTTCAAATCTATATTCAGACACTTATCAGTTATGTGACCAATGGCAAATCATTTAAACCCTATCTCCCTCAGTTTCCTCATCTGTAAAATGGAAATAATAACATCACATACCTTCTAAGGTTGTTGGGAAGATCAGCTGTTAAGGGCTTAGCACAGGGACTGGCACATAGTAAGGGCTATATAAATGCTTTCTGTTGTCATTATTATTATCTAGGTACTACACTTTTTAGAAAAAAAGCAGCACAGCATAACAGATAAATTGCTGAGTTTGTAGTCAGGAAGGACTCTATTCAACATCTCTCTTCTGATGCTCATTGTGTCAACACAGGCAGTCAAATGCTTTGAGTCTCGATTTTCTCATCTGCAAAATGGGGATAACGATATTGCCAGCACTCATAGTTCACAGAGTTGTTTCCAGATTCTAAGAAAATAAGGTCCACAAAGTGATTTGCAAATATTAAAGTTCTACGTAAATGTTGATTATTATCTATGTAATCTAAGATTATATATCTTTTTTCTTAGCCATGCCATACATTTGGTTGATACTGTACTTATTATAAATGAAATTCCACAGTTCTTTTTTCATATGGAATGCTTTCAAACCATGTCTGCCACATCTTTCAGTTTTGCAGTTGATTTAGATGTGAGGTCTTATTATTAGTCTTATCTATGATTGAATATTTAATCCTTGATTAGGAAAGCCAGGAACAATAATAGAATTATTTTTATGGTGAAAGATGACTGGCTTTATATAAGATTATACATCTAAAGTTAGAAGATGGTTTAGATAGTTCATAATCCTCATGTGCCGTGGCCACTGTAATGTAGGGAATTAGTAGCATATCAAGTGTCATCTATGCTAAATTTAATATTTTTGGTTATAGCCCAGCATTCTAGCATGTTGAAATAAATTGGGAATCTAGATGTGCTATCTAGAATGCTAATTAACTGTCTCAACTTGTGTAACTTACAATTTTGTCAGTCACTGGGTAAATAAATTAGATCTCACCCAAGAATTAGTATCAGACATGTTTGTCTTTGACTAGAGAAAAGCTTAACAGTTGAAATAGAGGATAAGTGTAATGGAAAGAAATCAGCATACATCAATACCTTTATGTCTAGGCAGTCACTGCTTTTCACCAAAATGAATAATGAATTCATATTGCCTGTAATTAAAGTAGATCATTGTAAAGCAGATCATATTTTGCCAAAGGAACAATGCCATTATTATGTTTGAATTCTTGATCAAGTATTAAAAATAAAATACAGCATGGATATGACCAATAATATGTTCCTTAATTGTCTAACTACCTTGTATTCATTCTATATATATATATATATATATGTATATATATATATATATATATATATATATATATATATATATATATATATTCTTAATCTATTATAAAAGCATGTTGTCTCCCCTGCAAGAATCTAGGTTGGGGCAGTAAACTGGCACAGTGCTGGGCCTGGAGGCAGAATGATCTGAGTTCAAAGCAGGTCTTAGACATTTAATACTAGTAGAATGACCATAGACAAGTCACTTAACCTCTGTTTGCCTCGTTTTTCTTAACTGAAACATGGGATTAATAATAGCACATACCTTCAAAGGTTGTTGCGAGGATCAAATGATTTTTAAACTCCTTTTTGAGTTCTTTGAAATTTTTCTGTACTTGATATCACTTCCCATTTTTCTTTGGGGTTTTTCCTTCTTCTGAGTTTGTGTCTTGGTCTTCCCTGTCACCACAATAACTTTTTTTTTTTACCTTTTCCCTTTCTTTTAAATTTGAACTCTGCTTCCATGGTAGAGGGGGCACCGTCCTGGGTGTTTACCTGGAGCTGCACTGATGTGGCCTTCAGACCCACAAGAGACCCATGAATCTGGTGCTATGCTACAGGAGTGAGGTGGTGAGTGTCTGGCATTGCTGCAGGCTGTAGGGGTCTGGCAACTTACCTGGTGCTGAAGGTCCTAGTGATGGTGTCTGGTGTATGCTGATGCCAGGTGGAGTGTTTCACTTTTCCCAGTGGTGACACAGAAACACCAGTCAGGCCTTTGGGGGCTGCCTACTTGCCCTGGGCTCTGCAGAAGGTTGGAGGGGCTGGTGCTGACTGGCAGTTGCCTGTTTGCTTAGGCACCAGTAGGACTGGAGTCTACCTCTTTGCCTGGGGCTGTGTGAAGCACCTGGAGGTCTGGCTGCTAGAGGATGCCTGTTTGCCTGGGAGTATACTGAAGCACATGGTGATTCTCAGAACTGGAGTCTGCCAATCTCTCCAGCTATGCTAAGGTATGTGGGAGGGGGGCGGTTCTTGGTGTTGGCATTTGCCTGCTCCATCACACTGGGACTCAGGTCTTCCATTGGTTTGCTGAGGTGGGGCTTGCTGTTGGCTTGCTGGGACACTTCCTATCCTGATCTCCCTTTTCACCCAAGTGAGGAGGGCTTTTCCTGACAATCCTCAAAGTTTCTTGGTCTAAAAGACTGTTTCATCCCATCTTTTTGCTGTTTCTGCTCTTCCAAGATTTGTTTTGGTTCTCTATTTTATGGCTGTTTGGAGCTGAGTATGGGAGAGTTGTAGTAGTTTATTGCTTATTCAATCATCTTGGCTCCTGGAAGTCAGAGAAAGGCAAGAATCAAATGAGATAATAATTATGAAGCACTGAGCACAGTGTCTGGCACATAGTAAGAACTATATAAATGTTAATTATTGTGATTATGATTATTATTTGAAAGCAGGACCTCTTGATGCACTTTTGATGCATAGCCTTGGTGTCAGACACTATTAGTAAAATATCTGATATGTAGTGGGCACTTATTAAATGCTTATTGATTGCTTGAGTGATAATTCAACCTTATAACATGGGATAAACATGTTACATGCATTGCTTTATCAAGTGGATCTAAGATACTTTAAAATATTCAGATGACATGTTAACTTCCAACTTCTGCTATTGTCAAAAAAGTAATATGATAAGAGTAAATTAAACATTTGATCAATAACTTTGCTTGACCTCTTAGAAATTAGAAGCTTCTTATGGGATATTCTGGTGCCTTCAGGTATCTTGAAACTGATCAAAAAAGGTAGGCATTGACAGGTCCCTTGAAGTGAATCTACATTTCAGTTCAGTTCTCCTACAATATATAGTAGCTGATGAGTCAGAAGTAGAACTGTTGGTTGCTGTTTGGGGCCTTGATATCTGTTATGCATGTCACATCATCCTTTAGGCTGTATTAAAATAAGTAATTAAATGACAAAGGATATTGTAGAACACACACACACAACTTGATCTGTATGTAGTCATTAATATTATCTGGTATCTAGATAACTTTTAAAACTAGTTCTCCACGTTTATGCTTCAATGCAAAGAATTTCCTAGGGATGATGTAGTGACTGTCTCCTGAAGATGAATGTTGTGCTTTGAGAAGCAAAATATCCTAATGTAAGTACAGATTAGACACTAGCGATAGGGACCTGCAGATTCTAATGCTCACTCTATGGCTTTGAGGCAGCCTTCCACCTTCCTGTTCTATTTTCATCACCAGCATGTTGTGAATATGAATATTTCATTTCTTCATAGATTTATTCTTGGTTATAATAAAAATGAAAGATAGTCCTTGTAGTAAATTCTTGGACTTAGACCAGTGGTCTGGGAGACATGAAGATTTGGGGTCAGTTTCTGCCTCTGACACCATCTATGTGGCCACAAAGGCAAGCTACTTTAGCTCTCTGTCATAGGTCAATTCAAAGAGTTTGAAGTATATGGATACCTGGCCATTCTATATTAGTTGGGAAATTTTCACACCAGGAGTTACAACCGCTGATGAAATCAATCACAAGTCTGGCCTCTGTTTTACCTTCTTCCTTCCCCTCCCACCCCCCCACAAGAGGGGTGGGGATAGGTAGGTGAATTTCAATATCAGCTATGTAGGTAGACCAGGCACCACAAAAACTCCAGCAGAAATAAGGGGTAAAAAAAAAAATCTTTGAAGGGCTTTTTCTACCATAAGGCTCTAACAAGTATTTGCTACTGGTCATTTATCTCACTGACAACTTGTTTTATAAGGACCAACAAAGAGCATTGGTGGAGTTATATATGTGCAGTTCTTGTAGGATAGGCCAGAACATTGGTTTCTGCAATAAACAAGACAGAGTAGCAGCATTTAAAGCCGAAAGAGTGCACACCATAATTTAGAGTTGGAATCTCTAGGCAGATTTAGTTTGACAGCATAGCCTTCTCCAATGCAAAAATGAAGCAAGACCCCAAAATCAAAGTGCCACACACACACACACACACACAGACACACACACACACACACACCTCCTTTTAGAAATGCAAAATCATTTAAACATTTTACTTCCAAATTGAGCAAATGGATGCTAAAGTTCCGTTTGGATTCTCCAATGCAGCTCCTTAGATATCTTCACACACAGGCTAATCAGTGGTCCAGATGTGTCACTTTGGAGGTTAAAAGTTGACTACAAGTACCATCCTCATTTCCAGTGTTTTGATTTGTGGCGAGACAGTTAATGATGTGTGCTGATTGTCTGAGTGATTTCTCTGACATGGACACCTGGACTCCAAAGAGAGTTGGAAAATGATGTCCTAGAAATGAAATATTATACATACATTAGTAATCCATGGCATTGAGCTCTAACAGGAAACTCTAAAACATTAAGGCATTCACATAATTTTAAAGGAAATATGAAATTTTGGAGATGTAGATATCTTTGTCTGTTATGAACAGGAGAATTTATAGATTCAACCAGCCAAAATATATAATCATAGGCATTGGTTATTCCTAATTAGTGGTGTTCTGATTTGTGTTTAACAATGGACCCTCTGAAAAAAATATACTTGTGAAACACTTTTAAGTTTAATCTGTATTATTAACATTCCATCCATTGCTTTCTTAAGTCCAGGTAATCATTAAAATAGTAAATCAAGTCCTGATTCGTAACTTTTGCTAATTTCTAACTTGTAAATACTCATACTGAAAATTTAACAACTGGCTTCCAGGTAGAGGTGACTCTGACACACCATTGTTCCTAATGCATAGACCACTCTGATACATCATAAGTATTTCTGGGTAAAGGAATTTAAAAGCTACCTAATAATTTATAAATTTCCCTGCTTCTAATTGGTTCATTTGGCAAATAGATAGCATGAACCCCAAGGTCAAACATTGCCTGATTTTAGTGTGCGTTCTTGGTAGTTTCCAAATCTACGTAGAAAATAAGGCTGCGTCCTCAATACAAAAATTTGAGTCTGGAAGAAATGTAGAGACTTTCAGGAGTTACAATACCATCTTCAGGTCTTAATTTATGGCTGTCTTATTGCAATTTATTTTTCTATCAGTGGTAAGCTGTATTTATCATGGTATCTCAGACTTCCACTCTTTTTTGGCATTTTTTTTTAGTGATAGGGAGAAGACAGTGTACATTGGGTCTAGAGAAGAAGGATGATTTGCCATTGATGGAAGTTTGGAAAATAGTATCCTCAAAAAAAAGTAGTTTGCTAATGATCTGAAAAATGCTTACACTTTAAGAAGTGTCTTAATGTCTTCTCCAGTATAGCACTGTCTCAGGAACTATGATTAACTGAGCACCATTTGTGCTATAGCATTTTGAAAGGAACTTACATTTAATTATTTTTTCACTATCTGCACCCTTTTGCAGATGTTAAAACTGAAAGCAATGCTACCTTTGCCAGAACTGACATTATAACTATGTTCCCAACTATCAATACTCTGCTCAGTTCACTGGGCTTAGCTGTCATAATTGACTTGGACTTCACACTGTGTCAGATAAAGAATATGGTTTCAAGTGATGAAAGATGTTAGCAATTTTCAGATGGTTTTTTTTCCCTTCAGAATGTTAGGGAACTACGTATACTAGGCACTAGAAGACAGCAATGTATAAAGTGCTTATGTTTACATACAGTTGGAAACTTTTTAGTCATCAGAGTCACTCAATCCCCACAAGGAGAATTTAAAAAAGAAAAGGGTTGAGGAGAAGCCTTATGAGTGTCTCCTTTGGGCTCTATAAAGCACAGAAGATTACTAATCAGGTCAAGTGTCATTTCAAACAGCTAAAGCTGTGTTGCTTCCTCATTGGCTGGTTGATTCAGGGGCCTCCTTTGAGATTACAAATTCACTTGGGCAGAGAATGCTTGGCTACATGAAGGTTCTGTTTCTGAAACCCAAATCTCTTCAAGTTGTGACCATCAGATGCTCTGAGACCATCTCAGGATGCTACAGTGGGTCTCTAGAGGGCTATTAGTGTTAAAATTATCAGTATCATTAGTACTGAAGTGACAAATTTTATCCAGAGAGTCATAGCAAGGTCAGTACACCAAATTCACATTATGAATCATTAGTCAAAGCTCCCTGTAGGATTTATTGTTACCAATGTCCTACATTTTTATTTTTAAAAGTTCTAAGATATAGTAACAACCCACAATTACATTAAACATAATTTTACTGAGCAAGATACTTTGAACTATTTAAATACAAATTGATAATGAGACAAGAAACATGCCAGGAATACAGATTTAGAGAGTCTTCAGTAAAGAATTTTATTTATCAGTTAAAATAAGAAAGGTAGGAAAAATCCCAAAGTTTGAATAATGATTTCCTGTGCATTCCTCTTAGAGAAATAAATTCAATTTCATTTTTATCCCATTCTCCTTCTTCTACTCATTTACTACTAGGTGAAATCATGCCGTTACAAGTTAAATGTGCATTTGGATGATGTGGCTAAAATGCTTCAGAAAACCAAATACACAGAAGGATTGATGCTGAATGAATACATGTCCTGTGAATTCATTGAGGACAATATTGAAAATAATCCACCTCTCTTTTGATCTTTACTAGCTGTGTTACCTTGGGCAAGTCACTAAACCACCGTGTGACTCAGACAATTCCCTAGATGTTTGTTCAATCAAAAGCATTCTGCATTTGTTGAAATAATTTCCACACCAGGAGGTCTCCCATGCTGAATGAAGGAAAAAATAAAATATAACAAACTGTATAAGGTCATAGAAAAACGGATGGTCTTATCTATTGCTGTAAAAACAATTTGTTGTCCTTGGACAAGAAACACCTGCAGTTTTGTCTCCACAAAGTTACTTTAACCCTGCTGTCTGAGATCAAACAGATTTCTTTAATAATTGTAGAAATTTTTTGTCATGTTTCCTTTTTTCTCTGTCTTTGAGCAGGGGATGTTTTCTCATTTTAATAACCAATCATTCCTGCTGAATAGCAAACATTCCCCCAGAAGTTCCAACCCCCATTTCCCCTTGGCTAAACCCCCCTTTCTCAACAGCACTCCTTGCTGTGAAATGTGTTATCTATCCTAAATTGCCACAGAATGTTACATACTGTCTGTGTACTCTAAGTGGGCCTGAAAACTTTTAAAAATGAAATCTTTACCCTTGAAAGCTGAAGTTACTCTCCATGAGCAGCCTTCTGTAGCAGGCTCATAAATCTTTTTAATTTTCATTTTGGCTACATGTTATTTGACCCCTAGTTTGTGAATCTAGTTGTTGAATGAGATTCTCCCTGGACTATCTAGGAACCCAGGTCGAGAAATTTCCTAACACTAAATAAATTACAATTCCTTCTATATTCATGTTAATGTCCAAGAAACAATAGCAGCAGAAAGAGATTGATGTTAGACTATCAGAGATAGATAGATATTGCTAGTAAAATAAAACTGCCCTAGTAGCAATGCAAAGTGGCTACAACTGACATGCCGACAACAATCGCGTAGAGGCATAATGGTATTCTCTGTAGTGAAAGCTATATGCATAATCAATGGGAACTCCTGGTCAGACTTCAATTTTTCAAGTGAGATAATATTTCTAAATATTCTAAATAGTGAAGAAGGAAGGGAATAAATATCTATATAGCACCTACTATGTGTCAGGCATTATAGTAAGCGCTTTTACAAATATTATCTTATTTATTCCTCTTGTAACAATTAAGTGAGGTAGATGCACTAATTATTCCTTTACAGCTGAGGAAACTGAGGCAAACAGAGGTTAAGTGAGTTGCTCAAGATCAGCTTGTAAGTATCTGAGGCCAGATTTGAGCTTAGATCTTTCCTGATTCTGCAACCAGTGCTCTACCAACTGTACAACCTATCTGCCTCATAGTAGGCACTTAAAATGCTTATTCCCTTACTCTTTTCAATTTCATTATTCCATAAACAAATTTAGTGGTAGTGTTTGATAAAAGAGAAGATTCTTGCAAATAGTGATTTGTTTTTGGCAGATCCAAAGATACCAATGAAAAGAAAAATGGATAATTTTGATTACATTAAATTAAAAAGTATCCCCTCCCCCCCAAATGCAATCAAGATTAGAAAGAGAGCAGAAAGCTAGGAAACAATTTTTATACCCAGTGTTTTTTTCATAATGTTCTCTATCTCTTAATTCTTCCCTTTGCCATAGATCTGACAGGGAAACTATCCCTTGATATCCTAATTGACTTATGGTATCACCCTTCATATCTAAATCATATACTCATTTCCACCTTAGTTTCAAGTTAATAATTGTGTCAAGTATTAAGACCCAGAACTTGTGAATCCCATAGTGGAATGAATTTACTGATATAACAGGAAGGGGCAGTACAGAGAGGAGCTAATACTTTATATAAGAAAAAGCTCAAGCTGAGAGAGGGCAGAACTTCTTGAAGCAAGCTTCTGGAGGCTGAGCTGCTACTGCCAGAGAAAGAGAGGAGAATTGAAAACAGAAGAATTGAGAAGAGAAATGAAAACTGAGGACTGAACTGAGAATTAAGAAGAACTAAGAAATGAGAAGAGAGGAGAACTGGGAGGAAGTATGGCTGTGGTGTCAGTACTTTGTTTTGATGTTACTTTGTCAGATTCGTCTGCTCTTACAGGACTGTGATGTTGTTACGGAAGCCCTGGGACTGTGCTGCTGGGTCAGAAGCCCTAAAAGAGGATTTTCTTGTTGTATGTTTACAGAAATCCTGAGGAGGGTCTTGATGACAATTTCAGAGGCCCTGGGACTATACTGATGATTTGTGTTGAGTTCTCAGACCTTGTTGGTGGGTCTGAGTTGATTTCACAGGCAGAAAGTGAATTGATGAGGATGCCAGCGATGTGTGTGAATGTTATTATGGCTTTGTTAAGCTTTGTCTTCCCAGGAATAGAAACTGTGAAGGACTTGAGGTGGACCAGATGCTGTGAACTTCAGTGTAAAATGGGAACTCGATGTGAAACTGAACAAGAAGCTGAACAAAGAACCAAGAGCTGTCTGCCTTTGAACTCAGGTGATAGTGGGAAAGATTTGGGCAGGAGCTGGGACCATGGAAGAATAACCATGGAAGCTGAGAGACTGCCTCGAGTCAAGATATTTATCAAGGTATTTAATGCAAGCTGAGAAGATCATGATTTATAGGGGTGGAGAACTTTGACCTTTACAATTAGATGATTTAGTTAAGGGCTTACTAATTAAGGATGATTGGAAACTAATCTCCAATTAAGAAGAAAAATGACTTTTTGATTGAAGAGGTTAAGTCAATGTGACCTAGAGTTGGAAAACTTTTGACCTCTGTACTTTTTGTCAATTAAGGAGGTTTGCCTGCTTAAGAATGATTGAGTTACTAAATGAATGTACTTTGTTTAAAACTATGTGACCACTTTGGTAAAAACTATGTGGCCACTTTAGTGATAAGTTGTTAAGTCATATCATTGTAAATGCTGTATTTTAATTTCTGTGAATGTTTTCCTTAATTTGTTACTGAATAAATAGAGAGTTTACTATACTGTGTAATCAGAACATTGAAAGCTGTTCATAGCAGCAGTCCTTTGGAAAGCTGCTTGATCTGAGTTTTACAGTTAACCAAGTCACTTTTGTAAATATTCTTCCATTTCACTCAGACTGTCAGATTTATTGGCATACAGTTGGACAGAATAGGTCTTAAATATTATTTTAATTTCCTCCTCATTGCTGCTGAATCCATCCTTTTCATTTTTGAGAATGGTAATTTGGTTTTCTTCTTTCTTTTTCTTAAATCAGATTTTAAAAGTTTATCTATTTTATTTTTTTCCATAAAACCAGCTCTTAATTTATTTATTAGTTCAAGAGTTTTCTTACATTAAATTTTATTTATCTCTCCTTTGATTTCTAGAATTTCTAATTTGGTATTCATTGGGGATTTTTAATTTGTTCTATTTCTAGCTTTTTGGGTTTCAGGACAATTCATTGATCTCTTTTTCTATCTTATTTGTGGAAGCATTTGGAGATATAAAATTTCCTTTAAGGACTACTTTGGCTATGTCCCATAAATTGTGGTATGTTGTGTCATTATTGCTGTTCTCTTTGATGACATTACTGATTGCATGTGTGATTTATTATTTGACCCACTCATTCTTTAGGATTAGATTATTTGTTTCCAATTAATTTTTAGCCTATCTTTCCATGGCCCCTTATTACATGTACTTTTATTGTGTCGATCTGAAAATGATTAATATTTCTTCCTTTCTGCATTTGTTTGTGAGGTTATTTTGCCCTAATACCTGATCAATTATTGTGTAGATGACATGTGCTTCTAAGAAAAAGGTATATTCCATTCTATTGCCCTTAATTTTCCTTAGAGCTCTATCATATTTAGCTTTTCTAAAAATCTGTTCACCTCCCTAGCTTCTTTATTGTTTATTTCATGCTTAGATTTATCTAATTCTGAGAAGGGGAGGTTGAGGTCCTATACTAGTATAGATTTGCTATCTGTTTCTTCCTATAACTCACTTAATTTCTCCTCTAAGATTTTGGATGCTAAACCCCTTGATACATATATTTTTAGTATTAATATCACTTCATTGTCTATGATACCTTTTAGGAAGATCCCTCTGTAATTAAGAGTTTCCTTCCTTATCTCTTTTAATTATGTCTATTTTTGCTTTTGTTTTGTCTGAGATCAGGATTGCTATGCCTTTTTTTTTAAACTACAGCTGAAGCATAATATATTCTGCTTGAGAATTTTACCCTTACTCTGTATTTCTCTGCCTCAAATGGGAATCTTATAAATAATGTATTATAGGATTCTTGTTTTTAATCCACTCAGCTCTCCAGTTCCATTTTATAGGAGATTTCATTCCACTGATATTCACAATTATGATTACTAACTATGTATTCCCCTCTATCCTATTTTCCTGCTGTTGATACTTTTCTCTCTTCTTTCATGCTTTTCCTCCTCACAGGTATTTTGCTTCCCACAACTATTTCCCTTAATCTGCCCTCCCTTCTATCTGTGCCTTCACTCCTCTCCTTCCCTACTTTCCCCTTTCTACTCCTGCTTCCCTTTAGGGTAAGATAAATTTCTACATATAGCTGAAAGTGTATGTTATTCCCTTTTTGAGCCAAATCTGATGAGATTAAGGTTTAAACAGTGCTCGCCATCTCTCTACTTTCCCTCTACTATAATAGGTTTTCTGGGACTGTTCATGTGATAAAATTTACCCTATCCTGCCTCTGCCTTTACTCTTCTCCCAGTATAATCTTTTCCCCCTTTATTTCTTTTATATCATCACACCAAAGTCAATTTATATGCACATCCTATGTTTATGTATATGCCTTCTAACTGCCATAATAGAAATACAGTTCTCAAGAGTTACACCTTTCATTTTCCTATATAGGGATATTAGCAGTTTAATCTATTGAATAGCTTTTTTAGTTTCTTGTTTCCTTTTTTATGCCTCTCTTGACTCTTGTACTTGAAGATTGAATTTTCTGTTCAGTCTGGTTTTTCTATTAGGAAAATTTGAAAGTCTCGTATTTCATTGAATAGCCATCTTTTCTCCTCAAATATTATGCTCAGTTTTTTGGGGTAGTTGATTTTTGGTTGTGATCCAAGCTCCTTTTCCTTCCAGAATATTGAATTCCAAGCCCTCTGATTCTTTAAGGTGAAAACTGCTAAGTTCTATGTAATTCTGTCTGTGCTTCCTTGAATTATTTCCTTCTGGTTGCTTGCAGAATTTTCTCCTTGACCTGATAATTCTGAAATTTGGCTACAATATTCATTGGAGTTTTCATTTTAGGATCTCTTTTGGGAGGTGATTGGTGGATTCTTTGAATGACTATTTTACTCTCTGGTTCTAGGACATTAGACCAGTTTTCCTGGATAGGTTCTTGAAAGATGCTGTTCAGGCTCTTTTTTTTTATCATGGCTTTCTGGTAGTACAATAATTTTTAAATTATCCCTCCTGGATTTATTTTCCAGGCCAGTATTTTTTTTTTACAATGAAATATTTTATATTTTCTTCTATTTTTTTTCTGTTGATTTTATTTGAATGATTCTTGATGTCTCATACAGTCATTAGTTTCCACTTGCCCAATTCTCATTTTTAAGGAATTGTTTTCTTCAGTTAATTTTTATACCTCCTTTTTCTTTTGGCTAATTCTACTTTTAAAGGAGTTGTTTTCCTCAGTTGATTTTTCCCCCAATTTAACCACTTCTAATTTTTAAGGGTTTGTTTCCTTCAATCAATTTTTGTCTTTCCTTTTCCAAACTATTGAGTCTTTTTTTTCATAATTCTCCTGTATAACTCATTTCTTTTTCACATTTTTCTTCTACTTCTCACATTTGGGTTTAAAAATCCTTTCTGAGCTCCCCCAAGAGTACTTTTTGTGTTTGAGACCAATTCATATTTCCCTTTGAGGCTTCACATGTAGGTATTTTGATGTTGATGTTCCTTTCTCAGTTCATGTTTTGATCTTCCCTGTTGTCATAGTAGCTTTCTATGGTTAAGACTCTTTTTGTTTGTTTTTCTCATTTTAAAAAAATTGAGCTCTGCTCTAGGGTTAAAGGGTTAAGTGTCCCATGCTTCTTGTCCTGGGTGCCTTGTCACTGGTTTTCCATACCAGGGTATCAGGTGCTTACGACTTGCCCACTGTGCTAAAGTCTGTCCCATTCAATCCTATTGTACCAGGGTTCTGGGGCTTGCAATTTGCCTTCTTCAATGGTCCCGGAATCCTTACAGCTGGCATGCTGTGCCTCTAGCCTCCTGAGCCAGGACCTAGGGACATCAGTTGCTGATCTGTGCTGTGACTAAGATCCTACTGCAGGCTTGCCCAGACACTTTCTACACTAGATTGTTCTCCTCCTCCCTCATTTTTTTTTCCAAGGGAGACAGACCATTGCTGAAATCCTTTTAAGTTATCTTAAGCTGGAAAATTGTTTCACTCCATCTTTTTGTGGGTTCTGTCACTCATGAATCCATTTAGATCCTTGATTTAATGTTGTTTCTGAGGGAAATTGGGGAGAACTCAGGCAATTTCCTGGCTTCTCTCCCACTTCTTCCTATTTTTTTTTATCATGGCTTTTAGGTAGTCCAAAAATTTTAAATTATTTTTCTGCATAATTTTTTATATTTTCTAGTTTAATTGTAGGTTATTTTAGATTCTAGTTAGAATTATAATTCTGTGTAGAATTATAATAATTCTAGGTTCTTATTATCTAGGTTAAATTTTCTAGGTTAGTTTTTTAATGAGATAATTCATATTTTTTTGTATTTTTTCAGTCTTTAAAACATTTTTTTGTTTCTTGATATCTCATGGAATTATTGGCTTCCAATTGACTGAGTCTAAATTTTAAGGAATTCTTTCTTTTAATGGTATTTTCCCCAATTATATGTCATGATGATTTTTAGCATTCATTTTTACAAGATTTTAAATTTCACATCTTTCTCTTTTGCCCTTCCCTCCTATTTGGCAATTTGGCATAGGTTATATATGTGCAGTGCAGTAAAACTTATTTCCGTATTAGTCACAGTTATGAAAGAAGAAACATTTTGAAAGGAAAAAGAAACACTAAAAAACGCTCCAAAGTATGTGAAAAAGTATGCTTCAGTCTATTTTTGGTGTCTATCAGTTCTCTATCTGGATGTTGATAGAATCTTCCATCATGAATGCTTGTTTTAGATCATTATGTTGCTGAGAAGAGGTAATTTATTCATAGTTGATCCTCACATATTGTTGCTGAAACTGTGTATGATGTTTTCCTGGTTCTATTTCTTTCACTTTGCATCAGTTTGTGCAAGTCTTTCAATGTTTTTCTGAAATCTGACTGCTCCTTATTTCTTATTGCTCAACAGTATTCCATTACATTCTTATACCACAACTTGTTCAGTCATTTTCCAATTGTTAGGCATCCTCTCAATTTCTCGTATTTTGCCACCATGAAAAAGGCTGCTATAAACATTTTTGCACATGTTGGTCC
>CM053580.1:91429295-91476746 GCA_028627135.1 Pseudochirops cupreus
TATATATATATGTATATGTATATAATCATTATTATTATTTATGTGGAACTGGGAAATAAGGTATACAGGCACTGGTGTAGGGAGATCCATCTTGCCCTACTGGAAAGTCAGAGGGATGATGGGGGAGGATATAGGAGAGAGCAGATTGTGGGAGGGAGTATACAGTGGGATCACTGTTTTGGGGTGGTGGGTAGGGGAAAGATGGGGAGAAAATTTATAACTCAAAATCTCATGGAAATGAATGATGTAAACTGAAAATAAACAAAAGTTAACAAAAAAAACACTTTGCTGCTAGTTAGTTGTCCTTCATTCTTGAAGAGCACCAAAGTGACATCACTATGTTGGAGTCAAGGTCCAGTGTGTCTGACTATGACTGATCAATATGATCAAATCAGTATGATTTGATCTTTCTGATCTTTCTCTGAACTTTCTACCACAGATCAAGCACAAATAGTCCATATCAACATTTGGAGTGGAGATGTCTAAATTTGCACATCTCACATTTCTTTTGAGCTACTGAATTTCTGCTTCACTCATAGAGCACAGGACCTTCTTTAAAGTGGGCTTGCAAGGCTGGGTGGTCCTATGCCAATGTCTCCTATGTAATGCAATAAATTCCAAAGTTCTTCAGAGAGACCTTGAAATTGTCCTTGTATTACTTCTTCTGACCACCATATAAAAGCTTGTCTTGTGTGAGTTCTCCACAAAATAGTCTTTTAGGCTACTTTTGGCATTTAAACAATGTGACCAGGCCATTGGAGTTAAACTCCCTACAGTAGAGTTAGAATGTTTGGCAGTTTAGCTTGAGAAAGGACCTCAGTGTCTGGTACTTTATTTTGCCAGGTGATCTTCAGAATCTTCTAAGACAATTCAGATGGAAGGGATTCAGCTTACCACAGGTATATGGTCCAGGTTTCACAGGCATATAACAATAAGGTCAGCACAATGACTCTATTGAGCTTCAGTTTGCTAATCAGTCTAATACCTCTTCTCTCCCATACTATTCTCTGGAGCCTCCCAAACACTGACAATGCATGTCTCAATCTCATTATCACTGGGTATGATCCTGCAAAGTATAGGGCCAAGGTAATTGAACTTATCCACAGCATTCAAAAGTTCCCCTTTTGTTGTGACCATTGGTTCCACTTATGAATGGCGTGTTGCCATATTTCTTGGTGTTAATTGTTAGGCCAAAATTAGCACAAGCAGTAGAAAAATAGACCCATACTTTGTTGTATTTTGGTTTCTGAGACTGTATTGAATGCACAAATATCTGCAAACAAAAAACCATGCACTGACATTCACTCCACTTTGGTCTTGGCTTGTCACATATTAAAGCTGAAGAATTTACCCTCAATGAGGTAGCTGACCTTGATGCTGTGTTTGTCCTTTTTGAAGGTGTTTGACAGCAGGGCTGAAAACATTATGCTAAAAAGCATGGGAGCAAGGACATTGCCTTGTTTCATTCCACTGGTGACTGGGAAAGCCCAAGTGCTTTGTCCATTATCCAGAACCCATGCAATCATGCTATCAAGAAATAGAAGTATAATACTGATGAATTTTTCTGGGCAACCAAATTTTGATGTAATTTTTCATAAGCCCTCCCAACTGACAGTATCAAAGGTCTTAGTCAGATTGATTAATGTTGTATACAGAATTCTGTTCCTCTCCTGGAATTTCTACTGAAGTTGTTGGGCAACACATACCATATAGACTGTTCCCAGACCCTTTCTCAAGTTACATTGGTTCTAGATCTGGGCAGACAGGAAGATAGGAACAGAGTCATAATAAGGAGTTAAATAAGCTTGCCTTATTCTGGTCTAGTTTTTTCACAAGGGCTTGCTGATAAAGGGAGTACCAATTCCTACAGCTTTTCTGCAACTCTTTTCATAGGGGTGAGTGAGATTATAGTATGAGCTAGACCTCCTACAGAGCCTTTCAGCCTCAGTGGGGGCGGGTTGAGGCAAGCACACTTGCACATTTCCCTTGTGCATTCCTATTTCCTCTAAGCCTTAACTGGGGCTGATCAAAGCATGCACAGCATTCTACCTTGTGCTTTCAAATTCCCCACTTACTGACCAGTGTCTACTTGATTTATAGGGTAACAGACAAAGAAGGCAATTTGCCCACAATAGCCTCAGAAGTTTACATTAACTGATCATTATATCTCACTGTGCAGTTACAATGGATATTTACTAGCTGCATTATATCTCACTGTGCAGTTACAAAGGATATTTACTAGCTGAATTCAAATGTTTATATTACTTAAGATTATAATATGATGTGCAAGTGTGGCAGAGATGTTTACAAGTCATGAGCCTGGAAACTAGAGATTGTCATGGTCATGGATCCTGGGAACTAATGTCTAAGAAAGAATAATGAAAATCCCCCTTATACATGCTAAAATCCACCTTACTTACAGACCACTTGGTTACACTAAGTTTGGTTTAATCCATCTGCCAAAAATTGTTTGTGGGGGTGTGGCCACTAAGCATGCTTCTTGGAGCCACAGGTGAGGGTTGGTTGAATCAGGTAGACACTAAAGGTGGAAAGCAGCTCTGAAAAAAACTTGCAGCCTTTACACCAGAGGTACTAGTCTTCCCTGAACAGACCCTACAACCTTAAACTTTGCTGCTAGTTTTCTCCTAAAGAATAGTATTGTGCCATGGAAATAAAATTTCATTTAATGTGAACTCTGCTCACTAGAGCTCTAAACTCCATTTAGATAGAGCTCTCTCCTTCTCCCTTTCCTTCTACCTCTCTTTCTTCCTTTCTCTGGTAACTATGTATGTATGTGATGGTCAGACAGCTGGAAGCCCTGTCGCTTTGTTGAATTGTGCTATTTTCTCTGTCTGTATTTTTTTTTTGCCTGTTTGTAACTTCTGTTTGTATTCTCTGAAGTTCAGGGTGCTGACTTTCCCCCCTGAACTAGGTAAGTGACATATGTTTGATTAAAGTAAGATTATTAACTCTTTTTGAGTTGCTTTCCTTTAGAAAAGCAGATCAAAGAACCTGTGCTAGCAGCCATGCTGGGTATGCTAGGGTACTTGTTGCTACACTATATTTCCAATTTATGTTGATGGCAACAGCACTCTTCACCTGTATTTCTGTCTCAATTTATCACTCTCATTCTTTCATTATAAAGCAGCTAGGTTGTTTAGTTGACACAATTTTGGACTTGGAATCTGGAAGATCTGAACTGAAATGTAACCTTGAACACTTAACCAGATTTAAATCTCTTCTTGCCTCAGTTTCTTCATCTATGATATGGGGATAATAATAACATCTGTCTCCCAGGATTGTTGTGAGAATAAAATGAAATAATATTTGTAAAGCACATTTGTTGTTGTTCAGTCATGTTCAAATGTTTGTGACCCCATTTGGGGTTTACTTGGCATAGGTTATGAAGTGATTTTGCCATTTTCATTCTCCAGTTCATTTTACAGAAGAGGCAACTGGAAAATGGGGTTAAATAACTTGCCTAGGGTCACACAGCTAGTAAGTGTATGATTTGAACTCGCGAAGATGTTTTCCTCCCTCATTTGAGGCCTGGAACTCTGTCCACTGTGCCACCTAGCTATCCCAATAGCACACTGAAAACCTTAATGATATAAATGCTGCTGCTGATTGTTTCACAAACTGTCTCACTATCTTATCAGCTGACAAGACTGATATTCACACTACCAGCTTTTTAGTCTAGAAATTGAACATTTCTCAAAGGAGTAATGGACTTATATTTGGTCCACACTCTCCTTTACCCCGTCCATTCTTTATTTGTAGTTATTTGGTAATTTCATTTGTGTCTGAATTTCCATGGCACATTTTGGGATTTTCTTGGCAAAGATACTGGAGTAGTATGTCATTTCCTTTTTCCAACACATTTTATAGATGAAGAACTGAGCCAAATAGGGTTAATTGACTTGTCCAGGGTCACAAACTATCAGGCCAGATTGGAACTCAAGATGATGAGTCTTCCTGGCTTCAGGTCTGGTGCTCTCTCCACTATGACACTTAACTGCCTCACTCATCCTTCACATACCTGCTGCATTGCTATAGTTTAAGCTCAGCTCTGAATGTCTCACCTTTCTGCTTAAAGATTTTCTGTGGCTCAGTATTGCGTTTAGGTTAAAATATACTCTACTCTGCTTGGTATCTAAATCCTTTGGCAATATCTTTCAATGATAATGATATATTTCTCTCCATTATGTGATCTCTGCTTCAGCAAAATTGGGCTGCTTGGTGTTCACAGTTTACCACATTTCATCTCCTACTTCAATGTGATTTCACTTAGAATCTTCTGTCTCCTGACCTCAACTCCTTGCAATGACTTAACTCCCTTCAAAGCTCAGCTCAAATGCTACCTCCTTTAAGAAGCCTTTTCCAATTCATTAGAGGAGCACAAGCATAGTATGCCTACCTTGCAATACGATATTGAGGATAATGAATATTGTGCTGTATTATTTAATAACCAATATTTTTCTGTGACTCATCTTTTTCCTCATTTTGACAGACCCCACTTCTTAAGGGCAGGTAATTTCTGAGGGTCATGATAGTGGAAAGTGTTCACTCTCAATCCCCAAGGTATCTGATCCTTAACAGCTTGGGCTGCACCCCTTTCCCCTTCCTTCTGCTTACTCCATAAGCACAGAAGCCAGACTGAGCTGGGCCCTCCCAAGGGGATTATTCTTGTATCGTCGATTTTCCTAATCAAAGTTAGAGGTGAGAAGGCCACTCCCATGTGCACACTGAGCTCCAGGGCCATGTAGTGCTAGTGCCACTGCCGCCTCCCTCCTTTCCCCTCCATGATCGTCTACCCCGATCTCATCAGGTACTATGAGATGTTCTCCAACATTTACAAGATCCGGGAAATCGCAAATGGGCTGTGCCTGGAGGTGGAGGGAAAGGTGGTCAGTAGGACAGAGGATACCATTGATGATTCACTCGTTGGTGGAAATGCCTCTGCCGAAGGTCCTGAGGGCGAAGGAACAGATGCCACTGTAATCACTGGAGTTGACATAGTAATAAACCATCATCTGCCAGAAACTAGTTTCACAAAAGAATCCTACAAAAAGTACAAAGACTATAGAAATCAATCAAAAGCAGACTTGAAGAACACAAACCAGACAGAGTAAAACCTTTTATGACAGGAGCTGCAGAACAGATCAAACACATCCTTGCTAATTTTAAAAACTATCAGTTCTTCATGGGCAAAAACATGAATCCAGATGGCGTGGTGGCTCTGTTGGACTTCCATGAGGATGGTGTGACTCCATATATGATTTTCTTTAAGGATGATTTAGAAATGGAGAAATGCTAACAAATTCAGCTGATTACTTTGAATCACCTGTCATCATAACTGGCTGCTGTTTTTGTCATCTACACAGCACCAGGCCTTGGACAAACTTGGGTGGATGTCATCTTCAGCTTTATTCATTTATTTTTGACCTCGATTTATTTGGACTGGAGGCATTGTTTTTAAAAAACATGTCATGTAGCTTGTCTAAAATAAAACACATTTAAACCCCCAAAAAACAAAAACAAAAAACAAAGTTAGAGGTGACCTGATACCTGATCTACATGGGGCAGAGCAAACCAGAAGGAAACTGATGGAGATGGCTTATGTTTTTCTAGCCAAGACTGCTAGAAGCAGCTGGGTATCATAAAACAACAAACATTCTTTGTGTCAAAGAGGGGAATAATTAGCTATATCTGAAGGCCAGTTGGCTTTCCCTAGCTTCACGTTAATTCTTTCACCTAAAGATTAGTGCCCCCTCCTTTAATAATGAAGTAATAGGGAGAAGGTGAGAACTATTAACCCACCTCCTCATTAGATCAGGCTTGGTTTCCCTCTGTCAGGGGAAGTCAAGATGATGTAGTCAGGTCAATCAGAAGGAAGATAGTCCTAGGTTTAAAAACTCCCCATTAGCCCTCCCTCCAGGTCTTTTAGCACAAATCGAGGAAGAGCAGAGACCCTATTATTAATAGATTTGTGACCTGTTAATTAATGATATCTTGTGTAGAGAATTACCTCAGTTTACCTATTTGTTGGGGGCAGCTAGGTGATGCAGTGGATAGAGTACTGGGCTTCAAATCAGGAAGATGTATTTTCATGAGTTCAAATCTGACCTCAAACACTTATTAGCTGTGTGACTCTTGGCAAGTCATTTAATCCTGTTTGCTTCAGTTTTGTTTTATCTATAAAATGAGAAGGAAATGGCAAACTATCTTTGCCAAGACAATCCCAAAATGGAGTCATGAAGGGTGGGACACAATTGAATAGCAACAACAGGATATAACCTATTTGTTAAATTTCGCTTGCAACAACATAAAGTTCTCTAAAATTGAAAGCTATCATTATTTGCAATGGAAGAACACTAGAGAATTTCTCAGTGCATAGATGGGTTAAACTAAGCATGTTCCTCTCCTAAATATTATCTGACATAGTTCTACAAATGCTAGCAATAACAACAATATAAGAAAACAAATCGGTCAATTGTTATTTGTCATTTTTGTCTTGTCTGATAGCATTATTGCAATTCTTGCTTTCTTGGTAAATCCTGAGGCACAATAATTTTGCTTAAGCCTTTCCATTTCATCCCTGTATGTGTTTTTATTTTGACACGTACATCTTGCATACAACACAATTTTGTTTTCCCATAAATTTTCTCCTCTTTCCTTTTGGATTGTCTTACTTATTCACATTTAAGCTTATAATTGTTAATTTGGGGGATAGGCAGCTCCGTGGTTCAGTGGATAGAGCTCTGGGCCTTGAATTAGGAAGACCAGAGTATAAATCCAACCTTAAGTACTCATTAGCTGTGTGATCCTGGACAAGCCACTTAAACTCTGCCTCAGTTTCCTTGACTGTAAAATAATGATAATAGCACCTATCTATAGAGATGTTATGAGTATAAAATAAAATAATATTTATAAAGCACTTTATGAACCTTCAAGAGCTGACTCTATATAAATATTCTTGTGCTTATAACTATGCTTAATTTATTCCTTTAATGTTGAGTTTTGGGGGATGTACTTCCCATTATGTTAGCTCTTTGTCTCTATCATTGGATTTGTTTAAAGTTATGTTGATGGTACTTCTTCCCACAGGCCTTACATCCTTCTCTTTTCCAATCCCATTTATACTCAATATCTTAAATTGCATAAACTGTTAATTTCTCATTTGTTTGTCACCCACTCCTCCCCCAAATTTTGGAACGCTCCATTTATGTGCCTAGATATGCATGTGGTTTGAAATTACTGTATCTCCATCCTCTTAGCATAGTTACAATTATTTTATGACATACCTTTCTAATAAGTTTTCATTTATCTTGTTTCCCTGAATTATATATTTTGCTCATTTGTTCCTTATTCTCTTTATATCCCTGGGGAGAAATGGAGCATATATACATTTCCATATTTGTGCATTTTTCTCTCTCTCCTATTTCTGCTTGTAGATCCTATTCTATCTTCTCAACCACTTGTATTCATGTCTTTGTGTGCATGCATGTATATAAATTTTTGTTCTTATTGAGGTTACTTTTTTGTTCTGTTTCCCTCCTAGAAACATTATTTTAGGAAGGAAGTAGTGATGTGTAGTGGAAATTTCTCTGTATCCCAAGACATTAAGTTTGGCATCTCCCTACCTCTTCCCTGCCTTTGTGATAACCATTCCCTGTTTCTAAGGTCAGTATATTTATCTGCTACAGGGGACTCATACATTCTTTCTCTTAGAATGGATTATGGTCCTAAGAGGCATACTTTTTACTGAGAGAAAGTATTGTCCCATTGTCCCAACTTTTTTACTCCTTTTCTTCCCTAGCATATTCCTTTTTAATAACTCCCCCCCAAAATGAATCCATCCTTATGTCCTCTGTTGTATTTAATTCTCACTGTAACTGCTGATGGCAGAGGTATCAGTTGTATTTCATCTTTTACCCCCTCCCCATTTGAAAGAATGTTATATTTTAATATACATTCCTATATCTCTTCACATTGCTCACATTTATTTACCTTTTTATGTTTTTTTTTTAATCCTAAATTGGTATTTAGAAATTTCTACTTAGCTCTATTCCTTTTATCAGGAATGCTTGGAAGGCCTACATTAAAGGTATAGCCTCTACACTTCCAACCAGCAGTATTCAGTTTTTCTAAGTAAGATATTCGTGGTTGAAAGTCTATCGTGTTTGAAATAGCTTATTCCATACTCTCTGTTTCTTTATCATGTTAACTGCTTCGCTGACGCTGATGCTAAATTCTCTAGTTTGCATTCTTTCCGCCTGCTTGAAATATTTTTATTTGCAGAACCTATAGTTTGGCTTAACAAGTAAAGTATATTCCTTGCATTACTTTTAGAAACTCTGAACTTTGACTATGAGGCTCCTAGGAGCTTTCATTTTGAGATTTCATTTGGGAGTTAATCAGTGGATTCTTTCTATTTTTACTTTGTCCCTTTTTTTCTTGTATGTCTGGACAATTTTCTTTCATGATCACTTGAAATACAGTATCTAGACAATATTTTTTTTTGTAGGGGTTAGATTCGGGGTAGTCCATTGATGGTTAAAGTATCTTTCACTGATCAGCTTTCCCAGTCAGTTTTTTTTAAACAATCATTTTCCCCTACTTTTTCCTCAACATTTTCACTTTGTGTTAATTATTGTCTCATGGAATCATTAACTTCTCTTTGTTCCATTTTAATTTTCAAGAAGCCTGCAAATATGATAAGGTTTTATGTCATTTATTCTAATCTGGTAAGTCTTCTTGCATACCTCTCATTTCTTTTCCAGTTCTTTACTGTGGTGTGCTGATTTCACTTACAATATTTAAAAAGATTTTAAAACACCTTGCTTTATTTCCTCTGTTAATTCTAATTGACTTTCTGTTGTTTTCTTTGGGGAATGAATGCTATATTTTTCAAGGTTCACAAGAATATTTTGTTCTAAGCATGAGAAGCACAATCTAATTGATATCCTCCTGGACCTTCTAGCCAATGGATCTCTGTTTGCATATAGACAATACAATTGAAGACCTTTTCTCGGTTAGAACTCCTGAAGACAATGGTTGTCCTTACTCCCTGTCACCTATCTAGAAAATAGACAGGGCTGACTGCTTACCAGTTGACTGAGTTTGAAAGGTAGGTCCATGATCCTGCTTTGAGGTAAGAGCAGTGGTATTTTGGAGCCTACTTGAATCATTTCTTGAGAGCCAATTATTAAATTTTCAGTGTGACAACTAACAAATGCTGCAAATCATTATTTGGCTTATTATTTTGCTGATTGTTTAGGCTTAAAAGGGTGATGGGGAAAATGTAATTAATGCAAATTAAACTTAAGTGTCTCTTGTGCGCACTTCCTTTTTTTAGAGTTGGCCGTTAAGCATTTACCAACACATTGCAGGGTAGGAACAACAGTCAGCTTCCTCCCCAAAAGACCTCAGGGGATAGAAATATTCAATCTTACTTAGTGAAAACAATGTAATTTTAGTTCCCAGCTGAGCCTAGGTGATCTTACTGTAGAATCAGAGCCCACTCCAAGTGAACTCCAATTCAACAGTTCCTGCCCTGGTCACTTCTACATGAATCAAATTTGTCTTCTTGGACTGTAAAAATGATCTTTTTTTCCTCCTTTCATTTCCCCTATTGCTATTCCATCTGGCATTCTTTTTAGATCTTGGAGTCATTATGGGGAAAACTGAGCTTACCTGCTTCTTCTTACTCTTCCATCTTTGCTTCTCTATTTGCTTGTCTCCATTCTCTTCCCTTCCCATTAGAGGGGAAAATTAATTTATGCCTCATGTGTGGTACATAGGGGTGAGACTGAATCCCTGCCGTGGAGGAGCCAGACAGTATTTCTTCAGTCAGAAACACAAACCTGTAAGGTTTAGGGTGTGGATGAGAAGTAAGAGTAATTAAGTTCTCTGTTCTTATTTCTTTAAATATTTTTCCTTTGTGTGATGTTCTGTCTTCTTATCATGTTTACTAAGCTTTAATTCCTCTAGATTTATCACATTTCCCTCTTTTTGAGGTTTTATGTTGGAAACAGATGTGAAAACAATGACTAGGCCATCCTGATGATGTACAATTTATTGTTTTTAGTCAACTGGATTAAGGCATTCAAAAGGTTGTTGTTGTTTTCTATTTGTAGTGGGGAGAAGATAATTGGTAACAATTTTGTATCATTAAGATTAGCTGTTCAGAATTCTCAAACTCTTTGGAACAGATTTAGGTTTTAACTTAATTTTCTCATCTTTTCTGAACAGTATGATCCGTCCAAACTGGTGTTTTCTCTATTCCTAATGTATTGCACTCCCTCTCCACTATCCTTGTCTTCATAATATTCATTTCCCTTATCTGGAATGTATTTCTTCTTCTCTTCTACCGTAGGGAGTCACTCTCTTCCTTGAAGATGAAGCTTAGATACTACCTTCTGATACTACCTTTAACTATATTTATCAACTTTATAGTTATCTGTTTACATTATGTATCTATTTATATTTATCCTTCTTAGAGAGAGTGGATTTTCATGCTTTGGTTTCATATCCCAAATGCCTAGCCCAAAGTAGGTGATTAATAAATGCTTATTTGTTTATTTTTCATGGATTTTGTGAGAAGCATAGTCTCTTGACTTTACCAAAGAGCTTGTCAAATGCAGTCAAGGAGGTACCAAAGAAACAAGAAAGAGTGGGAAAATGTCTTTATTATATTGAAAGGTATTCATCGAAGGAGGCTGACCACCTTCCATACAGTGTAAAGTCCAGAGGTATATAGGTGGGAGTAGTAGAAGAATTTGGAGACTATGCTATGCCATATTATCAGATATTATAATAAAGGCTTACAACCTATAGATGCTTAATTTATACCTCTTATGGAACACCTTGCCTTTCTGTTATCCCAGGGATGACCCATAAATTTATTGAGATGATACCTTTATATCTGTTGTACAAGCTTGGGGCAACCACATTCTGTACATTTAAGGATTATGTTACTAGATTATTTGCCAGTCTGGAAGCAACATATAACCTCTGAGAATTTTGTTCAAAACTTAATTAATAGAATTATATAATTATATTACATAATAGAATTAAAAAAAATTAAAAAGCTAAATAATAGGCTAAAACTTTTAACAAAGCAAGGTTATTAAAAGATGCTGAACCATTTGTTATATAATACCAAGAGAATAAGACATGGCCAGATGTCATGCAATGTCCTCTCTCAAAAGACCAAATTCAAAGAATAAAACCTATCGTAGAAGAATTAGAAGTACAGGGAATAATAGCCAAGGTCTCTTCTCCCTGCAACATTCCATATTTCCAGTTTATGAAGAGAGAAAAATGGGGCAACTAGGTGGCTCAGTGAATAGAGCACCAGCCCTGGAGTCAGGAGGACCTGAGTTCAAATCCAGCCTCAGATACTTAACACTTATAAGCTATGTGACCTTGGTCAAGGCACTTAACCCCAATTGCCCTACCTTCCCTCATCCAAAAAGACAAAAAGAATAAAGAGAGAAAATTTGATTCTCAAACTGTGTTCCAATTTGGACAATGTTTGAATGCAGTTTATGAATGTGCTCTTCTTTGAACTACAGTGGTACCTAAACCTGCTACAGTAGTTACTTCTATCCCCAGCTCTGCTGCTTGGTTTTCTGTGATTGATAGGTGCTCTGCTTTTATTTTTCTGTCCCTCTGGCTGAGGAATCCAGATTTTTGTTGCATTTACTTATAGCCAAGAACAATATTTGTGGCAAAGAATTCCTTAAGGGTTTCAAGACTAAGGATAACTTATTCTAATTCAAATTACCATGTGGGTCAACTATTGTACCACATATAAGTTTCATACTGATTGGGTCAGAGACCCAAGAAATTAATAAGGAGGATATTTTAGTCTTCTAAATCTTTTCTTCTTCTTCTTCTGCTCCATGATAATCAACTAGAGACACTCCAATGGATGGAGAAGGCAACCGATACAATTAAAGGAAGCTATGATTACTCCTTCTGTCCTGACAAGACCAAATCATGAGAAGCCTTTTTATTTGTTTTTTCATGATTCAAAAAGGGCATTTATTTGAGTGCTAACTCAGAAACTTGGAGATTACCAACTTTTAGATTCTGTTGCTGCTGGGATGTCTGGCCATCTGCACAGTTGAGACTGTTACTCTCTTAGTAGAGAAAGTGCAAGACTTAACCTTGAGACATTTAACTTATTTGAGAGTCTCTTCCCCACCCACACCATAATTGAAACAATTTTGAAATTACATAAACCTCAGCATTTATCCATAAGACACAAAGCACTTATGATCACAATTTGCCCTCTAATCCACAATTAATAATTGAAAGATGCAAGCCAAGAAATATTTGCTTGATGTTTAGATGCCAGAAATATCTGTCACTGGAAGGGTTGATGACACCTCAGTAGTAAAAGCTTTGCTAAATACAATAATTCCTACCTATGGGATCCAAGAACAATTGGGGTTAGATAATGGGATTCATTTTATTGCTGAAATCTCCCAAGAAATCTGTAAGAATTTGGGTATTCTTATTCATTGTCATACCCCTTATCAAATACAATATTCAGGAAAGGTAGAAAAGATGAATGAAACTCTGAAGATTAATGTTAGGGAGACCTATTCATATGAGTCCACCTTCCTTGTAAGTTCCTGATATCCTTGAAACAAGTTCAACTCAGGAAAGTTATTTAAAGGGCTTAATGCAGACACTATAACAGCAGGACCAAACTCTTTATAAATTTTTTAAGAATGCCCCAGGAGGTGTATTTTTTTTCAAATCCATACAGGCTAGGTAACTGTATTTGCATGAAAGTATACAGACATAAGGACAGGTTGTCTCCTTGGTGAAAAGGTCTCTGTCAGGTGCTGTTTGTCACTCACACTACCATCAAGGTTGGAGAGAAAGCATCCTGGATTAATGTAGCTCATGTGAAGTCAAGAACAAAATTAGAATGGAAATGTGAAGAGATAGCTTCCTCAAAGCTAAGATTATGTAAGATAGTAGGATAATGAATGCAGCTGTAATATTGATCATGGCTATTCTCATATTTTGTCAAAGGAATGGATTGGAATTCAACTATAACTTCCATTCTGCTACCAAATGCTTGGCATATAATGTAACTATTTCCAGTCCTTCCAACTAATGCCTATATCCATCAACCAATGATCGAGTGCTCCTATTCAAGGAACAGAAGACATTTTAGGTTTTTCCTAAGGTTAATCCCATATTAACTAATGTCTTTAGGGATCTAGCCTGAATATTGTCACTCATGCTTTTATTATTTATGGAAAGAAATACTAACTGCTAGAAGAACACTTAATTGCATTACCTTTAATAATTTTTCAATGTATTCCCTATTGACAACTGTCATTTGACTTTTATGGATGTTGCTATATGGTTTAATAATTCAGTTGATGGATGTTGGGACTCAATGAATATAATAAGGTCCAAATGGTGGGGGTGGTTTTGTCAAGTACCTAATCAAATGAATAATATGGCTGCACCAACTATTTTTAAATCTCAACAGACTCCCAATACCATTTCTCATAGTGCTATCCATTACTAAGAGGACACTAAGACACTATCTCTCAGGCTAGTATTGGTACAGGGTACCTACAACATGCATGTACACATTACATGAGACAATCAATAAACTTCTCATTAACTTGAAAGTTTCTGCTTCCTGATTTTCCCAAGGAACAATTGTCATTGCCATTCTTTTCCTCATCATCCCATCTACCCATCCACATTCTCCTTCCTAACCATCCTGTCTTGTATTCTTATCTTATCTTGTATCCTTATCCACATCTTCATTCTCATCTTACTCCTCATTCAATTTGTGCCCATACTCTTTCTATCCATCAATTAATAAGCTCATCATCTCAACTATTCATCCTCACTCTCCTCATTCCATATATCCCTCTTCACTCTTCTTATTCTCATTATTCCATCCATCCCCATATTCATCCTAATTATCTGGTTATGTATTCCATCTATCCCTATTTTCTTCCTGATTCTTATCCTCATCATTCTGTCTATCCAGTTTCATCCTTATCATTTCATTCATCCCTACTAATCTCCATTCTTATCATTCCATCCAGTCCCTTCCTTATTCTCATCATCCCATGCTTGCATTCTAACTATTCCTAATCTCCACATTCCCTATCCATTCTTTTCATTCATTTCATCCATCTACTAGTTCAAATCCTTATTTATATCTCTATCTCCATCCTCATCCCCATTATCCCATACGTAGCTTCCATCTATCCCCATTCAACTCCTATTGTCATCCTCCCATCCATGCATTGTATCACAACCATTTTCATCCCCAACCTCACCCCATGTGTACATTTATTCATCTTTATCTCTATCCTTATCTTTATCCTCATCCTTATTCTTAATATTCCACCTATATTTTCAACCCATCCTCATTAACCCATGAATCTATTCCATCTATCTCCATTCTCATTCATTATGTCATCTATTCTTTCCATTCATTCCCTTGCTAATCATTCCATCCATTACTTTCATTCTTAAGACCATCCTCATAACCATGTATCCATCTTATCCTCATATTCCTTATTTCATCTATACATCCATTCATGATTTAGACCTTCTCATCCCATTCATGTAATACACTAACCCCATTTTTATCCTCTTGCTTGTACCCATTCTCATCATCCTATTTATCCCTCCTAATCCCCATCCCCATATGCATCTTCAACATTTCATCCACCCTTTCCATCCAGCCCTTCTATTCATCCCCCTCCTTATCATAATTATCATTCCCTGTATCCTCATGACATCTATCTGTCCTTATCCATGTCTGAATTTTATCTTCAATCCATCAGTCCATCTGTTTATTCTAGTCCTTGTCACTAATCTCATCCTTATCCCATCTTCTTTATCCCATCTATCCATCTTAATTCTCATCTCATCCATGCACTTAATTACACCCATTTTCACCCTCATGACTATTTTCATAGGCATCCTCATCCTCCTCATCCTGTTTATCCATACCCTGAATCATTCTATCTATGTTTTACATCCTCATGACCATCTTCATTTCATCAATCTAGTCATCCTGATCCATATCCTCATCGTCCCATATAACCATGCTCATCTTTCTCATCCCATTATCTATCTTACTTTTATCTTCCTCATCATCCATCTACGCATTTTACTATCCCCATTTTAGTCTTCATGCCAATTCTCATTCTCCACATTCTCATCCTTATCTCCCTCTCCATTCACATCCTCATCTTTCTATCAGTCCCCACCCTCATCTTAATCATCCTATCCATGCATTCCATCAATACTATTCTCATCCTAATAATTTAATCTAGTCTCATCCTCATTATCCCATCTATCCCTACTAATCTCCTCCCTTCCATCTATACATTATATTAATTCCCATTCTTACCTTCTTTATCCCATGTGTCCATTCTATCTATCCCACATTCTCATCTATACCATGGTTCATTCCCTGTTCTCATACTTCATTCCATCTACATAATTTCATCCATTCTTTCTATTTATTCTCTTCCTCATCATTCAATCCATGATTTCTATTTTGATGTAATTTCATCAACTCACCTATTCATTCATATCCCCATACTCATCCTCGTCATTCCATATATCCATGCTAATCCTCTTCATCCCTCCTATCTGATCCTCTACTTCTTCACTTCTATTTGTCCTACCCTCATTTTCCTTATCCCTTTCATCCATCCTATCCTTATCATCCCATTCATGCATTCTATCATTCCCATGTCATCCTCATGTCCATCCTTCTGCTCATATTTATCTATCTGTCATCACCACCTCCATTCCCATCTTCATCATCCCATCAATTCTTTCATCCATCCTCATGCTCATCCCCATCCTTACCTTCTTCATCCCATTTATCCATCCATATCTCTATACTTATCCCATGCTTTCCATCCATTTCCATTCTCATTCCCATCTATTCATTCTCATCTTTCCATCCATGCTTTCCATCTACAGTTATTATCATGCCTGTGATCATTCACTTTCTTATCTCCATCCATTTTTTCATTCATCTTCATTTTCATTATCCTACCCTTGTCTTCATCCTCATTCCATCCTTGATTGCCATCTAGCCATTCCCATCCTCATCATTAGTTTCCCCATTTTCTTCCTTATCCCATCAATCCATCCATCCTTAACCTCATCAACATCACATCGTATCTACCCATCCATCCATCAATCTACCCATCACCCATCCTTATCCTCCTTTTCCTCCACCTCAACCCATCTATTCATCCTCGTTATTTTATCCATCCTCCCTCCTCTTCCTCATCAATATCCTATCCACTGATCTTTGTCTTATCCCATTCTGTGTATACATTCCTATTCTCATTCCCATAATGCCATCCATCCATTAATATCCACATTGAAGTCTTGAGCTGATGGCATTAGAGAAAACCCTATTGCCCTTTAGGAATATCCCTGAACCCTAAAGGTAATAGATGTCTTTGCTTGTGGATCTGACTCAATATGATTTGGTATCTAAAACTTCAAAGCTTTGGGATAGAGAAGCATGCACCACCATGACATATATCATTCTGACCAGAATATACTGCCTATTCATTCCTTAAAAAAACTATTTTGCATTGTATTGTTTCCAAAGATACTGAGGATAGATTTCCCCTACCCTGACCCCCTCACAAACCCTCCCTTGAACCAAGAAAAATTATTTTGAAGACTCTTCTGATGTTATGAATGTGTTCAAGGGTATTTTTGAAGAAACTAGAATGAACCAGAATGAAGCTTTCAAAATTGTCCACAAAATTGTCTACTTTTTTTCTCTTTGACTACAAGCTTCAAAACTTTGCTTGGTGATTTCAAGGGTCACTTGTGTTTTTTATTGTGACAATAGTCTCTTTGAATAGAACCAGTAAGAATTTTTCTACAAGAAATCAATATATTTGACTACATGTTTTCCTGAACAGGACTTGTTCTAGCTTCAGTAGAGACTCTAGATGGCTGATCTCTTAGTCTCCCCTCCTCTAGTATTAGAAATTATTCATTCTTACCAGGCTTCTGAGATATTTGCATGTAGGGTAGGAGGCAACAGAAGTCTTCTGCTTTTTCTCAGGTATGCCCTTTACCATAAAGCGAATCCCGTTGTCAGATTTTTTTCAATTATAGCAAAAGAAAAATGAACACAAATAACTAAAGTGATAGTAGCTAAGAATAAGCCAAAATGTTTATATTCCTAGATATTTATCAGTCCTTTTTAAAATTTATTGGCCATGCAAGCTCTCCTTTTACTGAGAATTAAGGGATGCTGTGTACTCTCAGATAAAAACCAAATTGTACTCTTTTACCAGTCACAGATATGAGTAGATGCCCTCTACAATCAATTCTTTAGCTTTCTTTTTGGAAATTATCCACTCTGTATCTCATTTCACCCTCAGCAACAGCATTAACAGTAAGCTCACCACTGATTTCTAAAATGTGAGCAGAAGTTTAGTGGATATTTATTTGATTTTGAAGAATGCTGTTTAACATCACAGAGTGTTGTGGTCTGCCCTTAAACACATGAGAAATATTCAAGACTTACTGGTTCTCTTGTCCTTTGGAAATGCTGTTTTGGGAATACCAGCAACTTTGCTCTATAGGGAGAAATGGGAGAAAAGGTGACATTTCTATTCTTTTGAACAAACATTTAATCTTATTGAAGCAATAGTAATAAGTTATAAGGAACTGAAAGGACAAAGTGGAAGTAAAATATGAAAACCTTTCTATAAGGGCCTGAACTGCTGATTCTGGAGTGCTGATCTATCCCTAGTAAAGAATATTACAAATTTCTGGCCTTCTCTCTAGTTTGTTCATATATAACAAGTAGGATTTTTTTTCTTAACCTATGAGTTCTAGTTTTCTTTTTTATGTAAAATGCTCTTTATTTTCTTCAAGTTAATAATGTTGTAGGGAAAGATATTTTGAAAGAAAAAATTCCTTCTGTCATATCCTTCAGGTTGTGGATTTTCATAGAGAATTTTCTGCATATTTCTGCTTCTTTTGAATGCAAACTCCTTTGAGGTTAAGGTTTCTTTCTTTTTTAAATAAGCATTTAGTAAATGCTTATTAGGTGTCAAGCACTGTGTTAAGCACTTTACAAATATCATCTCATTTGATTCTCCCAATTGGGAGAGGTAGGTACTATGATTAGATCCATTTTATAGTTGAGAAAATTGAGGTAGACAAAGATTGAGTGACATACCCACCATCATCACATATCCATATAGGTAAGAAGTGTCTGAGGCCAAACTTGAACTCAGGTATTTCTGACTCCAGATGCATCATTCTATACACTTTACATCCTAGCCACCAAGGTCTGGTTTATTTGTTTGGGGTGTGTGTGTGTGTGTGTGTGTGTGTGTGTGTTTCTTTGTATTCACAGCGCTTAGTACAGTGCTTGGCACATAGAAAGTATCAGATAAATGCATGCTGACTTTAATTCCAATTAATCCCTTATCCTTCTCTCCTATGTTTCTGTAGGGAAAAATATATTTCTATAATCAACTGAGTATATATATATCATTCCTTCTTTGAACCCATTCCAATAAAAGGTTCTAGCATTGCCTGCCCTTTACCCTCACCCCATTTTTGCTTCCACTGTTAAAGCTTTATCATGCCTCTTTTATGTTAAATAATTTGTCCCACTCTACATCTCTCTTCCCTCTTCTCTGATGGCATTCCTTTTTTCACCCCTTAATTTTTTGGGGGTGGATATCATCCCATCATAGTCAACTCACACCCATGTCCACTGTCTATGTACATTCCTTCTAACTGCCCCAATAATGATAAAGTACTTAGGAGTTACAAGGTTCATGTTTTCATATAGGAATGCAAACAGTTTAATCTTATTGAAGCCCTTGTGATTTCCCTTTTCTATTTGCCCTTTAGGCTTTTCTTGAGTCTTTTATTTGAAAGTCAGATTTTCTATTCAGGTCTGGTGTTTTCATCAGGATTTCTTGAAAGTCTTCTATTTCATTAAATATCTGTTTTGTTCCCTGAAAGATTATACTCAGTTTTGCTTGGTAGTAGATTCTTGTTGGTAATCCTAGCTCCTTAAGAATTTCATATTCCAAGCCCTCCAATTCTCTTTAATGGGGGAGCTAAATCCTGTGTTATCATGACTGTGGTTCTATTACAGTATTTGAATTATTACTTTCTGACTGGTTGCAATATTTTCTCTTTGATCTAGGAGTTCTAGAATTTGGCTATAATAGTCTTGAGAGTTTTCATTCTTAGGTCTCTTTCAGGAGGTGATTAGGGGATTCTTTTGGTTTCTCTTTTGCACTCTGTTTCTAGAATATCAGGGCAGTTGTTTTTTTTTTAATAATCTCTTGAAAGATGATGACTAGGTCTTCTTTATCATGCTTTTAGGTATTCAAAAAAATCCTAAATTATCTCTCTTCAATCTGTTTTCAAATCAGTTTTTTTGAAATACTTCATATTTTCTCCTATTTTTAAATTCTTTTTATCTTATTTTGTTGTTTCTTGATATCTCATGGATACATTAGCCTCCATGTGCCCAATTCTAATTTTTATGTAATTCCTTTCTTCAATGATCTTTTGTACCTTTTTCCATTTAACCAATTCTGCTTTTTAAAGGAATTCTTTTATTCAGTGAGTTTTTGTATATTCTTTTCCATTTGACCAATTCTGCTTTTTAACAAGTTTGCTTAAATGGCTTTTTGTGCCTCTTTCACTTTTTGGCCTGTTCTGTTTTTTAAAAATTAATATTAATTTATTGATTCTTAGTTTTCAACATTCACTTCCATTCTATTTTCCTGTAGGGCAAGATAGATTTCTATACCCCATTGCCTATATATATTATTTCCTAGTTGTATGTAAAAACAATTTTAACATTCATTTTTAAAACTTTGAGTTCTACATTCTCTCCCTTCCTCCCTCCCCCCCCTCATTGAGAAGGCAAGCAATTTGATATAGGTTATACATGCGTAGTCATTTAAGACATTTCTGTAAGTCATGCTATAAAAGACTAACTATACTTCCCTCTACCCTGTCTTGCCCTCCATTTATTCTATTCTCTCCTTTTACCTTTTCCTCCTCAAAAGTGTTTGCTTCTGATTGCCTCTTCTCTCAATCTGCCATTCATTCTATTATCCCCCCTCTCTTATCCCTTTCTCCTTGCTTTCCTGTAGATTAAGATAGATTTCCATTCCCAATTGAGTGTATATGTTATTTTCTCTTTAAATCAAATCTAATGAAAGTAAGATTTACTTATTCCCTCTCACCTCCCCCCTCTTGAGCTCCATTGTAAAAACTCTCTCTTGCCTCTTTTATGTGAGATCATTTACTACATTCTACCTCTCCCTTTCTCTTCCTTCCAATACTTTCCTCTCAACACTTAACTTTATTTTTTAGTTATCATCCCTTCATATTCAGCTCACCCTGTGCCCTCTGATTTTATACATACATACATACATTCATACACACACACACACACACACACACACACATATATATATATATATATACACATATACATATATACACATACGTGTGTGTGTGTGTGTCTGTCTATCTTTCCATATATTCCCTCCAACTACCCTAATACTGAGAAAGGTCTCATGAGTTACCAATATCATCTTTCCATGTAGGAATGCAAATAGTTCAATTTTGATAAGTCCTTTATAATTTCTCTTTCCTGTTTACCTTTTCATGCTTCTCCTGATTCTTTTTCTTTGAAAGTCAATTTTTCTATTCAGCTCTGGTCTTTTCATTAAGAACACTTGAAAGTCCTCTATTTCATTGAAATTCCATTTTTTTCCCTCTGAAGTATTGTACTAAGTTTTTCTGGGTAGATGATTCTTAGTTATGATCCTAGCTCATTTGATCTCTGGAATATCATATTCCAAGCCCTCTAATCTCTTAGTATAGGAGCTACAAAATCTTGTGTTATCTTGATTGTGTTTCCACAATACTTGAACCATTTCTTTCTGGCTGCTTGCAATATTTTTTCCTTGACCTGGGAACTCTGGTATTTCGCTGTAATATTCCTAGGAGTTTTCCTTTTGGAATCTATTTTAGGAGCTGGTTGGTGGATTCTTTCCATTTTGTTTTACCGTCTGGTTTTAGAAAAATCAGGGCAGTTTTCCTTGATAATTTCTTGAAAGATAATGTCTAGGTTCTTTTTTTGATAATAGCTTTCAAGTAGTCCAATAATTTTTAAATTATCATTGCTGGATCTATTTTCCAGGTCAGTTATTATTTTCTTCAGCACTTTTTTTATGCCTCCCTTACCAAGCTCTTTACTCTTTTTTTCATGATTTTCTTTCATCACTCTCATTTCTTCTCCCCCTCCCCCTCAATTTTCCCTCTCCATCTTTTATTTGATTTTAAAAATCCTTTATGAGCTCTTCCTGGGCATGAAACCAATTCACATTTTTCTTTGAGGTTTTCCATGTAGATTATTTAATTTTATTTTCTTCTTCTGCTTTTGTGTTTTGCTCTTCCCTGTCACCTGTCAGGGTCTTTTAGGTTTTATGGTCAGGATCTTTTTGTTGTTGTTGTTCTTTGTTCATTTTTAAGTCTATTTCTTGATTGTTAAAGTTGGACTCTGCTCCTGGAGGGAAGGGGGCACTAACCCAAACTTCAGGTTTTTGTGTTGCTATTTTCAGAGCTAGCTTTGGGGGTATGTAAGTTTTTAGTTGTTTCAAGGTGGTATGATCAGGGCAGTGTGATCACTGCTCTCCTTGCCTGTTCTCTGTTCTTTGAATGACCATAAGCACTTTTTTTCTTCCCTGGAACTGTGACCAGGAGACCCAATCCTACTAGTGCTCTTCCTTCACCTGGAACTATGACCTGGAAATTCAACAGAGACTTCCTTCTAGTGCCAGCAAAGGGTCCCCTCTAATATCATTCTGACCAGTTTTCTGATCCCCTTATGATGTGTGTACTAATCTCCAGAAGCTTCAACCTCAGTCAGTTCAGTAACCTTTAAGGCTTGATGCTGGCTTACTGAATGTGGTCTGTACTTGTGCTCTACTGTGTTCCACTCTCACCTTAGTGAGACAGACTTTTTCTACTGATGAGCATCTAAATTGTTTCCTAATGAAATTCCCACTCCCCCCCACACTCTCTTTCCTTTTATTCGTTCTGCCATAAAAGAATTCATTTTGAGGTGTTATTTTAAACATACTTGGAGGGTAATTTGGGAGAGCTCAGATGAGTTCTTGCCTTTATTCCACCATCATGGCTCCTTCTCAAAGCCTGTTTGATAGATGCTTTTGAAAAAGATATATTAATGAATATATAATATATTATGTTCATAATTATTATATATTATATTCTGTTATATAACATGATTAAAATATATTCTATATCACATTAATATAGTTTTAATGGCTTACTAAGGACTTTACATGTATTGACAAATTTGAATCTCACAATAACCTTAGAGGTAGATTCTTTTATCATCCACATTTTATAGAATTGTTGGCAATTAAATGGGTGACACAGTAGATGATGTTTTAGTCTTGGAATCAGGAAAATCCTACTTCTAATCCTGATTTGGATACTTACCAGCTGTGGCACTCTAGGCAAATCACTCAACAGCTGCCTCTGTTTCTTTATCTGAAAATATAGGCACAATTATATCACCTACCTCACAGGGTTGTTTTAGAGGTAAAATGGTATATTTTAAAGTATTGTGAAATACAAAAATGCTATAGAAATGCTAGTAGTTATTGTTGTTTTTGTTGTTATATTTGGAAAAATTGAAATAAAATTAAGTTCCTAGTATCACACAGTGATATGTGGCTGAGGCAGAATTCAAATCCTAGTCTCTCTGATTCCACATTGTAAGATCTACTATTTCTCTGCCTTCTTTTACTAATTACCCTCTTACTTGTTTGACCTGTTTTTCTCTGTCTTTTTGCTGGTTCATCATCCAAATCATTCCTAACTATTGGTGTTCCCCTATGCTGTGTTGGATACTCTTCTTTTCCCTCTATACTCACTCTCAGTAATCTCATAAAATCACACAGACTTAACTGTATTTGGATGATGACTATATGCACACACACGCACACAGACACACACACACACCACACACATACACACAGGCTCACACACACACACACACACACACACACACACACACACACACACACACACACACCTATCTTTGGTTGCTCCCCTGATCTTCAATCTCATGTTGGGATTGCTTATTGGGCATTTCAAACTGGACATTTCTAAGATAACTCAAATGCAACATGTCATTATTAGAATTCATTATCTTCCACCCTACCCACAGCCCCACAAAACCTTTCCCTCTTCTGAACTTCACTGTTTTTGTTGAAGTGTCACCATTCTTAGAGTTTACAATTTTATAACATTTGCATTATCTTCAATTCCTTATTCTCCTTCACCCCACATATTCAATCAGTTGCCAACTCTCACTGTTTCTCCTTGAACAGCATCTCTCACATCTGGCTCATCTTCTTTACTTGTACAACCTATCAAATTAACTCAGGTCCTCATTATCTCTTGCCTAAATTATTGTAATGACCTCCCAAAAGGTCTCTCTGCCTTCAGTTTTTTCCCATTGCCTTACATCTTGCCCACTGATATCAATGCAATTTTCTTTAAATGCAGATTCGAAAGTGTGACTTGACCATTCAATTATTCCCAGTGATTTCCTATTGCCTGTAGAATAAAATATAAACATTGTTTAACTTTTAAAGCCCTTCATGACCTGACTCTAAAGTATCTTTCCTGCATTACTGAATATTAATCTCCGTTCTGCACTCTATGATGCAGCCAAATTGGCTATCTCTTTATTTTTCACACACCGCATTGCCTCTCCCCTTAGTCTGCCTTTTCAGTGGTCTGAAATGTATTTCCTCTTCACCTTTGCTATTTGTGATTCTACTCGTCTTTCAATATGTAGAAAAAAATATATCTTCGTCTTGAAGCCGTTCGTGCCTCTATCCCTTGAACTGCTCTCTCTCAAACAACTTCATATTTACCTATTTTTGTAATTATTATACTTATCTTTAGGTAGCATTTATTTACATTAGTACTTGCTATCCACTCTGTTGAAATACAATTTCCTTGTGACTAGAGATTGCCTCAGTCTTTGTATTTATATCTCCAGTGCCTAGCACAGTGCCTGCCAAATTGTGGGCAATTAATAAATCCTTTTTGAATTATTTTAAAAATACTAACTTGAAACTATATTAAGATATAGGGCAGGCCCGCACAATTTTTGAGCCGTAGGCTGTGGCCCATGTGCCATTTGCGGCTTGCCAAAAGATTTCAAGGGACCCATGAAAAATGTAAAGGATGTAACTGTGGATCTTGTCATGCTCAGGCCCAAAGGTTGTTCTCAGACAGAGCTAATAGGGCTCACTGGCCCTTTAAAAAGAAGTTATTAAGAGGCCTAATCTCCTTGGAAAGGCTTGCACAACATTCTGCCAGTGGGCAGCTTTGGCGGGCCACAAGGGCCACATTTTGTGCAGGCCTGATGTATGGTAATCTTACAGAGTAGTAAATCATTTCAAATCAAGCATATCTTGTTCAACAACCAAATTAAGTCTATACCTGTTCTAGTACAGATGGAGAAAATTAATTGCCAACTTTTGTGAAATTTCGAGTACATAATGGCAGCAGGGGGAGATATGGTAAAGAAGGAGCCCAAATAGAAACCACAATTGTCTTGTGTTATAATCTCTGATGTGAGGGTCAAAGAGTTCAGGGGAGTCCAGGAACCCCAATAGCCAGAGTCTCTGGAAAGCAGTCTGGAATGAATTTACCTCTTTAAGCATTCTCTAAAATTTAGAGATTCAGAGTCTAAATCAAAGTGGCAAAGGTTTATTGTTAAGCTTTATAGTGGGCAAGAGTTCTTAGGGTACCTGCAACCTTAGAAGGGCCAAATATACTAACTAGGTGAGTCAGGGTGGGATTATGGAGGAGTTAAGGAGTGATCAATTCTTAAAGGAACATGCACTTTTAATATTTACTGCTCAGGCATATTGCCCAGAATTCACTGGGAAATAGCCCAAGGCCAGGCTGCATGGAGGTGTGGTTTTAGGCTTGAAAGGTCACTAAGTCAGCTAAGGGTCAGGGATGACCAAGCTGCCACCCATCAATGTCATGTTTGACAAGATGGATGTTGGGAGTTTAGTATATCCCAAGCCTAAGGTGTACATAATGAGAGATTCAGGATATATATAATGAGCTAGGGAGTATACATGTGACTGAGTCTAGGATGCATATGTTTGATATGACCCAGTACATAGCTGCTTCAACCAGTACACAGCTGAGTCAAACTACTAAATTCTATAGGTGTAGCTGGGTACTATATCAGGAAGAAGGATATGTCTTTTGCTAGGCATGCTGCCCTTGAGCTACAGAGAAAGTGCCTGAGACAGTGTTTTGAAGCTAGGGAGATTTGAGGCTAGGGAGAAATGTGATTTTGGAACTGGATGTGATTTTACAAATTGGGGTTCAAGCACAGGCACCTAAGCACTCCATCAATCTCAACCTTAAGTTAAAACAAGATAAAATTGATTTTAAGACAACTTCAGTCTTAGCGAGTGCTATTTCTGACAGTATAATAAAGTAAACAACATTTATTAAGGACTTACTATCTGCTAGGGGCTGTATTAAGCACTGGGAATACAAATGCAAGCAAAAATAATGGCAGTTCCTGCCCTCAAGGAGTTTATATTTTAATGGGGGAAGATATATAAAAAGAAGCTGAAAAAAATATATTAAAAAAAAGATGGAGAAGGGAGATGGAGGAGGCACAAGATGATTGAGAAAGCAGTACCATTAGGAACAGAGGCCAGAAAGAAATGAGGTCATAAATATGGCTGGCCTGGGTTCTTCCTTAAAATGGAGGGTCTGGAAGGAACTGGGAAATCAGAAGAAGGGACCGCAAGAACAGATGGGCCTTTCATAATGAGAAGGCCTCAGGTGTAGAGGGATCTTTCAGATTGAGAAAGCATCTGGGATAGGGTAACAGAGACATCTTCCAGAGTGAGAATACAGCCAAGATACTGTGGAGAAAGAAGTTCAAGAGTTAGGAACGAAACTCGGAGAAGAGTGAAGGAGTGAGCATCAAGTGTGTTATCAGTGACTTTGATGTCTCAACCCTAGAGACCCTACACTTGAGTGAAATAGTCACAGAAGTAGTCCTTGCTCTCTAGAGTCCTTAAATTCATTCATGAAGATGCTATAGAGGTTTCTTTAATGGGCGATGTGAATTCCAACACCTTTGTATTTCTTAGAACTAATAACTCCAACAAAGCAGTAAACTTCCATCTCCAGGTGTCTTCCTTGGTACCACCTGATTATCATGCAAATGGCATCAGCAGTAAAAGTTGGAGGTGATTCAACTGAAATGCTTCCATACTAAAACTTTAAAAATCTAGGTTAATATTTTATCTTCTGTTTATATACTGTGCTTTTTCTTTTCAATTAAAAAAAAATCCATGAAATAAAGATTGAGTGTTGAAGTTTTTTTTTTAATGCTTTTGATGGGCTTAATTCTTATCCGTAATTAAATTTTATCAAAGTTTTGTTGTATAATGCAAATGACCTTGTGAAAGGTATATTTTGAATTGAGTTAAATTTGCTGATGACACAAATCTGAAGGAAGTAGAAAAAATACAAAGGAACAGAACAAGCAAATCCAAAATGTTTTGGATAGATAAGACTTTTGAGTTAGTGTCTCATGCCATAAGCTAAGAATTCCAAAGTGCCAGTCAGCAATAAAGGCATGAAATAGATAAACTGATTTAAAGGGAATTTGGACAATTTTTAGGTAGAAAAAAAAGCTAAAGTAAAGCAATCAGCAATAGAATGAAGTTTTACATGTAAAAAGCACATTATGTAAAGAATTAATCACTCCTTAAACAGACTGGTGGTAATTGGACCTGCTTTGAAGATTGACTAGTGCCCAGGATAATAGCTGTGGGATGGAATAAGAACATTTTCTTTTATATTCACCAATCAACAATTCCTTCCTCCTTTAGGCAGCCTTTCATAATCAACAATTTTTCCAGAGTGGTCATCCTTCCTCCTACTATTAATAAATTGATTAATCAAATGTTTTCTGACTGCCAATTATGGGCCCAGTCTGTGTCAAGAGCTTCATGTGATGACTTACTGTCAGTGAGCCTGCTTGCCTTGAGTTTACCAACATTTAAGCTTCTTTTCTCTTCTAAATAATACAAATCATGAAATTGCATTAGATTAGGTCACTAAGGATCTGCAGTTAATTCAAGAAATGACTTTATATATCCTTCTGGTACAGCTTCCTAGATAACCCACAAGCAAGTTATATCACAAGAATTAGAAAAGCCATGTTTAATTTGATGTATAATTTCTGCCAGGGATGGGTGATCTTATGCTTTCCATCATTTCCCAGGAGGATTAACCCTCATATCCTTTGGGGGGATTTCTCCATCCCTGAAACATTTGACTAGTGTACATACAATGAATACCATCATAATGATTACATTTGCAATTTAATTTGGTATTAGTTCTGAAAGATTTGGATATATTTTATTTATGTTTTCAATATATTTACTAGGCTAGAACTGGTGCCTTAAGACTACTAGTATTGTTTTGTATGAGAACCTCTATTTCTAGGATGGTGCTTTTGGTAGGGAGCTTCAAAGTTCTATTAATAATGCTTAGTAACACTAATGACTCCTCTCAACAGTGAAGTAGTATGTAACTGGTTAGCAGAAACCCTATTGATTAATGCTTTCTTTGGATTGGGGCACAGGTGATGATGTGGTCTTTAGGGAAAATCACTGTGGTTTCCTTGATATTTTAATTTGATTACTATGTAATATTTCTAGTCTCTACCCCTTCCTGTTCAGCCAAAAATATCTGGTGTTGGGAATCTACTAAGAAAAATGCCAAGTACTCTCTGTTTCTCGAAAGTAGAAGAATTTCCCATTTCCCATTCTATATGTAGGGGTGTGTGAACTATTTCAGGGGCTATGAATTATTGTGCATTTACTTAATCAGAATAAGTATTCAGATCCTTCTACCTAATATTGCTATATTTTACTGAGGCTCAGTAACTTGACCCTGAAATAATGGAATCAGAAGCAGCCCAAACATGTTTAACTATATACAGTTAGAATAAATAATATTTTTATTATTCTGGAAATGTCAAAACAAAAATGACTAAGGGGAAGGGAATAAACATTTATGTAGTGCTAACTATGTACCTTGCACTATGTTAACCACCTATTACAAATTCCTCATAAAAACCCTGTGAGGTAGGTGTTATCATTATCCTCATTTTACTATTAAGGAAGCTGAAGCAAACAGAGACTAAGTGACTTGCACAAGGTCACAAAGAAAGAAAGTGTCTAACCCTGGATTTGAACTCTGGTTTTCCTGACTCCAGACTCAACACTCTATCCACTATACTCCTAGTTATTTCTTTTTTTGTCTTTTTGAAGGGGAGAAGGCAAGACAATTGGGGTTAAGTGACTTGCCCAAGGTCATGCAGCTAGTAAGTGTTAAGTGTCAGAGGCCGGATATGAACTCAGGTCCTCCTGACTCCAGGGCCAGTGCTCTATTCACTGAGCCGCCTACCTGCCCCACTACTAACTATTTCTAACAAGGAGTTGATACTTAATATAATGAAGGAAATAATAAGAGAGGTCTTAATTGTCTCTGATTTAAAGTCATATAGCCCAGATGACCCATACTATTGGGTCCTGAAAGATCTGGCAGATTTAATTTTTGAGCCTCTGTCAGTAATATTTCCAAGATCACAGAAAACAGGAAAGGTATCATATTATTAGGGGAAGGGAAAGATTGTGCTTTTTCAAAAAAAAGGAGAATAAAATAATATAGGCTACAATATAATCATTCTAGGTAAAATTCTAGAACGGATCACTAAAGCAATGGTTGGAAAATATACAGAAAAGGAAGCAGTGATCGTCACGTTCATGATAAGATAGGTCATGCCAGATTATCCTCCTTTACATTTTTAATAGTTACTAGGCTAACAAAGGAGCTAAATGCCATGCTCATATTTTATCTTACTTTTAACAAAGCAAGAAAAATCATTTTAAAAATAAAACATTCTTTAAAAATCATAATATTCTTGTGGATAGGATGAAGAAGAAATGTGGATTTAATGATTATTTAATCAGATAGACTTGGAATGGGTTGAAGGGCTAGACTTGAAGAGTGACTGTTAATGGTTTATTACCATTGAGACCAAGATGTCTTTAGAAGAGTGCCCCAGGAATCTGTGATTGGCCCTGTTCTTTAAAATGTCATTTATCACTGACTTAGATAATTACAGAGAGGAAAAGTCATAAAATTTTGTAAATGACACAAAATTGGGTGGGAAAACTAATTCCCCGGATACCACAGTCATGATCCAAAAGAATCTTCACAAACTAGAACATATGCTTGAATTTAACAGGAAAAAATTCAAAAGGGATTAATATTGTTACAGTATCATAGAAATAGAGTTGTGGGATACTTTAGAGTCCCTCTAACCCACCTATCCTGATATTATCTTGGAGTGTATTAGGAGTTACAGTTTACTGCCATAGGGAGGTGAAAATCCCACCATACACTACAATTATCAAACCATGTCTGGAGTAATGAGATCTTGACCTAAAGAAGAGAAGATGGGATCCGGAGGGGATTTGGTAACTGTATTCAACTAATTTGAGCCTGACATGTTGAGGAAGGATCAGACTTGTTATTTTGCAGCCAAGAGAGCAGAACTAGGAGCAGTTCATGGAAAATGCAAAGAGGAATACTTAAGCTTGATGTCAGGGAGAAAAACCATCTAATAATCAAAACTGTCTAGAAGAATAATAGGTGGTAAGTTCCCTCTCCTTGCCTTTAAGCAAAGTTGGATAACCACTTGTCAGGTATATTATGATCTGGAATAGATGACTGCTACGGTTCTCTTACCTCTCATATTCAATTATCCTTAATGATTATGTGGTCTACCTTGTGATGATGATATACCTACTCTCTGAGAACAAAAAACAAAACACAACAAAAGTATGCTTTGCTATGTGTTCAGAATCAATAGTCTTTCTCTGGATGTGGATAGCATGTTTCCATCATTAGTCTTTTGAAATTGTCTTATATCATTGTATTGCTAAGAAAAGATAAGTCTATCAAAATGAGTCACCGTACAATATTGCTGTTACTGTGTACAATGTTCTTCTGGTTCTGCTCACTTCACTTAGCATCTGTTCATGTCTTTCCACATTTTTCTGAAATCCATCTTTCATCATTTCTTATAGTACAATAGTATTCCATTACATTCATAATAGCACAACTTGTTCAGCCATTTCTCAATTGATAGGCATCCCCTTAATTTCCAATCCTTTGCCACCACGAAAGAGCTGCTATAACTATTTTTGTACATATGGGTCTTCCTCCCACTTCTATGATCTCTTTGGGGTACAACCCTAGAAGTGGTATTGCTGGGTCAAAGGGTATGCAGTTATTTATAGCCCTGTGGGCATAGTTCCAGATTGTTCTCAGAATGATTGGTTGAGTTTGCAACTCCACCAACAGTGTGTTAGTGTTCCAATTTTACACATCTTCTCCAGTATTTCCCTTTTCTGTTATATTAGCCAATCTGATATATATGAGGTGGTACCTCTGAGTTTTTTTAATTTGAATTTTTAATCAATAGTGATTTAGAGCATTTTTTCATATGTTTATAGATATCTTTAATTTCTTCCTCTGAAAACTGCTGTTCATATCCTTTGACCATTTATCAGTTGGGGAATGAATTATATTCTTATAAATGTCTCAGTTCTCTATATCTTTGAGAAATGAGGTCTTTATCAGATATATTATCTATAAAAATTGTTTCCTAGCTATCTGCTTTCCTTCTAATCTTGGCTGAATTGGTTTTATTTGTGTAGAACCTTTTTAATTTAATGTAATCAAAGTGTTCCATTTTGTGTTTCATAATGTTTGCTAGCATTTTGCAAATCTTAAAGTGCTATACAACTGCCTATGATGGTATCTTCCTACCTGTCTTTATTCTGCTTTTAAATCTGTCCTATATACTACTGACATATTGATTTTCCTAAAACACCCACACCTTCAAGAGGGTTTTAAGCAAGGTAATACCATGAAGAGATTGCTCACAACCCCTACCACATAATGGCATTGACTGTAAACCTTTAGGCTTGATCCATGGAGTAGATTATTTTTTCTAGCTAAAAGTGATCTTTCCAAATATATTTTATAAAAATTTACTTAAAGGCCTCCTTTTTCTTTAGCATAGTTTGTATCGTAGAATAATTATTTGTAAATTTGTCTTGTCCCATCCTCTGTTTTATTGTAAGATTGTTGGAAACAGGGCTTATATTGGCTCATTTTTGTATGTCCAGAGAGTACCACAGCATGTTACCCATAAGTAGATGTTTAATAAATGTTTATTGAATGGAAATTAATTGAAATTTTGGTATATCTAATTTACACTTTTCCCAACTTTCCCAACTTTTGTTACCATCTCCAGGGACTCCAACATGAGTTTTGATGATTTTTTTTTTTTAAAACACTCTCCTTAATTTCTACAATCTCCATATCCCCCCACCCTCACATATCACCCCTCAGTCTGCCCCCAAAACAAATATTCTTGATTATACCTCTGAACTGTCATGGCCAATCCTGAGATCTCAGCATCCTTTGGAAATTTGCTATATCCCAAATTCTAAAAAACTATGATTTGACTCTCTGACTATAAGCTTCTTCTATCTTTCTACATGTCTTTTTTATTCCTTACATTAAATAAACTCTTTGACCTCATTATGATCTATAATCCTTCTAATTTCTCCTTTTCTTTCAGTATCCTCCCCTTCCCCAAAGGTGCAACCCATCACATCTAACCCATTACTTGCTTCTGTATTTAGTCTTGACTTCCTGATTATTCATTTCAGATTCCCTAGTTCCTCTGATTTATTTTTCTTCCCTTGTAATACTCAGTTCCAGTAACCCACATCACCTGTTTTCTTGGATCTCATTTTTAGGGACCAAGCATTGTGGAAAAATATCTTCAATTTTCTATATTACAAATGTATTCAGTCTAAAGTCAGCTGGGCATTCCCAATATTCTTTCTTTAAAAATTTTTTTTTGGTCTTTATTAATTTGTTTGTTTACTTTTAGTTTGCAAGATTCAGTTCCACAATACCTTGAGTTTCTAATTTTCTCCCCTTCCTTCTTTCCCCCACCCCCACCCATGGTAGCATACGATCAAAATATAGTATCTGCAAATACTTTCACATTAGACATTAAATGGGTTGTAAAGAAGGATTGTAACCAATGGAATGAACAATGGGAAAGAGGAAACATAACCAAACAAGAAAAAGAAAGAGAGCAGGTAGTTTGGTTCAATCTGCATTCAAACTCTGTTCTTCCTATTTCTTTCTCTGAATGTAGACATCTCCTTCCATTCTGAGTCTTTTAGAGTTGTCTTATAACCTTGCATTGCTGAGAAAAGTCCAGTCTATCAAAGTTGGTCACATACATTGTGTCTGTAACTGTGTTCAAATTTCTCCTGGTTCTGCTCTTCTCCCTCAGCATCAGTTTGTATAAGCCTCTTCAAGTAAATATGAAGTCTGTCTGCTCCTCATTTCTTATAGCACAATAGTATTCCATTACATTCATATACCACAACTTGTTTAGCCATTCCCCAATTGATGGGCATCCCCTAAATTTCCAATTCTTTGCCACCAGAAAAAGAGCTACTATAACTATTTTTGTAAATATGGATCTTCCTCCCACTTCTATGATATCTTTGGGATACAACCCTAGAAGTCATATTGCTGGGTCAAAGGGTATGCAGTTATTTAAATCCCTGTGGGCATAGTTCCAGATTGCTCTCCAGAATGATTGGATGAGTTTGCAACTCCAACAACAATGTGTTAGTGTTCCAATTTTCCACATCTTCTCCAACATTTTGATTTCCTTTTTCTATCATATTAGCCAATCTGATATGTGTGAGGTGGTACCTCAGAGTTGTTTTAATTTGCATTTTTAATCAATAGTGATTTAGAGCATTTTTTCATAAGTTTATAAGTATCTTTAATTTCTGGTACACTGGTTGTGAACATTCTTTCCCAGTTTCCCACTTCCCTCTTAATCTTGGTTACATTGGCTTTGTTTGTACAGAAAATTTTCAATTCAATGTAATCAAAATGATCCATTTTGCATTTTATAATGCTCTCTAATTCTTGTTTGGTCACAAAGTCTTCCCTTCTCCATAAAACTGACATACAAACTATTCCTTGCTTTCCCAGATTGCTTACAGTATCAGCCTTTATACCTAGATCATGCACCTATTTAGACTTGATTTTGGTATATGGTGTTAGATAATGGTCTAAGCCCAGTTTCTGCCATACTATATTCCTGTTTTCCCACCAGTTTTTGTCAAATAGTGAGTTTTTATCCCTAAAACTGGGGTCTTTGGGTTTATCAAACAGTAGATTACTATAGTCATTGACTGCTGGATCTCATGTACCCAGTCTATTCCATTGATCCATTACTCTATTTCTCAGCCAGTATCAAATAGTTTTGATGACTGCTGCTTTATAATACAGATTAAAATCTGGTATGCCTAGGCTACCTTCCCTAGCACTTCATTTCATTAATTACCTTGATATTCTGGAGCTTTTGTTCTTCCAAATCAATTTTGATACTATTTTTCTAGTTCTATAAAGTAATTTTTTGGTAGATTGATTGATATGGCACTAAATATGTAATTTAATTTGGATAAAATTATCATTTTTATTATATTAGCTCAACCCAGCCATGAGCAATTGATATTTTTCCAGTTAGTTAGATCTGGCTTTATTTGTGTTTAAAATGTTATGTAGTTGTATTCATATAGGTCCTGGGTTTGTTTTGGCAGGTAGATTCCCCAATATTTTATAATGTCTATAGTAACTTTAAATGGGATTTCTCTTTCTTCTGCTGTTGCATTTCATTAGGAGTATAGGAATTCTGAGGATTTATGTGGAATTATTTTATATCCTGCAACTTTGCCAAATTTACTTATTGTCTCAAGTAGTTTTTTACTTGATTCTCTGGGATTCTCTAAGAATATTATCATATCATCTGTAAAGAGTGATAGCTAATATTTTTATGACATCTTTAATATTCAAATCATGTTTCATTTGAATTTATCGTGTAAGAGAGTGGTCTAAATTTAATTGCTGTCTAAATTGTCAAAGAGTGAGTTCTTCCTCATGGAATTTATGTGCTTGCACTTAAATGATGAGGTATTGGGTTCAGTTCTTTCTGATTCTTCTTTTTCTATCTAGTCTGTCCACTGATCTGGTTTTCCTGTTTTTATTCAGTATCCAAGACTCTAACTGATGACTGCTACGTATAGTAAAATGTAAAATCTAGAAGTGCTACCTGAAGAGAAAACAGTTTCACTAAGTCAAGTCAGGGCCACCCTTCTCACATGAAGGCTGGGCTAAAGCTTGGGTCCTATAAGCTTCAGGCTCTGCCTAAAGACCACCATGAGAAAATTAAACTGCTTCTCAGTAGGAATCTTCTCCCATTTTTAGAGAGCTAGTTGGTACAGTGGATAGAGCTCTGGGCCTGCTGTCAAGGAGACTGTGTTCAAATCGAGCTTCATTAGTTGTGTGACCCTGGGAAATTCACTTAGCTTCTGTCTGCTTCACTGCTTAGCATAGTTCTCAGAACATAGTCACTTAATAAATGCTTGTTCCCTTCTCATAGTTTTTCTCCTGATTATCCTGTGACCAGATCTTCTTGGCAATAATCTATCCTGCCTTACCATTACTGCCTTCCCCTGCCTTCTTCCTTCAAGGAAGTTTGTCAGATTTAAATTTACTATGGATTGAAATTCATACACTGGGGCAATCCTTTGCAACCTCCTCTAAGGTCAGGATAGTTAGAGCCTTTTATGATTTATTCTGACTCTTATATTCCATGATTCAGAGCTTAGCACAGTGCCCAACACGTGGTAGGTACTTAATAGATGCCTATTGTTTGATTCATCATATGCAAAAAGAACTTCTCAATACACTCTCTAATTTATTTGAAAAGAGTAAGTATGGCAGTGTAAATTTGGATAAATCCCTTTAACCTTTCTTAAACCCATTTTCCTGTTCTAGAAAATGAAGTGCTTTCTCCCAGATAATAATCTCTGAAGTTCACTGTAGTGTTCATATCACAAGATTTTAAATAATCTTGATATTAACCTCCCCTCCCCCCCAATTGAATCAGTCTCCAAAATGGTCATGAATCATTTGGGTCAGTTTTTATTATGAGGTCAAGTTTGTATAGGGAGACTATGACCGGGATTTGCATCAAGGTAGATGGATTAGAGACTGAGAAGACAGCTGGTAGAGCTATGATGGCAGGAGGAATTATTATAAGTGGTGGTAATGAGGTAAGAAAATGACTTTTCATGATCACCAATGATTTCATTAATGAGGAAAATTAATCAAATAAGGGAAACCTAATTGGAAAACTCATGACTGAACATGATTGAATGTATTCTATGAACTAAGAAAAAGAAAACTGGTCTGGAACATGTGGTATTTGCACATTTAAGTACTGAAATGTTCAACAGAACTGAATGGATGCCACAAGAAAGGGAAAGTGGAAAAGAGGCAAATATTAAGAAATGAAAGGTTGTCTTAGGGTTTGTCCCAACGTAAGAGTATGGAAAAAGCAGCTTTGATCCTCACTAAAGGAGCTAAATTTTGAAGGCCACGTCAACTTAGGAAGACTGTCTCCTAAGTGATAAAGGAGTTATAAGGAGTAGCCAGACTGAAGGTATTCTGATCAGGTACTAATGTTTTTAGCATCTATCTCTGATCTTTTAAAGGATATTGCTACTCAGTATTATGTTTTCCACTGGAACTGTGATTTTACTGTTGTAGATGGTTTCTACTATGAAAAATCTCTCCAGCAATGCACATTCAGAAATTCTTCTTTCCTTTTGAATCTTAGAATTTTTCTGGGGGTACTGAAAATCAAGTAATGTGCCCATGGATATATAACTAGAATGAATCAAAACTAGGATTTGAAATGAAGTTTTCCTGATTCCAGTGTTAGCACTCTAGTCTGTCAATACATATTTCTTACATATAGTAGGTGCTTAATAAAAGTTGACCAATTGCTTAAGTACTTACACCATGCCAGGTACTGCACTAAGTGCCAGAGATGGCAAAAGAGGTGCAAGAAAGTTCTCACCCTCAAGGAACCAACAGTCCAATGGAGTTGACAACAAGCAAACAAATATTTACAAACAAGCTATATACAGGAAAATATAGGAATTATTTAAGGGAGAGAAGTAATAGAATTAAGAGAGGTTAGGAAAAGCTTTCTTAAAAGGTTGAAATTTTAGTTAAAACTTGAAGGAAGCCATGGAAACCAGGAAGTAGAGATGAAAAGGGAGAGCATTTCATGAATGGGGGACAGCTAGAGAAAATGTCCAAATGGGAAAAAAAAATGGAATGCCTTCTTCAAGGAATAGCAAGGAGAACAGTGTTATTGGATTGAGAATATAGGGCAGTGAATAAGGTATAGGAAGAATGGAAAGGTAGGAGAGGACTAGGTAATGAAGGGCTTTGAATGCCAAATGGAGAATTTTGTATTGATCCTGGTGGCAATAGGGAGCCACTGGAGTTTACTGAGTGGGGTGTGTGTGTGTGTGTGTGTGTGTGTGTGTGTGTGTGTGTGTGTGTGTGTGTGTGTGTGTGTGTGTGAGAGAGAGCGAGAGAGCGAGAGAGAGAGAGAGACAGACAGACAGACAGAGAAAGAGAAAGAGACAGAGAGAGACATGGTCAGACCTGGAATATGGATTTCATTGGAGAGAAACTCAAGGCAGGTGGAGCCAACCACTCACCAGAGCATTTTTTAAAGTATGAACTGATTAGGGCCTGCACTAGGGTGGGTATAGTATGAGAGGAAAGAAGGGGGGCATATTGGAGAGATGTTGCAAAGGTGAAGTCAACAGATTTTTTTCAACAGATTGGATATGGACAGTGAGAGATGGTGAGTAGTTAAAGATAACAACTAGGTTGTGAACCTGAGAGACAGGGAAGATAATGTTACCCTCAATAGGAATGGGAAAGTTAAGAGGGGAGAAAGGTTTTAGGAAGTAAAGACTTCAATTTTGGACATGTTGAATTTAAGTTGACCACTAAACATCCAATTTGAGATAATTGAAAGGCAGTTGGATATATGAGCTTGAGATTCAGCAGAGAATTTAAGGCAGGGCAGATGAATTAGAGAATCATTAGCATGTTGTTGAGTTATTTCAGTCATGTCCAACTTTTTGTAACCCCAGTATCTCTAGGCAAAGATAGTGAAGTGGTTTACCAATTTTTCCTCCAACTTGTTTTACAGATGAGGAAATTGAAGCACACAAGGTTAAGTGACTTGCCCAGGGTCCCACGACTAGTAAGTGTCTTAGGACGGATTTGTACTCAGGAAGATTAATCTTCCTGAGTTCAGGACCAACACCCTATCTACTGTGCTACTAGCTGTCCCATAATAACCAGAATAAAGACAGTAATTAAATCAATGAAAGTTGAAAAGATCATCAAGTGAAGTATCAGTAGAGAAAGAAGAGAAGAGAATTATGGGACACCTATGGTTAGAGGAAGTGACCTTTAACAAGAATCCAGACAAAGGAGACTGAGAAGGAATGGTCTGATAGGTAAAAGGAGAAAGAGAAGAGAGTGGTCTTCTGAAAACCTAGAGAGAAGAAAGTATCAAGGAGAAGAAGGTGATCAGCAGTATAAAAAGTAACAATGGGGTTAAGAAGAGTAAGGATCTATCTACTATAATTTAGCATTCTTAACCTTTTCATTCTTTGCATCATGGGCTCTTTTGATAGTCTGGTGAAACCTATGGATCTCTTCTCAAAATAATTTTTCAAATGCACAAAATACAATCATATAAAATTACAAAGGAATTCAATTATATCAAAATGCAGTTTATCAAAATATTTTTAAAAGCAAAAATCCTACTGAAAACATATTAACAGATTTTAACACAATAAATGAGTATTTTGCATTGTTTGGAGTCAATGTATGCTTCTCAAAGGCAAATTCTAGGAGGAGAGATTTAGATAATATCTATTTGATTATTAACATTTATTATTCACTTACTTTGTGCCAAATACTATATTAAGGGCTGGAGATACAAAGTGAAAACAAAAGTAGCCGGTGCCTTTGTAGAGCTTCTATTCTAATGAAGCTTAATTCAAACATATAGAAAGAAATTTACATTCATCTCATGTTCATGAAGCATATTTTTAGCTTTATAATAATTTGATACTTGCCCTATTCTAGAAAAGATAACATGAACATTCAAAACATCATTGGCAAAATATGGCATGGCAAATGGAACACCAAATCCAGGGTTAAAGAGATATAGCTTCACTTACTAGCTGAGCAACCATGTGTACATCACAATTTTGGGGGGATTCAATTTTTTCATTTATAAAATAGGGATACTTACACTATCATATGAATATAGTAAGGAATGTGCTTTCAAATTTGAAATTCAACTAAATTAGTAATTTTTTTGACCTAAACTGTCTAATGTATGAATGGTTAAAGTATAATAAAACATAGGTGATAAGAGTATAATTGTAAAATGTCAATATGTAGCCCACAGGGATTTGAGATTAGTGATATGCATTTCTATTTGAGTTTGACACCATTGCTCCAAGACTATATATTCCAGATATGTTTCCAATCTCTATTGTTTGAAAATGCTTTTGCATTGGGACTTACCCACATTGATGAAACCAGAGATCTGAACTACACCCCACTCTTCCACAGAAAAAAAATGGTCAGAGTTAATATTATTTACTGTACTCATTTTTCACTTGATATAATCAAAAGCTTATTCAGTGAGGTTATTTTAATAATAAACTGCATCTTTTGAAATCTTTATACAAAATACTCAGAGCATATACTGTATTTTTATTTAATTCACTCTATCCATGTCTTGAAAATGAAGTTGGTTAGAAAAAGATGCTGTTGGCAGAGTACCCCAATATCCTCATATTTTCTTCTCAAAGATATAAATTTCTATATTTTTAGCTTTACTTACTCTGAAGAGATATTTCTTAACTGAAAATCTTTACTAATATATACAAATCACATTAGCAACCTCATACATATCAATAATCATAACCATAAAGTTTATAGGCTCATAAATTTAGGGACCTTTTAGGTCACAGTATCCAAACAACCCCATTATTTTGCAGATGAGGAAACTAAGTCCCAGAGAGGTTAAATCACTTGATGAAAGTAGCATAGTTATTATATGAATCAGACTTTGAGTCTAGCTCTACTTCAAGATGAGGCTTCTAGACACTACACAATGCTTTCTGTAATAATAAGTGGGGTTTACAATGCAAGAAATATTATTTAGGAAGATATTAAATCATTTTGAATATATGGCCAGTCAGCCAATATAATGCACTTTATTTGGTTATTTTGTTAGGAAATAATATATCTTGAACAGAAGGAGTTAAAAATATATGATATAGGTAATTTTTCAAAATAGATTATTTTTTGTAGACTACTTATAAAGAGGGTTATTAAAATGAGCAACTCTCTGCAAAGTAGACCATATTTGCTATTTAGAAATTTTAAAAATTGCTCTGTGTAGAACGCTATAAAATTTGTTGAACAAAATTCCAAAATGGTCCATTGAGAATAAAAGTTTAAAAAGAAAACTGAATAAATTTATAACTTCAAAACTAATGGGTTAATAAGTTGGCATGAATAGTACCAGAATCATCTGTAAATAGAATAAATGTATAGTATCTGGAAATATTCTTTTCAGATTTTAATTGATGCAATCTAAATATTTTCTTTACTAATGAGAACACAGAGTTTGTTGCCATCCAAAATAATGAAGAGTAGCATTTTCTAGCCTTTATTATGTGCAAAGAAAAATTCAGAATAGAATAGACTGTTAGAAATGAAAAGGTCCAGAGATGTCACCTAGGCCACGATCCTGGTTTCAGATAAAGAATCTGTGACCTAAAGGGGTGAAATGTCTTTTCCAATATCCCATACCTGGTTAGTAGCAGTGCCAGGCCTTGGACCAAAGTTTTCTGATTTCCATTAAAAGACTTAGACTCAAATCCCAAAGGTTCTTACTTATGTATGTCTACTTCAATATATGTCCAGACCTATGACTTTATCATTGTAAGGAGGTGGTGGTAATGAAGCTCACCTACCAATACAAAATTGTTTCACAATTTATGCAGAACATTGACAAGGGCACGAGATAAGGAATTTCCCTGGGTCACACATCTATCATGTTTTAGCCAAGTACTTAAAGATGGCAGTACCAGGCCCTCTATCTACTTTACCATGTTACTTCAAAATATTGCTTACATTAAATTACAAAAATATTTAAGATTTATAATTTCTAAAATCAAATATCAGTTATTTCAGTTTCATTTGAGTCTTGAAACTTTGTGATATGGTTCTAAATTTTCAATTTGACCCTCAATAAATCATTATTTAAAGAATATATCCTTTGACCACCTTAGTCTCTTACATAGCCTTTTTATTTGATACTTATCAGGGAAGCCAACTACTGGCCAGCTTTAGAGACTAAGCTGAAAGCTGGTTTGATTTGACTTAATCTGGGATTATTTGAAAGATCATTGATTTTCCTGCCTGTGTGACTTTTGTTTTGTTTCCAATTTTGACAGTGCTTTGGGATGGCTTCGTCTCAAAAAAGCACTTTATAAAATAAAGTTGTGGTAAAAAGCATTTGCTTTAAGGTTACCTAGAGACATCTCTACATGACATTTCTTTAAAAGTACCCTGCAAGAAGTAAACAGTCATACCAAAAAGGACTATTTCTCTTTAAAGAAAAAAACCCTGCTATCCAAGATAAGCACTGAGGATAATGAATGTATAATCTCTGAAAATTACTGTTCAATTTATCAAAGTTTATATGTCAAAATAAGCAATGCTAGATTAAAAGAACATCTGTGTTTGTGCATACAAAGAGATCACATTATGTCCACAGTTGCCTTGATTAAATTGTTCTCAATGAACAAGTAGTGTGAAAGCTAGAGATGAAGGCTAATTAGAGAAGTGAAATGAATACATATATAAAAATATATTATATATATGTATATATACATACATACACACAAATATGGTATGATATGGGAGACTATTATGCCCAATGAGTGAAAGTAAAAAAGTAAAATATCTATGAAACCAGTGGTTTTGATCCATAAAAGCTTTTTAGGTAAGATCGTTTTAGGTACTTAAACACAAACATAGCATTTATATTCTGAATTCATTTATTCATCTATTTATTAAAATTTGAATGCTAACACCTTACCTTTGTGTAGTGCTTTATAGATATTATCTCATGTCAACCTCATTACAAATCCATTGAGGAAGAAAGAGCAACTATTGTTCCCATTTTACAGATGAGGAAGTTGGAACTTGAAAGTTGTGAGCTGTTCATGGTTACACAGCAAATAAATGATGATTGTTTTACTATTGAATCCAGAAGTGACTTCAGCAGGTATGATCCAGACAGTTGATCTTACAGCTGAGGAAACTGACATACCCAGTGATGCTGCTTCCAGCTTACAAAGAGAAGGTTGTATAAAAGAAGGGGCTGGAGAAGGAAGAACTTGAGGTGAAAAGAAGGAGATTATGAAGATGTGGATTTTGGACTTGTGTTGAACATGAGATTGAATTTGGGGAGGCAAAATTGAAAGAATGTGTGGAAATACTGAAAGAGAGCGATTGAATGTGAAGGAAGAAAAAGGAGATCTCAATCTGAGAGAAGAAGAGTAGGAGTGTTGGTAAGGAAAAAAAAAAGGTAGGGAAATGTAAGTAAAACAAATGGTTAAACCAAGGCCAGAAATTAGAGAGAGAAGGAAGAAGTAATTTATTGAGGTTTTCAAGGTAGTAAAAGGTGATGTAATGATATAAAGGTATAGGGGTGTTAAAGCAGTAATAACCCACAAAAAAGTTTGAAAGACAGATTTTCAGGTTGTCACACTAGTTAGGTTGTGGTCATGGTTTGTCTTTTGTTCTCAAAGAGGACTGAGACATCAGGGAGATATGACATGACTTGCAATTGACTTTTATTTGAGTGAGGGAGAGCTGTGCAAAGTCACCAGCTTCACTTTCTTCTTCAGAGCTATCTGGGTCCAATGGCCAGATATCAGTCAAGAGGAATGGAGATGGCCCAAGGTGCAGTGGGAGACCTTGGCCCTTTTAAGCTAAGGTCTTTTCAGGTTCTCACTTTGAGTGAGGCAACATCCATTCAGCGAATAAGCCTCTTTAAGAAGTGAGTCAAAGGATGGCCCCTTTAATTAAAAAAAATCATACTGAGAGGGGAAGACCCTTAGGGTTCCTGGGCAAAAGAGACAGTTACTATTTACATTCATTCTGAGTCAGGAGGACCCCAAAATTATCATTAATTGGTGCTTGGGCAAGGACCTATTGTCCAATCGCTGAGATCCAGAGTGAAATGGGTTTAAGGTTTGGTGTTTGAGAAAGAAATCTAGCCAGTGAACCCCAAATTAACTAGGTAGCTTTTGGTCATCAAAATTTCCCTTCCTTTGGGCAGAACACCCTTAGGTAAGGGAAGAGGAGAGCAGAGGAGAGGAGGGGAGGGGACAGGAGCTGAGTTGCCCAGACCACACTAGCCAGCTGGGTCCCCAATCAGGCAACTTGGACTACTCACAGGTTGTCATTTGTCCTTTACTAGAATGGTAAGCAGAAAGAAGTTTTTGGTGAATAGAATAAAGTATTCATCATGTATAGTTCTTACATGGCCAAGTGACTGCTATCTATACTCAAAGTGTGAGCTGGCTCCTGAGAAGAAAAGATGAAGGAGTTCTCCATATTCCAGATAATCAGTAGAATGTAAGCTCCTGGAGAGTGAGGGAAAGGTGAAAGGTAAAAGAAAAGGGAAAGGGAAAGAGGGAGAGGTAGAGAGACAGACAGGCAGGCACACATTCACTTATGTCTTTCTCTCCCTAGCACTGATATATAGTAGTAGATACTCATTGAATTGAATCAAATTGAACAGAATACCGTCCTTTTTTATGGAAGAGAGGGTTTAATATGAGGGGGAGGAAGGGTAGAAAAGGGATCTAAGGAAAGAGAAAAAACCAGAAACTTGAACTCTGTGTGTCAAAAGACTGAAGAATTGAAGAATGACACATAGAAGGAAGAAAAACACTGTACACATGAAGGGGTGAATGTGTGTGTTTGTGTGTTTTAGAGACTCTTTCTAAAAAGAGAGCTCAATAGTCTAAGTATGAAACATCTACTTATTGAGCAAAGATAAATTGTAAACATAGGTTCTGTCCAGTGATGCAAGTTATTCATCCAAGTAACTGCAAGTCATTCATCCAACACAGGACAGAGAAGGCCCCATAACTTTTCAGAATAGATGGCTACTACTCCTTTTGGTGATTCAGATAGTTACAAACGATACTGCTTGAAGGAACTTAGAAAATGTCCCAAATTTATGACGTCTTGATCAAGAAACCTCAGACCACAGGGAGCATCACTGTTGCCAATTGAAGTTATAGAATGAAAAAGAAGAAAAAAATAGACTTGGGAGGCAAATAATTAAGGAGGTAATATCTGATGGGATTTGGATTTTGAGACCCTGATTTGAATTTTACAAGGGGCAGGTGTTTTTTTTTTTGTTTGTTTGTTTTTTTTAGTATTTTATTTGTCCACATTTACATGTAAAAATAATTTTAACATTTGTTTTGAAAACTTTTGCGTTCCAAATTCTCTCTCCCCCCCAATTAAGAAGGCAAACAATTTGATATAGGTTATATGTGCAGTCATGCAAAACATATGCATAATAGTAATGTTGTGAAAGAAAATATAGACAAAAATCAAAAAAAATAAAGAATTTTTTTAAAAGTATACTTTAATCTGTATTCATATGCCATCAGTTCTTTTTCTATAGATGGGTTACATTTTTCATCATAAATCCTTCAGAACTGACTTGGATTGTTGTATTGCTGAGAAAAGCTAAATCATCCACAGCTGATTATCTTATAATGTTGCTGTTACTTTGTGCACAGTACATTTCACTTTGCATCAATCCATGCAAGTCTTTCTAGGTTTTTCTGAAAGTGTCTTGCTCATCATTTTTTATAGTACAATAGTATTATATCATAATAGCATATGAAAACTTGTTCAGTCATTCCCCAGTTGATGGGCATCCCCTCAATTTTTAATTCTTTACTCCCAGAAAAGAGCTACTATAAATATTTGTATACATATAGGTACTTTTCTTGTTTTTTTTTTTAATCTCTTTGGGGATTCAGACCTGGTAGTGGTATTGCAAGGTCAAAGGATATGCCTGTAGAGCCCATTGGGCATAGTTACAAATTGCTCTACAGAATGGTAGAATCAGTTCACAACTCTACCAACAGTGCATTAATGTTTGATTTTTCCCACATCCCCTCCAACATTTGTCATTTACCTTTTCTGTCCTATTAGACAATTTAATAGGTATGTGATAGTACCCCAGAATTATTTTAATTTGCATTTCTCCAATCAATACTGAATTATAACATTTTCCATATGGGCATAGATAACTTTGATTACTTCATTTGATAATTTATCATATCTTTCGATCATTCATCAATTGGAGAATGGTTTTTGTTTTTTAAAATTTGACTCAGTTCTCTATAGGTTTGAGAAATGAGGCATTTATCAGAAACTTACTTCAATTTCTTTTCCACAATTACTACTGCTAACTGTATTTCCCTCCATCCTATTCTCCCCACACCATTTATTCTGTTCTCTCTCTCCTTTTTTACTCTGTCTCTCCTCAAAAGTGTTTTGCTTCTATCACCTCACCTAGTCTGCTGTCCCTTCTATTACCACCTCTTTTCTTATCCCCTTTTCTTCCTACTTTCTTGTAGGTTAAGATAGATTTCTATATCCAATTGACTGTGTATGTTATTCCCTCTTTTAGTCAATTCTGATGAGAGTAAGGTTAGCTCACCCCCCCAACCTCCCTCCTCTTCCCCTCCACTGTAAAAGCCTTTTCTTCTTTCACGTGAGCAAATCTACCCCATTCTACCTTGCCCTTTCTCTTTCTTCCAGTGCATTCCTCTTTCACCCCATAATTCACTTTTTAGATTATCATTGCTTCATATTGAGCTCACCTGTACCCTCTATTTTATATATTCCTTCTAACTACCCTAATAATGAGAAAGATCTTATGAGTGACAAATATCATCTTCCCATGTAGAAATGCAAATAGTTTAACCTTATTAAGTCCCTTATGCTTTTCCCTTTCCTATTTATCATTTTTATGCTTCTCTTGATTCTTGTATTTGAAAGTCAAACTTTCAATTCAGCTGTGGTCTTTTCATAAAGAATACTTGAAAGTGTTCTATCTCATTGAATATCCTTTATTTTCCCCTGAAAGATTTTACTCAGTTTTGTTGGGTAGGTGATTCTTGGTTGTAATCCTAGCTCCTTTACTCTCCAGAATATGATTTTCTAAGCCATATGATCCTTTAAGTAGAAACTACTAAATCTTGTGTTCTCTTGACTGTGGATCCATGATATTTGAATTATTTCTTTCTAGTTGCTTGCAATATTTTATCCTCGACCTGGGAACTCCAGAATTTGCCTATAATATTCCTTGGAGCTTTCCTTTTGGAATCTCTTTCAGGAAGTGATTGGGGAATTATTTTAATTTCTATTTTACTCTCTGCTTCTAGAATATCAGGGCATTTTTCCTTGATAATTTCTTGAAAGATTATGTCTAGGCTTTTTTAAAAATGATGGCTTTTAGGGAGTCCAAAAATTTTTAAATTATCTCTCTGGGATTTATTTTCCATGTCAGTTGTTTTTCCAATGAGACACTTCACATTGTCTTTTTTTTTTCTTTTGGTTTTGTTTTATAATTTTTTGATTTCTTAAAAAGTCCTGAGTTTCCATTTGCTCCATTCTAAGTTTTAAGAAATTATTTTCTTCAGTGAGCTTTTGTATCTCCTTTTACATTTGGCCAATTCTGCTATTTAAGGCATTCTTCTCCTCATTGACTTTTTGGACATTTTTTTGCCATTTGGCTACTCTGTTTTTTAAGGTGTTATTTTCTTCAGTATTTTGGGGGGTCTACTTTACTAAGCTGTTGAGTAGGTTTTCATGATTTCCTTGCATTACTCTCATTTCTTTTCCTGATTTTTCTTCTACCTCTCTTAATTGATTTTCAAAATCCTTTTTGAGCTCTTCCATGGCCTGAGATCAACTCATATTTCTCTTGGAGGCTTTGGATGTAAGAGTTTTGTCTTTGTTGCCTTCTAAATGTGTATTTTGATCTTCCTTGTTACCATAATAACTTTCTACAGTCAGATTACCTCCCCCCCCCCCCCACTGTTTGCTTATCTTTCATCTATTACTTGACTTTTAATTGTTTTTTAAAGTAGGACTCTGCTTCCAGGGTGGAGGGTGAACTGTCCCAAGGTTCAGGGGTTTTGTGCAACTGTTTTCAGAGATACTCCTAAGGACCTGTAAGTTTTCAGTTCTTCCAAGGTGGTATGATGTAAAGAGAGATGTTTACTCCTCTCCTGGTCTGTGCTCTGGTCTGTGTGCAATCACAAGCACTCTTTTCTTCCTTGGTACTGTGAGGAGGTTCTCTCTTCCACATATGGCTGTAAGCTCTGCTGTGCTAATTCTCCTCACCCTGGGGTCACCACCTAGGGCTATGACCCATTTATAAGTATGGTCAAAGCAACAGAGTCTGGCCTCTGTTAGCTGGCAAAAAAGACTCCTATAATCTTCTTACCAGTTGTTCAACCCCCTTATAGTCTGTGGGCTGAGAGCTCCAGAATCAGCCACTATTTTTGCTGCTGCCACTGCTGCTGCTGCTGATTCAAAAGCTCCCAAGGCCTGCTCCCAGTTTGCTGAGGTTAGGCCTGTGCAAGCACAGTTTGTATTAGACCAAGCTCCATTCTCATCTAGGTGAGACAGATCCTTCTTCCTGACCTTCTAAGTTGTCTTTGGTATCTGTGGGCTGACAGGTCTGGAAACCACTACTGCTGTTAGTGATTCAGTCAACCAGAGGTCTGTTCTGCACTGGTATGGCCTGTGTTCCTCTCTCACCCTGACGCAACAGACCTTTCCTGCCAAACTTTCAATTGTCTTGGGCCTGAAATTTCTTTCAATCTGTCTTTTTGTGGATTCTACTGCTCTAGAATTTGTTTAGAATAATTTTTAAAGGTATTCAGAGGGGTTTGTGACAGAGCTCAAGTGAGTCCCTATCTTTACTCCACCATCTTGGCTCTGCCTTTAAGAGTGGCAGTTTCCAGGGTGGCTAGGTGGTACAGAGAATAGAGCACCAGCTCTGGAGTCAGGAGGACCTGAGTT
>CM053580.1:91486021-91508708 GCA_028627135.1 Pseudochirops cupreus
ATCATCCCTTCATATTCAACTCATCCTGTGCCCTCTATGTATATATGAACATACGTATGCCTACACTCCCATATATATTTATATACACGTACACCCTCCTATATATACATATATATATGTGTATATATATATATATATATATATATATATATATATATATATATATACACACACACACACACACACACACCCTTCAATGATCCTCATACTGAGAAAAATCTCATGAGTTACCATTACCGTTTTTCCATGTAGGAATGTGAATAGATCAACTTTAAAAAGTTCCTTATGATTTCTTTTTCCTGTTTACCTTGTCATGCTTCTCTTGCTTCTTGTATTTGAAAGTCGTTTTCTGTTCAGCTCTGGCTTTTTCATCAAGAATGCTTGAAAAGCCTCTATTTCATTGAATGATCATATTTTCCCCTTAAACATTATACTTAGTTTTGCTGGATAGGTGATTCTTAGTTTTAGTCCTAGCTCCTTTGACCTCCAGAATATCATATTCCAAGCCCTTCAATCCCTTAGTGTAGAAGCTGCTAGGTCTTGTGTTATCCTGACTGTGTTTCCACAATACACAAATAGTTTCTTCCTGACTGCTTGTAGTATTTTCTCCTTGACTTGGGAACTCTGGAATTTGGCTATAATATTCCTAGGAGTTTTCTTTGGGGGATCTTTTTTTTTCAGGAGGTTATCAGTGAATTCTTTCAATTTCTATTTTGCCCTCTGGTCCTAGAATATCAGGGCAATTTTGCTTGATAATTTCTTGAAGGATGGTGTGTAGGCTCTTTTTTTGATCATGGCTTTTAGGTAGTCCAGTAATTTTTAAATTATCTCTCCTGGATCTATTTTCTAGGTCAGTCGTTTTTCCAATGAGATATTTCACATTGCTTTCTATTTTTTTCATTTGTTTGGATCTGTTTTATAGTATCTTAATTTCTCATAAAGTCATTAGCTTCCAGTTGCTCCAGTCTAATTTTGAAGGAGTTATTCTCTTCAGTGAGCTTTTGAAATTCCTTTTCCATCTGGCAAATTCATTTTTTTTTAAAGCATTCTTCTCCTCATTAGCATTTTGGGCCTCTTTTGCCATTTGAGTTAGTCTATTTTTTTAAGGTGTTATTTTCTTCTATGTATTTTTGGGTCTCCTTTAGCAGACTGTTGACTCACTTTTCATGCTTTTCTTGCATCATTTTCAAGTCTCTTCCCAATTTTTCCTCCACTTTTCTTACTTTATTTTCAAAATCCTTCTTGAGCTCCTACTCCTGTAATACAGTCCCTTTAAAAACAAAACAAAACAGCTCCCTAAGTATTGGAATGACAAATATATCAGAAGGATATAAACATGCATTCATAAAGAGATAGTTCTTTTACTTAGATTTTAAATAACATTTCTAAGCAAACGACTAAATTTTCATAGCATATAAACAGTATAACTACAAAATGCTTTTGCATGAAAAGATTGTTTTTGCATCTAAATTTTAAAAATTCAGTGTGATTATCTTCCTAACTTCCAAATAAGATGAAAATATAAGCCAACACTTAAAAGGAGTGTGCACAAAAAATACCTTGATTTATGATGAATTAATTGTAGTAAGGTAATATTTAAACTTGTTATCCCAGAGGGGCATTTGTGGGAGGATTAAGCACCTGCTGGAAGTCATTGTCTTCCCTTCTGCTATAAACTTATCAGGTTACTTCCATAACTGTTTTCTGCAAATCAATAATCACAAAAATTCCTGTATAGAATTATTCTGTTGGATTATTAGCATAATACTTGAAGATGAGGAAATAAATAAAATATTATCTCCATAATAATTCTACTGGATGATGATAAGAATTCTCCATTCCCAGTATAGTAGTTAAGAACTTCCAACACTTAGAAATATATTCATACTAAATTTTCTTCCCAATACCAATCCCATTTATTGTATTTTATCTGGCACATCTTTAAAAAACAAAAATCAATCTGAATTACAAACTATGACTTGTAAGCAAATTTATGACAAATAAATAATGCCTATTACTACGTGAGTTTTAGCTAAGGAGATACAATTTCAAATGTGCAAGCTAGGCAAATGACTTGCGTAGCCCTTTTCCAAATGAAAAAGAAACAAGGCTAATGCTGCATTTTATGGAAAGTTGCTGGCAACTGGGGACAGAAAATGCCTTTGCTCCCTTCTGCTTCCTTAGACCTTTGTCTATCTGATGAGAATATAATAAATTCAAAGGACAAAAATAGGCAGAAATTGTGTTAGCCCTCACCTCATTTTTGAAGTGCAAATTTGGAACATCTACAAAGACCAGGGGCAGCAGGTTTTTTTTTCAATAGGCTTCTATGGCTTTTGAATTAATTGAGATCTGGTTTAATTTGATAAAAAGCTCCAATTTAGCATTTTTTTAAAACAATGCACCAAGCCTATTTGGCCCATGAACCTAAAGGTACAAGTTTAGTTTCTGTTCCAGCTCATAAAAGCATTCACTTTTAATAAAAGAGTACCCTGTAGGGCTATTATAAAAAGATTAAGCAGCTTAGAAGAAGTTAACGCCCTTCATCCTGGACCTTTAAGTCATTATAAGCATTTAATTCATATTCAACAATATGTTAAAAAATTTGCTTAGTCAAATTTTTGGCAATTAAATATTAAAATGAAGGAATGGTTTTCAAATGATAAATGATGTCCACGCAAGCACGGAGGTATGACCTGACAAAAGCAAAAAAAAGCAAATATTAATAAACAAGATAGGATTTTTTTAAAAGCTAGAGAGTACATAGGCATTTTATATTTAAACCAGCACCCACATGCTGATTTAATTCTAGACTGATTTAAATTAGCTGGGCTATGAGATCAGAAATTTTCTTATCTATCCCTATCTCCAATAATTTAAATAATAATTCTACTAATTTTTTTTGTCATCTTTAATTCTGGATATATCCCTTCTCCTCCCATACCCATTGAATAATTTCATAAACAAGGAGCAAAAAAACAGAAGGGGAAAAAAGGTCAGCAATGGTAACCAACATGTTAACTGACAATATATGCAATGTACTGTGATGTACTGTCCCATTTCTGCAAAGAAGGGTATTTTTGTATTTGTTCCTGAGAGACAAGTTCACTCACTATTATTGAACAATATTTAATTTCATTATTGTTGATTTTATTTTATTACCTTACTTTTTTTCTTTTTTTGTACAGATAAGGAGACCCAGCCTTTGAGAAATGAAGTGACTTTGTCTAGGTTATTTATAGCAAGGAAGAGGCATAATAGAACCCCCCAACTTAAGTCAGTGTTCTTTGGCTTGAGCATAACATTGAACCATCTATTCTTTTTAATCAAACATTATTCTTTTTTTAAGTTAATTTACTTATATTTTAGTTTTCATCATTCATTTCTATAACTTTTAAATTTTCTCCTCCCCAAGATGACATGCAATTTGATGTAGGCTCTTCATATGCATTCCTGTTGAACATATTTTCACATTAGTCATGTTGCATAGAAGAATTAGAATGAATGGGAGAAACTATGAGATAGAAACAAAACAAAACAACACAAAAAAGAAAATAGTCTGTTTTGCTCTGCATTTAGACTCCATATCTCTTTCTCTGGATGTGGATGGCATTTTCCATCATGAGTCCTTTGGAATTGTTTGAGGACCTTGCATTGCTGAGAAGGGCTAAGTCTAGCAAAGTCAGTCATTGCACACTGTGGCTATTGCTATGTACAACGTTCTCTTGATTCTGCTCACTTCACTCAGCATTAGTTCATATAAGTCTTTCCAGGTTTTTCTGAAGTCCACCTGCTCATCATTTTTTGTAGCACAATAGTATTCCATTATATTCATATACCACAACTTGTTCAGTCATTTCCTGATTGATGTGCTCCCCCTCAATTTTCATTTGTTTGTTTGTTTTTTTTTTGCTTTTTCGAGAGGGGAAGGCAGGGCAATTGGGGTTAAGTGACTTGCCCAAGGTCAGACAGCTAGTAAGTGTTAAGTGTCTAAGGCAGATTTGAACTCAGGTCCTCCAGACTTCAGGACTGATGCTCTATTCACTGTGCCACCTAGCTGCCCTTCAATTTCTAGTTCTTGACCACCACAGAAAGAGTTGCTATAAATATTTTTGTACATGTTCATCCTTTTCCCATTTTTATGATCTCTTTGAGATACAGGCCTAGAAGTGGCATTGCTGAGTTGAACATTATTCTTCTGGGATATTTTAAAGGTGTCTGCAGAAGACCAATAGCTGAAGAGGTTACTTTCAGGGGAGAGAGGTGTGCTTTCTTCAGGTTGATAGCCTATTGTTACCTTTCCCAAATCATTATCATTGTGACAAACATGTTCATCTATGTGCCATGCAAGACTAATTGGGAGGTTGGTGTATGTACGCAAAGGCTGTGTGCTTGAAAATTTTTAGTATGAGATGGAAGGGAATTATAAATTATAACCCCTAGAGAGTTTAGTACAAAACACTGGAAAAGATAGGCACTTAATTTATTTTGAATGAGTGAGTCGATTATTATTTTCTTCCACAAAGACCTTTGTAGAATTTTAGAAACAATATTCTGTTCTGTAAACTTGTGTTTTTCAACATGGATTCTTACAAGTTATATATTAGTTTTTGAAAGTGGATACTTTGTGGCATATATGAAATAAGGCAATTTCAGATTACATTTAACATTTTTATGTAATATTTTGGTATACATATAATCCTAGAATAATAGAACTGAAACAGACTTCTGAATTCATACTAATAGTGAGGCCTACATACTTATGTTTGAGATAGAGGGACAAAAATGAAACTATAATGGAGAAATGGTGGCATAAAGCATACAATTACTTGGCTTGCCCAAATTCTCTTCAAATAACCCAAAACAATGCCTCAATAGTGAATTATTTCATAAATAATTAAAATTTGGAGTAAAGCAGTTGTCCAGTCTAAGACAACTTGGGAAGCAGTGTGACCAGAATTTAGTGCAGATACTGCTCAGTCAATGAAGCAAAAAATTTAGGGTAGGTTGTATTGAAGGCAGTCCTAGTTTCAGGAATTTTTGTTCTATGTAAGGAATGGGGGTCAGGAAATTGAACAGGGGAAGTTTGAGGGGCCCTTCCACTGATGCTGGATATGCGGCCCAGATATACCATCCCAGGCTGTGGCTGCCAGTGAAGAGGAACAAGTATATGCTGGTAGGTACAGCTGCAGAGGAGCAGGGGCCCTACCAGTTGTGGTCATTCACAAGAGAGCAGAATTGCAGTTCCAGGCAAAGGGGCAAGCTTGAAGCCTTGGCAGGGACCATAGAGAACAAGAGCATTTGCAGTGTAGCTTAGGGGTGGAGAGGAAGACCTGTCACTTATGGACTGAAGCATGAGCCAGAGGAGCAGTGAATGTATTTTGACGTGAATTATAGAACTTTGTGAGAATGAAAAAGTCAAAGACCCCTCAAGAGACCTCAGAAAACGACGACAGCATGAAAAACCTAAAACCTGAGACATTATCCCCTAGACCCCAGGAGCAGAGCCCACACCTAACATGATATTAACAGCCAATAAATGATCCACTAAAAATGAGTAAATAGCAGAGAAAAAACCTAAACATCAATTGTTATTATGGTGATAGAAAAGATCAGGGTTCAAACTCAGAAGAAGACAATGAAGTCAAAACATCTACTTGTAAAGTTTCAAAGAAAAATGTAAAATTGTCACCTACCCGAAAAAGAGTTCTTGGAAGAGCTTAAAAAAGATTTAAAAATCAAATAAAAGAGATTCAGGAAAAATTAGGGGAAAATAAGAGTAATGTAAGAAAATCACTAAAATTATAAAAAGAAAGTCAACTAATTAAAAAAAAGAGAGATCCAAAAAACTTATAGAAGAAAATAACTCCTTAAAAATTAGAATTGGTCAAGGGAAAACTAATTACTCCATAAGGCATCAAGAAACAATAAAACAACATTTAAAGAATGAAAAAATAGAAGAGAATGTAAAATATCTCATTAGAAAAACAACTGATATGGAAAAAGATTAAAGAGAGATAGTACAAGAATTGTTGAATTACCTGAAAGTTATGATAAAAAATAGTCTAGATACTCTACTTCAAGAAATTATAAAGGAAAATTACCTTGAAATTTCAGAAGTAGAGGGTAAAATAGAAATGGTAGAGGGTAAAATAGAATGCTTATCACCACTTGAAAGGGATCCTAAAATTAAAAGTCACAGGAACATTATAGCTAAGTTTCAAAACTCCTAGATCAAGGCGAAAAATTTTATAAGAAACTAGGTTAAAAAAAACAAAAACAAAAAAATGAACAATTTAAACATTATGAAACTATAATGAGGATTACACAAGATTTAGTAGCTTCTACATTAAAAGACCAAAGGGTATAGGATGTGATATTCCAAATGGCAAAAGAGTAGGGTTTGCAACTAAGAATAACTTACTCATGTATAATCCTGCAAAAGAAAGAAATGAGTATTTAATGAATAAGGACCTTCAGGTATTTGTGAGGAAAAGACCAATGCTGAACAGAAAATTTGACTTACAAGAATCAAGAGAAACATAAGTGTGAGGTTCAGATTGCAAGCCGTTGTATCATGCCACAGGGAAGTGTTTGAGGGCCGGGAATTAGTTGGGTCACGTGGAGGTCAGAGCATATTGCACTGTCCCCGGCCAGGGGATACTGCATTGCTCAGGACTCTCTTGTGCGGGGTTACCTGCTGTTCCTGATTGGCGTCTCCGCACCTTGGGGCCTTCATACCCTTATAATTGCACTCCCCCTCTCATAATTCTATTTGGCTGGGCTCTGTCACGTGTGGTAAGTGGATCTGGGGGTTATATAAGATCTAAGCCTTGGAGCTATCTTTGAAGCCTGCTTTAGTATATGGCTTTAAGGCTTCCCCATAGAGAGACCTTAATAAACTTTTCTGTTCTAAAAGGTATGCTAGCATCAATTAGTTGGGTGTGTAACCGGTTGCTTCTGCTGGTAAATTAGGGTACTCTAAAAGAGAACCCTGACACATAAGAAGGTAAATATAAAAGACTAATGATAAGGAGTTTATTGAGGTTAAACTGTTTACTTCTTATATGGGAAAATGCTATTTGTAATTCTTAAGAATATTATCATTACTGGAGTAGTTCAGATGAATATACATAGAAGGCTTGAGGTTGATTTCATTATGCTGGAATCAAACTAAAATAAAATTGAGTAGGGTGAAGTAAAATGAAATAAACTACATTGTACAAAAGAGGCATGAATGGAAGAGCCATTATTACAGTAGAGAGGATGAAGGAGTAAATGGTGTGTACTGTGGGAACATTATTCTCATTGGACTCGGGTTACAGCAGGAATAACATATACCTCTATTAGGGTATAAAAGTGTTCTTAATTTATAGAGAAATTGGAGGACAAAGGGATATAGGATAAGGGAGAGACTCTTAGAAATGTATACAGATGAAGAAATAGGACAGGCAAGAATATAGGATAAGGGAGGGTTTCTTAGACAGTTGGGAAGATTAGGGAGGCAGTGGTCAGAAGCTAGATAGATTTCTGAGGGGGGAATAGGGTAAAAATAGGGAAAAGAATAAACAGTGAGAAAATAGGATGGAGAGAAACACACAACTAGTAATTATAAGTTTGAATGTGAATGCCATGAACTCATTCATAAAATGGAAATGGATAGCAGAATGGATCCAAAATGAGACCTCAATATGTTTTTTTTTTTACGAGACACATTTAAAAATGAGAGACAAATACAGTAAAAATAACGGGCTAGAGTATAAACTATTGTGCTTCAGCTGATGTGAAAAAAGCAGGGGTAGCAATCATAATTTCAGACAAAGTTAAGGCTAAAAGAGATTTTATTAAAAGAGATAAACAGGGAACTACATCATATTAAATGACTCTATAGTCAATGAAATAACATCACTACTAAACATATTCACCAAATGCTATAGCACCTAGATTTTCAAAGTAAAAGCCAAATGACTTATGGGGGAAACAACAGCAAAATATTAGTGGAGAACTTCCGTTTTCCTTTCTCAGAACTAACCAAAAAAATTAATAAGAACGAATTCAAGGGGATGAAGAGAATCTTAGATTAAGCTAGATATGACAGACATTTGGAGTGAACTGAATAGTGATAGAAAGAAAATACACCTTTTTTTCAGTGGCACATGCCACATTCACAAAAACTGACCATATATATGGGCATAAAAGCTTATAGTTAAATTCAGAAAAGTAGAAATATTAAATGTATCTTTTTCAGATCATAATGCAACAAAATTACATTTAATAAGAGGTCATGGAAACACAGACTAAAATTTATTGTTGAATAAATAATCTAATCTTAATAAGTGGGTTAAGGAACAAGACATAGAAACAATAAATTTATTAAAGAGACTGATAATAATGAGACAACATAGAAATACTTGTGGAATGCAGCAAAAGCAGTAATCAAAGGATAATTTATCTCTATAAATACATTAATAAAATAGAGAAAGAGAAGACCAATGAATTGGGTATGTAATTTAAGAAAGAAGAAATTAAAAATCCCCAATTAAACATCAAATTAGAAATTCTGAAAATTAAAGGTGAGATTAATAAAATTGAATACAAGAAAACCACTGAATTAATAAATAAAGCTAGGAGTTGGCTTCATGGAAAAGACAATAAAATAGTTAAACCATTGGTTAAAATGATTCTTTAAAATGGAGAAGAAATCCAAATCGTTTTGGAATCAATCCAAATTCAAATAAAAAATGAAAAGGGTGGTAAATGCATCACAATAATTTTAGGAAAATAACATAATAAAATAATATATTGGAGAGTATATGGAAAAATGGAGGTACTAATACACTGTTCAAAGAGCTGTTAACTGATTCAACTATTATGGAGAGTGATCTGGAATTATGCCCCCAAAGTTATAAATTCGTGTTTACCCTTTGACATAAAACAACAGTTAGTTCTGCTTCCCAAAGTGTTTGGGGAAAAAGGAGAAGAACCTATATATTCTAAAATATAGCAGCTTTCTTTGCGGTGGCAAAGAACTGGGAACTGATAAAATGTCCATTAATTGGGGAATGCCCAAATAAGCTGCAGTATATGATGGCAATGGAATACTACTGTGCTGTAAGAAATGATAAGCAGGTTGACTTTTAGAAAAACATGGAAAGACTTACATGAAATAATGAAGAGTAAAATGAGCAGAACCAAGAGAACATTGTATACAGCAGCAGCAATATTGTTCAAAGTGAAACTGTGAACAATTAAGCTAATCTGAGCAATACGGATATTCAAATAAACTATAAAAGACTTATGAAAGAAGATGAGAACATTCCTAAAGAGAGAACTGCTGCATGGAAGTAAGTATTGTATGGTTTCACATATATTTCTGTCAAATGTTGGCCTCCTCTAGGATGGGTTTGGGAGTGAGGAAGGGAGGAAATTGGGGAGATAGTTTGGAACTCAAAATGCAGTGAAAATGGATATAAATAAATAAATAAAACTAGATTTCGGTTCTCTTCTACCATTTAATCAGTACTTTTTTTTTTTGCTTTTTTTTGGAGGGGGGAGAACAGGACAGTTGGGGTTAAGTGACTTGCCCAAGGTCATACAGCTAGTTAAGTGTTAAGTATCTGAGGCTGGATTTGAACTCAGGTCCTCCTGACTCCAGGCCTGGTGTTTTATTCACTGTGTCACCTAGTCCTCCCTAATCAGTACTCTTTTCATTACAGTGTAAATGCTTTTAAATCAGTTACCATCTGAGCTCTAGTTTTATTTTCATGTTTTTAATTTTTTAAATTTTAGTGCAACACGTTCAAAACATTTCTGTTTACAATGCTGCTTAAATCTTTTATTATTAATACGAGCATATAAGAACTCAACTGGGAAAATTATTATGAAATTATAAAGCTGTTATTAGAATAGACAAGAATCAAAGGGTCCTGTTTTCTTTCTTTCTTTTTAAATTATCTACAAGTAGAGGTCAATAAGGTGGCATAGTTGATAGAGTGCTAGATCTGGAAAGAGGAAAACTCATCTTCCTGAGTTTCAATTTGACCTCAGACACCCTGGGCAAGTCACAACCCTGTTTGCCTTAGTTTCTCATGTGTACAAAGAGCTGGAGAAGGAAATGACAAATCATGCCCATTTCTTTGCCAAGAATGCCCCAAATGGTGTCATGGAGAGTAGGTCATGACTACATAAAAACAATAACAAAGAAGAGCGGGAATTGCCATTTAGCGTCAATTTTATGACTCTCCCTCAAAGCAGTTAACACCAAGGGAACTTACAGTACAAATACCTATTATTTTTCTATTTATGCATATGATATTTATCATGTAAACTGTAAAAAATGATCTTAATACAGGTTTAAAGTTGTTCTGTCCAAGGAAATATGACCCAGAAAAAGAAAGTAGTTTCCTAGAAAAAGATTTACTTTGTTAATTTTTTCTATTTCAGAACTAAATCCTTTTTCTATGACCTCAAATGGGCACAAGATATTTTATCAGTTTAGGCAACTAGGTGGCAAGGGTCTGATAGAATCCCAGATGAGTAGTTGGGAAAATCTGAGCTCAAATCCTTCTTCAAATTAAACGCATACTAAGTCAACCTCATTTAGTCACAGTCTTCTCATCTGTAAACATGGGATAGTAATAGCACTCACCTACCAGGATTGTTGTGAGAATTAATGGGATACCATAAAGTTTTAACTCTAAAGTGCTTTATAAGTTGTTTTTATTTTGTTGTTACTGTTATGTTATGATTATGATTATGATTATGATTATTATTATGTGGGCATGCCAGGGAGATAAGAAGGTATTTGTCACTGAAATAGATGTGATGAATGTGTCCATTAAATTCTTCGTATGTATTAAAATCAGAAGGATTAATTAGATAGAAGACAACTAGAGTCCACAACAGAGTGCTTAAAGAAAATAAGAATTTTCTCAAAACTAAAGTACTATCGCATCTATTATTGAGAAACAGTGGACCCCTTGAAAGAAAGACACATACATATATCTATATTTCTGTATATATGCCCATATGTATATACATAGAGATGTATACACACATATTTATGTGTATATACATATATTTACATGCATTGTGCATATATGTGTGTATACACACACACACACACATAGAGAGAGACAGAGAAACAGGAAGAGACAGATAATGTGTTTTTGTTGTTTTTTAGTCCTGTTTACAATACATTTATAAATTCTGGAATAAGTAAGGAGAAATGAAATGTAATTCTAGGGAACTGAATCTCAAATGAGGAGTGGATAGTAAGTGAATAACTAAGTGTGGCTTAGTTGAGTTCAAGTATCCAAGTGAAGACAAGTGATATTCCAGTGTATTGAATAAATTTGTGTATATGATTGTTACATCACTATTATTGATTTTGTAAAATTATGCAGAAAAAAAGTCACATTGCTAGAACTGGATGAAAGTTCCCTTGTCCCTATTCTAATCAAAATGTAGCAATTACTTGGGTATATAAATGGTATACCTATTATGTTCATGGATAGCATAAAACCTGGGGACATACCTGATATGTATAACAAAACTGGTATTGAAGAGATACTGACAATTAGAACTATGGATTAAATCTAATGAAATAAAAATTGAGAGGGATTACTATACTACAGTAAAATATCAACAGAGTAGAGAATGCACAAAACTTGATTGTATAAGAATGCATGTGAAAAATCTAGGGGTTTTAGAGAATTAGAAGCTCAACGTGAATCAATATCTGATATGACAACCCAAAAATCTACTATGATTTTAGTGTACAATATTAGAAAAACAGGATCTAGGCCGCCAACCAGAGTGTGATTCTGAGTATTAAATCTTAGAGAGAACTTTAAAAAGTAGAATGTGTTGAAAAGAAAGTAACCAAGATGATAATGAAATGTGAAATTAAGTTCTAAAAAATCAGAATAGAAGTGAAGAAATTGATCATTTTAATCTAGATAGAGGAAGATCAAAAGGAAGTATATAATAGTGGTATTCATAAAGGGTCTGACATGTAAGTGAGTGAATCTGATGGCTGTTTGAATTCGAAAAATAGTGGAAATTGAAGAGAATTCAGGAGAATTCAACTGGATGTGAGGAATAATTTCTCAAAAAAAGAGAACCAAACAAGAACCTAACACAACAAAACAAAAACAATGGAACTCTTTAAAGGCTGAATGAGATAGTATTGAGACATGTCACTGCAGGTATTATGGCAGAAACTGGATAATAAGGATGCAAAGCGCAAGGATTTATTAAATGCTTTCTGTCTGCCAGGCCCTGTGCTGAGCACTGGGAATAATAAAAGCAAAATATAAGGACAATTCCTACCCGCAAGGAATTTATGTTCTGAAGGGAGAAGAAAACACAAAAAGGGAAGCTGAAAAGCATGGGGGGTGGAGAGGAAGTGAAGGCAGGAAGGAAGAGCGGAATGAAGGCATTGAACATGGTGGCATGATTTTGAGTTTCATAAATTCCGGAGTAGGCTGACTGGCAGGCCAGCCTTGACTCCTTCACAGAAGGAACTCATCAATGGCAGAAGAGTTTGTGGAGTATTCCCTCCACATGTTAAGCCACAGGTGTGGAAAGATGATATAGAGCAAGAAGGTCCAGGTGTTGAAGGAAGTTCCAGGATGAGAGAGCAGTGGAGACAGGATTATTATGTCCAGAAAGTCATTACCAAGAGGACAAAGGGCAAAACAGGTAACTTTTGGGGGATGTTGTAGGTAAGATTCCTGTCTGTGTAAGAATTCTCTCTCAGATTCTGGGATTTCATCTTCCTTGATGAAAAATTGCAATTATAAAAATGAACAATGATGATTTTGACTAGGCTTTAAGGATTGATATATGAAGTGTAGAAAAACCTTAACAAAATTAGGAAGGATATATTCTGTATAGGACAGGATAACAAAGGAGAGAGACTCTTAATGTCTTGCCCAGAGGATGGCATTAGTCTTAACCCTATTGGTAGAAACAAGACTTCCTGGATATTCCTCTTGATTTGTTCTGACAGAGAAATTTTTTGTTTGTTTTTAAGACTGAGACTTAGCAAAGGATTTACTCTCCTGGAATGATTCTTTTACTTGGAAAGAAATAGGGACATGAGGTATTGGTAACAGATGAAAATTAGTGAACTGATTAGAGTCAATACTTGAGAATAAGCATATGTATGTAGCGTTTGTTAGTTCTAGGGCAACTGTCCTACCTCAAATAATGTCAGGAGGAGGTAGTTTATGGGTGTCAAAAGAAAAAAGGTCAGAATCAGACTAAATATCAGTCTGAAAGGAAGGTTCATACTGAAGTCAGCATATGAAAAAGCCAGGAACCAGAAAATGGACAAAGGAAGTCTGACTTATGACTTCAGCGCCACAGAATTGAAGCCAGTCTAAAGAAAGGCATAACAAGCAATGTTACCACCAAGGTCAGAGTTGGCTTCTATTATGTGGCTAGGTGAATTTTAAATGTGATAGATCAGTCTTAAATAGAAATGTCAAGGTGGGCTAGAGAGTAATTGGAGTATGGAGATTGAGGGGTGCAGAGGACAGAAGGCCAAAGATAAAATATCTCCAGAAGCTAGATTGTAAAAAGTATTTCTCATCTGAGAGCAAGAAGGGCAAAGGGTAGAATCTTTATAGACTCATGGTCATCGTAGGTAGGGTAAGAGAAATAAAACAGATGAAACCCTGGAAGAAAAATTTAACTGGGAGCCTGCCTCCCTCTCTCTCTCCCTCTGTCTCTCTCTCTGTCTCTCTCTCTCTCTCTTTCTCCCTCTGTCTCTCTCTCTGTCTCTCTCTCTCTCTCTCTCTCTCTCTCCCTCTCTCCCTCCTTTCCTCCCTCTCTAGATATTGATTGATAGGTAGATATGTAGGTGCTTGGCTTAGATCGCAAAATCCCACACCCAAACTGAATATTTGGGAGAAATAAATTCTAAAAAAGCTATAACAAAGCATTTTTGTCATACTTTGAATTTATCAGTTAAGATAGCTGTAATCAATCTGCCATAAAGGACAAGATGTGGCAGGAGGGAGTCAGTGAGCAAGGAAAAGGAAACAAAGTATAAAAATGTCTAGTTCCCTGTTGTTAACATTTAGAATCAAGATTTTACTGTTAGGATCATTGTAAACTGGTAAACTTCACCATTAATTTGTCATTGTGTCCTTCCTGTATCTAGAACTCTGTAGCATGTAGGGCAATAGCTCTTATTTAAAAAAAAAACCATCATGTACTTTTCTCATGGAACAGAGGAAAAGAGAAGAGAAAATCATTTATATTTTATCAGCTGTGTGACTCCCAGTCTCCTCATCTTTAAAATGAGTGGATTGGACTTGATGACCTTTAAGCCCTTCAGGTATTAAGTCTAGGATCCTATGATGTTATAGCTCAAGCTGAGGGGGTAAAAAAGGAGAAGAGAATTGTTCTATGAAGTCCGGAATCAGTCAGAGGGCCATACTTGAAGACCTAGAGGCCCACATGTGGCCTTGAGGTTGTTGGTTTCCCACCCCTGGACTTGGGTCAGAGGATGGAATCAGAGGTGAACAAAGTAGTCCAGAAAAAGAGGCCAGGTGGCAATGAGCAGAATAACCATTTTGGGGTGCTAGTGAGCCCACTCCTGTGGCTTATGATGAGTGGGTTCCCTCAGTGCTTTTGTTGCTGTCCCGTTGTGTTGGACTTTTCCTGACCCCATTTAGGGTTTTCTTGGCAAAGATACTGGTACAATTGGACATGTATGGGGGAACTCTAGTTAATTGACTCGATAAGTAGTCAATTTTCCTAGCAAGGAAAATTATGTTTTATAGTTTATTATAGTTTAATAGATTTGAAAGAGAGTTTAGAGATCTTCTATTAACCTGTACTATCATCCAGCTAACATTTTGCATCTTATCCAATGTCTTGTCCCCAAAATTGTCACGAGAAATCTTTGCAAATAACTTGCTAAGCTCATAAAATTTAAAGTACAGAAGAAAGTGGAGAAGTGGAGAAAATCATCAAAAAATCTGGCTCCTGATTTATTTCACTGGCCACAATCTTTGAGCACATACTTATATTCTTTTTTTTTTCCATTTAAATTGATTTGTTTATTTACTTTTAGTTTACAAGACTCGGTTTCAGAGTCCCTTGAGTTTCAAGTTTTCTCCTCTCCCCTGCCCCATGGTGGCATGCAGTCAAGTACAGGATCTGCAAATACTTCCACACTGGACATTAGTCTGGTTGTTTGGAGGGGTTGTAACCAACGGAGTGGACAATGAGGAAAAGTAAACAAAACCAAACATTGAAAAGAGCAATAGCACATACTTATGTTCTAAAGTAGAATTTGTTCTTTCATTCTTTCCCCAAGTATAGTAAAGGGGAAATTCAATTTCTCTCCCAATGTCTTTCCCTGTAGGAAAACTTAAATGTGGCTATGTTATTTTTTAAAATGTATTCTTTTATTTGCAAATTCTGAACTTAAGAAATGCACAAAACAGAAGACAGGTGCATATAGAAAGTAGAACAGAAAAAGACAGTGCAAAAACTATGAACCTATCATTCATATTTTTCAAGGATATAATAAATTCAGCATATTTCTCTCAAAGCTGTCCTCTTGGTCAGCGTTTCTTCCCTTCTTTTGTTCCTCTGTGTACAATCTTAAAAAGAAAAAACACACATTTCAGTAACTCTCTTTCAAAGGCATATAGGTGGAGCAGTCGATAGAGTGCTGTGTTTGGAGTCAGGAAGACTCATCTTCCTGAGTTCTAATCTGTTTTCAGACACATATTAGCTGTGTGATCCTGGGTGAGTCAGTTAGCCCTATTTGTTTCAGTTTCCTCATATGTAAAATGAACTGGAGAAAATAATGGCAAACCACTCCAGTATCTCTGCCAAGAAAGCCCCAAAGGGATCTTGAAGAGTGAGACAGGACTGAAAAAAAAAATGACTGAAACTCTATTTCTCCAGATGAATATCACTATGGCTGTGTAAATGACCCTAGGATAGCTTGATTGATATGCCATTGAATACTTATTTAGGCCTGTTTATTATTTATATGTAAAAGTATATTTTGTAATTGTATTCATGTAGTTCCTGTGAAAGTGTATTTTTAACGTACATCATTGATAGTTTGAATGGAATTTCTTTTTTTTATCTTATTCTGGTTTTTTGGGGGATACATATGCATATGTATACATACATGCATATATATAATGAATCATGTGAATTTTTTATATTCTGCTCTTTTGCTGAAGTTATTAATATTTTAAAATTCTATAGATTTTCTAGGGATCTCTAGAACCCTAGACATGATACAAGTTTCATCATATCATTTGGAGAAATTGATAATTGTGTTTCTTCTTTACCTGTGTTAATTTCTTTAATTTATTTTCATCTTATTGTGATAGCTAACATTTCTAGAAATATGTTAAATAATAACAGTGTTAATGGATGTCCTAACTTTGCCCCTATTTTATTGGAAAAGGGTCTAATGCATCTTTATTACATGTAATGCTGACTTTAACGTTTTGAGAGAGACTATATGCTATATTAAGGAAAGTTCCATTTATTTTTATGCCTTTTAGTGCTTTTTTAAAAAAAATATTGGTATTATATTCAATTAAAAAATTTTATTTTGTTCATTGACATAATCATGTAATTTTAACTTTTCGATTGATATGTTTTTTATTTTAGTTATCCTAATGTTGAAACAAGAAAGCATTTCTAGTATGAATCCTACATAAGGTATGTTTTTCTGCAGACTTTTTCTGATTTTTTTTTTTTGCAGTTATTCATTAGCAATATTGATGTATTGTTTTTTTTTTCTCTGACTTGTTTCATCCTGGTTTAGGTACAAAGGTCATATTAATCTTACAATTAGAATCAGTAGGATTCCTTTTCATATTTTTTCAAGCCACTTAAAAAATATCAGAATTAATTGTTCCTTTGGTATTGGGAAGAATTTACTTCTAATGCCATCTGGTGCTGAAATATTTTCTTTGAAAGTTCAATTATGACTTGTCAAATTTCTTTTCCTGTGATTATATTGTATAATTTCTTTATTTCTTGTTTTATGTTGGCATTCTGTATTTGGGTTTATGTGTTCATTTAATTTATGTCCTCATTTTTTTTTGGCATGTGCTTGTGAAAAATCATGCCTAAAATCACCTTAATTGTGATTTTTCTTTTTCAATTTCCCTTTTAAAATATGCCAATTTGCTTTTTCTCTTTCACTTTAAAATGCCATCCTTGTAAATAGTTTATTCAATTTTTCTTCAAAACAACTTCTTATTTTATTTAAGTGCTTTTAAATTTAAATTTTGATCATTTTAGTTTTCAAAATTTCTGTTTTAAAATTTTACTTATATGCGTTTTTAAGTTGTATGTCCAATTGATTGAAGTGTTTTTTCTTCTTATTTTTGTTGATGAAATTATTGAAAGATTAAAATTTTCCTTTCAGGACTGCTTTGATGGCATCTCAGAAGTTTTGGTATATTTTCCCACCGTTGTAATTTTCTTTGAAAGTTTATGTTGTTAGTGTGAATTTTTTCTTTAGGATTAAGCTATTTAATTTTGAATTATATCTTAATCTTCTCTTCAAAGGTCTTTTATTTGTATAGTTTTGTTATTTTGTAGTAAGTAAAGGATATGTCTAATATTTCTGCTTTTGTGCAATTGTTTATAAGGTTTTTATGGCCTAATACACAGCAATTTTTGGTAAAGTTGCTATGGACAGTTAAGAAATAGGTATAGCCATTTTTATTTCCATTTAGTAATCAAAATATGGCTCATATCTAGCTTTTACAAAATTCTAATGCGGGTCCTTAATTTCTTTCTCGTTTACTTCTTTTGTTAGCTTTGTCCAATCTATAAGTACATGCATTGAAGCCCCAATTATAATGCTTTTGTCTACTTCTGCCTATATTTATTTAGCATTGTATTTAAGTATTTAGATGCTTTGCCATTTGGTGAAATATGTTAAGAATTTTTTCATTCAAATATATTTTTATTGATACATTGTCTAAAAAAAAATTGCTGCTATTGGGATCAACTGAAGCGTGATAGGTTTTGTTCCATTCCCTTATTTTAACTCTGTGTGATATATTCTGCTTCAAGTATTTTGTTTCTTATGAACAACATGTTCTTGGATTCTGCTTTCTGATCCATTATTTCTACCTCCTTCCATTTTATGGATGAGTTCATCCCATTCATCCTCTTGTGATTGTTATTTACGTATTTCTTTTCATTCATTCCTTTATATTTTCCTTCTCTTTGCTCACTCTCTCCCTTCTTACAGTAAAGAAGAGGGTTTTGAGAAAGAACATAGCACTAATAGTCTATATTTGTTGTGATCTGGTTCCAATCCACTACTTTCCTCTATTCTCCTAACCTATTCATTGATCAAATATTCTTACCCTTTTTTCCTTTCTTTTCTTCCCCCCAGTTTTATGTTTCCTGAAGATAGACTTTATTTTGTTTATGAATACTCCCTTCTTCAGTCTATGATTTTCTTTGTGGTTTTGGTTGAAGACAGTGTGGAGCAGTGGTTCTCAACCTGTGGGTTATGTTCAATTTGTAACAATGAAAATACATCCTGCATATCAGATATTTACATTATGATTCATAACAGTAGCAAAATTACAGTTATGAAGTAGCAACAAAAATAATTTTATGGTTGGGGGTCACCACAACATGAGGAACTGTATTAAAGGGTCACGGCATTAGGAAGGTTGAGAACCACTGGGTAGAGTTTATTGCTTTTTTTACATGTGTTTCTTAAATGTCTTTGGCTCTATAATATTTCTTGATGCTTTGTTTTCTTATCTCCTGATAGCGAATTTGTATCACAGTGAGGCTGTGTACATTTCTGGATGTAACGGTGAGTTTCTTTTTTGCTCCTGATCTGTATTTTATGGAGTATAAGTGATGAACTCTATGTTGTGTTTCAGGTTGGTCTATGTAAGTCAGAGCAGGGGTGGTCTGATCTGAAAATGTCCTTGTCTAGATCCTGTTTTGAGCTCCAATCTGCATATGTTGCTCTGCTTCCTCCTCCCGCAAGAATAGTCTGCAAGCATCTTTTGCTCACTACTTGTCTATGATCTGCAAAATCTCTTTATAATCTTCTTTCTGTATAGATCTTTCTATGTGGAACCATTTCCTATTGTTTGTAGGTTTCTGAGTGATTCTCTGTGTTGAATTAAGCTAGCAAAATGTCATTATTATAGTTTTTCCTTGGATTGCCTGACCATTCTTTATTCTGGTACTGTTTTCTTTAATCCTTATGGGAATAGTTGAGAAAGAGTTGTTCTGTTTCTCTAACTCTATCATCATGAGGTAGATTTGAATCTTGTCCATTATTCAGCTAAATAAGTCCAAGCAGAGTTTTAGACACCAATCTGAACATTAATAATTTATTTGATAATCTCCTAGAGGGGGAGTTTCTTGCTCTTTTTTTAGGATTCCATTTACAGGATATTAAAGTTCTCATAAATGTAGACATCTTATGAATCAACCAATAAATATTTACTGGGCACAAATTATATGCTAGAAACTGTGTTAGGTGCTAAGAACACAAAGACAAAAATAGAACAGTCATGTCCTCAAGGGGCTTATATATACTAAGAAAATAACATGTCTTGGAGGAAAGACAGTGTATACTAGTAGAATTAGTATCTATTTAGATGAAAGATTAGAGTTTATATCCTGTGACCCATACTCTTATAACTCATGTGACAGTCATTTAACCTCCCTACACCTCATTGTTTTCATTTATCAAATGAGAGAGAGGGACTAGATGACATCTGAGGTCTGTCAGCTATAGTTCTATGATCAAATATATTTATATGAGTATATACTTGTGAGTGTTTATATGTGTGTGTGTGTGTGTGTATAAAATAGTTATAAGGTAATGCGGAGCAGTAGAAGCAAAAGGATCAGGAAAAGCTTAATATGGGAAGTGGTACTTAATCTGAATCTTGAATTGACCCAGAAGTCTGAGACTGAAGGACCATATGGACTAAGGGATAATAGTTTTACAAGTTATGGCACCATTCCATTGACTTAATATTGTTACTTTATAGTCATATTCATTCATTGTTAATGCATTTGAAGGAAAAGTCATATCTTTATCTAATTTTAAAACATGATTGACAGGCATTAAATACACAGAACTTGAGTGTCACTCTTGTTTTCGGGTCTTGATTGATTTTTCAAGGCAAATGTCAAGGCAAAATATATTTGTAAATGTCCAAAGTTGTGTTCTTTGATAGGCGGAAACAAACACAGAGATCAGGCAGTTTTCCTTGTGCCAAAAGTTAAGTGAGATAAAATTAATTGAAGAAAAAATAGCTCTTAATTCTTTATGGATTTAAAATAGTTATTTAGTGGGTAAAACCATATTACATGTTCTTGCAATGCAGAAATAGATTAAATGCATGTTTGACTTACACAGACACTAACTGAGTGCCTACTATGTGCAGGGCATTGTGTCAGATGCCATGAAAATTGAAATGAAATGCCTTTGGATGAAACCCAAAGAGATAAATTTCCCTCTTCCTGCCTGGATACAAGTATGATCAAATCTGCTTGGATGTCACTGAAGTAAGACCTTATTATTAGGTAGTGGAACTTTAGAATATTTCTGTTTTGGCTTAGGGCCATCCTAAGAGTCTGAATTCCTGGAGTATCCAAGCATATAGAGCTTTCTGCTCTGGCTCAGTAAACCTTGTGTAACATTTAGTACTCCTTATGATGGGGTTCCCTGAGTAACTAATCCTTTTTTCCCCCCTGCAAATAAATGGTAGTTACTGTTGATGTGACAAAGAATAAGTAATTTAACTAGACAAGAGACCTTAGAAGCAACAATTAATTTTAACTGTTTTGGATTAAATTCTTGGACTGTGAGAATAGTGAGGTCCTGATGAATGTAAATAATGAATCCACCAAAGTGGATTTAAATTTGCACTTTTCAAAGTTATAATTACATAAAATTTGATAATTGATTCTAACCCAATAGAAATGTGCAATGTGAATTCAAATTCATGTAATCACTTCAAGGGGATTCATTAAGAACCAAGCTGGACCCAGTGCACACAAATCTAAAACAAAGATTGGCAAATTTTTTTGATTGGTGAGAGAAAAAAATTAGCCAAGCTTTTTTTTTTTAACCTGAAAGATAAAAAGACAGATTGGCTGAATTCTTCAGGTTTATCCAACTAAAAAAAAAATCTACAGACTCAACTTCTTTCTCTTTCCTATGGTCAAACACTATGGTCATTGACTCTTGTGAGATCAGACACTGAAAATGGACTGTGTGTCAGATGATGGCTGGAAGAAGAGTGTCAATTGCAGAAATAAAAGGGTAGGTATATGAAAGAGAGTTGTAATAATGTGCACACTTTGGAGTGAGCCCATATTTAACCTCATTGTCCCTGCAATGATGACTCTTCATTAAAAATGATTTTGCCCCTAAATCTTTAATTTGCAGTGTTAATGTTCAGAGTAGATACTATCACAAAGGAAAATACCACTTTACAGGTTCTGAAGAGACATTTTTCTTACAACAACCTTGTGAGGCAGAACATGCTAGTGTCACTGTCTTCTTTTACAGATGAAGAAACTGAGGCTCAGAAAGCTTAACTCCATGATATCTTCTCTGATCCTCCCAAAGGGGAAATTATTTTTCACACCTTCCACTTCATATAGCACTCCCTTTGTATTTCTCCTATGTGTTTATCACAATATATTTTGTTTATAGTTATTTGTGTGTTTGTTCCATGAGGACAAAGGCCACGTATTGATAATATTTGCATCTCCTGCCAGGACTAGCATAGAATATTGTATAGAACAGATTCTTCCTAAGTGCTTGTTGAATTAATTTGTATAGACTTACTTACCTGGGATTGGGAAAGATTCAGGACTTGAGCCCAGGCCTTCTAATTCTGTCTTCTTGATAGAACTATTTGTATAAGACCAACATATCCTGGGTTAAGCTACTTCAACAAAACAAAATGGGAAGCTTTTTATTCCCAGTTATTGTCAGTTTCCAGGGAAGGTGAGTGGTTTCTTCCCTCCTTCCATTATGAATAATTACCAAAGTGAAAATAAATCTAATTATGACTGACACTTGTTTTTCTAAGTTAACCCAAGTCTAGAGTCATATCACTCTTGGACAGAGTGATATGACTCTAGACTTAGGTTAACTTACTTGCTAAATGAATGAGTTACACTGTATTTTGACTTTCTCTGTTTTGTGAATGTTTGCTGAATAAATGGGGTTTGCTATGCTGGGAATCCAAACCTTAGAAGTTGCCTTTGCTTGGCATTTCAACTTGTTTTATATATGATTATAATGCCATGCAGCTTTCCAAAAGAATGCTACTGTGAACAGCTTATAAGGTTCTGATTACACAGTATAGTGAACACTCTATTTATTCCATAACAAATCAAAGCAAAACATTCACAGAAAATCAAGAACAGCATTCACAATATTACAACTTTATCGCAGAAAATCACAATATAGTATTCACAACAGCTCATCATTAAAATGGCCACATAATTTTCACCAAAGTGGTCACAATATTTAGAACAAAGAACAATCATCTGGTATCCCTGAGGAGGTTTGTCTCCTTACTCAGTCATTCAGTCATCTCAGAGTACAATAGTCAGTCTTCCACTCATGGGGCAACTAAGTTAACTCAATCAGCACTTATTCAGCAAT
>CM053580.1:91516837-91533264 GCA_028627135.1 Pseudochirops cupreus
CCTGCGTTCCCTCCTACCCAGTTCCGTCGGTCCTCACCTCCCTATTGTGGTTCTCTTAAAAGAAGTTTGCCTAAAATGACCCTATTTAGTAATTGCTTTATGTTAAGGAATTATTTCAATCTAATCCCCCTTCAAGTTCTACTGTATTATATAGAGTGCAGGTTGCTTGTGCTAACTCAATGCTGTTACCAAAGTAAGAATTTGTTGATTAGATTATCTAGCTAAAATAAAATGAACAGCAATTATATTAAATATCCCCTAACCTACAAAATGTGATTCTAGGCATTACCAACAAACTTCATGTGATTGAACTCTTCTATCTCAAGATATGTTAATTAGCAACTTTCAACTTTTGCTATGTAAAATATTCACTGCATAACCTGAAAATTTGTGAAATAACTTAGCAGTTGGGTTTAGAATCTAGGGGTGTGAAATTCCACAAAAAATTAACTTCAAAGTAAATTAGTAGTTTTTCTCATCTATTTTCATCAAAGAAAGAGTGGGAGGAATATAGGCCCTCTGAGAGCATACATTATAGTTCATTATGCAGGAGAAAAAAAAGATGGAAAATGAATCCAGGAACAATTAATATGCAATGTTAATATTTTTCATAACCAAATTATCACAGCTATACATAAGATTAAAAATGTGAAGGTACTTTAAAAAATAAAAGTTGCTATATAAATGCAGAGTCATATCAATGTTACTACTTTTCATGGTGAAGAATGGAACAGTTTTGATGTTTCTTAGATCCTATGATGATGAACAAGCCATATAGGATTTTCCTTCAGATATTTCAGATTTGGACAAAGGATGAGAAGTAACAAATAGTGCCACAGAACTTTTTGGCAGAGGAATAAGTTAGAGAGCACAGATAAGATAAATGGCTAAGTCTAGAACATTTTATAAACTATTTTTCCTCATCTTAATATCATTGTTTCCCGTCAACCCAAATAGAATTCTAGAATCTTTAGACTTAGAAGCAATACATATATATATATATATATATACACATATATATATTTAGCCTTTTAGCCCTTGCAGAAAGCCACTGAACAACATCTATGACATATGGTCTTTTGCCTCTGTTTAGGTTCTTCTAATGATAAGGAATTGATAATCCCAAAAGACCATTTAATTTTTAGGAAACTGTCTCCCTATAACTTTAGTCCTTTGTTCTTGGCTCTTTCACTCTAGAATAAAACTAAGTAAAAACTTTGTAACATTCCTTCATTTCTTTGAAGACATATCAAATCATACCTAACCTTTTTCAAAGCTAATATCTCAAGTTCAATAAAGCGGTCTTTATTTTAATACATGGTTTGTATTACCATCCTGGTTACTCTGGAGAGTTTGGCAATGTTCTGTATATAACCTAGCACCCAGAAGTGAACCCATCAATCCAGGTGTGGTCTAACCAAAGTCAAGTACAGCAGTATATTTATGTTCCAGGTTCAATCAGCAAGTGTGTCTATAGCAATCACTCTGTGGTAGGCTCTGTGTTAGATGCTGGGAATACAAATACTATGAAGGAAACAATTACTAGTCTCTGTTGAGAGGTTCCAGATACCACATAAACTGATAACATTGATGTAATTTAATAAAAATGTATACAGCAGCGGTTCTCAACTTGTGGGTTGCAACCCCTGGGAGTCAAATAACCCTTTTGCAGGGGTCACCTAAGACCATCAGAAAACACATATTTCTGGTGGTCTTAGGAACTGAGACACTGCTCCTCTATCCATCTCCATGTGGGCGTATCTGCCCACATGCAGATACGCCCACATATGAGTATTAAAGCATTGTGACATTAGGAAGGTTGAGAACCACTGGTATAGAGCATTGAAAAAAAGATTTTTAAAAGAATTCTATTCAGAGAAAGAAAAATGTTAATATTTGTATGGTGATTAAAGGAGCTTGAAGCACTTTGCTTAGAATTGCTTTGTTAAGTTGGTATTTACAAATATTATTATCCACTTCTTAAAAATTTACTTCAACATCTATTTGTTCATGTGAAATTCTTGTCCCTTTTTGAATCTTTAGTCATGCCATCATATATAGTGTTTAATTGAACTTTTTGAAGTTTGCTTTCTTAAATTCTAAAAATCCTTTGATTATTATAAATTCTAAGAGAAATTGCTCCCTTGTTCCCAAGACTTTTTGTCACCTCCACTTTACCAACAAGTTACTTCTTGTTGGTTGGAACCCAACATATCCGTCCCCTTTTTTGATTCCTCCATTTTTTAGAGATGAAATTGTCAGCAAGGAAAGTCAAGATTGATTTGCGCAGATGCTCTGCTTTCAGCAGAATAAAACTTCCAGCAGATCCCCAGATAGTTAAGTTCTCTATCACTATTATATCTTGCCTCTGAAACAATTTTGGAATCTATATCAAGAAAGCAGTATTCTTATCCTTAGTCTGACTGAATGGTCTATAATACACATTCCTAAGATGACACTTCTTTTTTTTTTTTCCTCTGCCATACTTCTGTCTGGTTTATGAATTTCTATATAGGTGTCCAGTTTATCAACATAAATTCTACATTCACACTTTCTTTATTATGTTTGTTTTCTGGAAGTTAAAAACTTCCATAAATGCCATTTCATTGTATTCTCCTAATGTATTTACCTTCTCTTTCTGTCTCTGTCTCTCTCTGTCTCTCTCTCTGTCTCTGTCTCTCTGTCTCTCTCTCCCTCTCTCTCTCCATCTCTTTCTTGCATTTTTCCTTCCCCTCTGTCTCCGCATTTACATGAGAAGCACTATAACACAGTAGAATAAGAGTTGTACTCTGCATTAAGAAAAAAATCAGTTTCAAGGTTGACTTCTGATAAATAATGGATGTATGACCTGCCTATGCAAATTACCTATCACCTCAGGGTTCTTGTAAACTCTTTAAAAAATAAACTATAGAAAAAAGATTGATCTGCATTAATAGAAAGAATATTCTTATCTGGAAGTTTTCTGTATCAATGAAATCATAGATGTAGTCTAGGGATGGGGAGCCTGGGACCTTGAGGCTACATGTGGTCCTTTAGGTCATCAAGTGTGACTCTTTAAGTGTGACCCCTGTAATAGGATTTGTTCTGTGAAGTTTGGATTCAGTCAAAGGGCCACAATTGAGAACTTAGAGGACTATATGTGGCCTTGAGGCCCCTGATCTAGTCACTATCCCTGGGTACACACACACACACACACACACACACACACACACACACACACACACTCACACATGTACATTTGTGTATATGTGTATGTTTGAGGGAATAAGTATAATTTTCAAATCTATTTTCAGTTATTTCCTCCTGAATGTCAAGAAGGGATTCTTCCTTAGAGATGTGCACTTTACTCACACTTTCTGGTGACTGGCCATATTGCTCTCTATCTTTATAATCTGTACAGATATGGACATTTCAAAGAAATATCTTAATCTTTAAACATGCTGATTCTTCCTGAATCCCCCTTCCTGAAGCATGGGACAGCAGGCCACAGTAGCCAGAATAATGAGAGTATAAATCTGAGTATAAGCTAACATTTGAGTAATGTTTTAAGATATGGCATTTATCTTCACAAAGGTCTTTTTGCTTAAGGTAATCATGAAAAAAATGACTGAATATCCATTGGAATGGTACTTCTTGTTATCTTTGGTTTTGAGAGGAAGCCAGCTCTGTCATATCTTTCCTTGTTCTTCTTCTCTAAGGAAAACTAGAGCCATTGTCTTACTAAGCTAAGTGGAAAGAGCTATGGAAATAGAGTGAATGAATGCAAGTTCAAATCCCAGCTCTGTTATTTGACTTTGGGCAAGTCACTTAGGCTCTCGGTACATCAATATTCTCATTAGCTAAATGAAGGAGTCATAATCTTTGCACCCCTTTCAGTAATTCAGTAATCTCTGAAATTTCTTGAACCCCTTGAGGGCAAGGACTTATCAGTTTTGTCTTTTGTATCCCTAGTAACTAGCAGAGTTCCTGACTTATATTTGACACTTTATCAATGTTGGTCAATTCATTTTTCCTATAGGACCCAATGAAGTAGGTTGTGTGTATACTATTATCCCTACTTTACAGATGAGAAAACTGAGGTTTAGAGAAATCATGCATCTGTGTTTATATAGTGTTGGAGATAATTTATATAGTGTTGGAGATAATTCCAACCTGTGCCTCCTGACCTTAAGACATGCTCTTTCTACTAAAAGTATTCTGAATTAGTAACATAATGGATAGGGAAAAGGTTTTGGAGTCAGTAAGACAGTACTACCCACCTGATTGTACTTTCTCTGCCTCCTTTGCTGTTATTTGACTCTTTTATCAGAGATGGATCCTCTCCTAGATCATGCCTACTAAGCAAAGATGTCCTTCAGGGTTCTGTCCTGGATCCTCTTCTCTTCTACTTCTATTGCTACTTCAACTGATAATCTGACCAACTCCCCCGGATTTAATTACCATCTCTAGGCTGATGATTTTCAAATCTGCTGCTCCGAGCTCTCTGCTGACTTCTAGTTTTTATTTGTAATTGCTTTTCAGATGTCTTGAGATCTGGATGTCTTGTAGACAACTTAAATTCAGCATGTACAAAATCGAACTCATTAACTTCTCCCCCCCCCCAAAAAAAAAACCCTAACCCTGTCATACTTTCCCTATGACTGTATTTTTTTTTTTCACTTTTTGGAGCGGGGAAGGCAGGGCAGTTGGGGTTAAGTGACTTGCCCAAGTTCACAAGGCTAATAAGTGTTAAATGTCTGAGGCTGAATTTGAACTCAGGTGCCCCTGATTCTAGGGCTGGTGCTCTATTCACTGCACCACCTAGCCACCCCATCTTCTCTATTACTGTTGAGGGCAACACCATCCTCCCAGTCCCTCAGACTCACAAGCTAGGTGCCATCCTAGAGTCCCTATTCTCTCTCACTCCTCATATCCAAACTGTTGACAAAGGCTGTCTATTTCAGCTTTGCAACATCTTTGGAATACATACCCTTTTCTTCTTTGCACTGCCACCAAACTACTGCACTCAAGTATTGACTATTATGATAAATGACTGGTGGATTTGCCTATATCAAATCCCTCCCTACCCTAATTGATCATCCATCATTTAGTCACTAAAATGATTTTTTTAAATAAAGTATGCGTCTGCCCATGTCACATAACCCCCATCCCCAAGTCTAGTAGCTCCCTATTGTCTCCAGGATCAAAATGTTCTGTTTTGGTCATCAAAATTCTTCATAAACTAACCTCTCTCCCTTTCCAGTCTTCTTATACCTTTCTCCCTGCCTTGTACTCTTTGACCTCTTGTCACAGGCCCTCAAACCTGTTCCATCTTTCTGTTCTGAGAATTTTCTCTGACTGTATATGTCCTACTACACATGTTCTCCTTACTCAACTCTACCTGTTTCCCTTGGCTTCCTTTAAGTCTCAAGTAAAATTCCATCTTTTGCCAGAAGCCTTCCCTGAACCCTCTTAATTCTGGAGTTTTCCATCAGTTAATTATTTCTTATTTCTCCTCCATATAACTTGTTTCATACATATTTGCTGGAGTGTTATTGCCCCCATTAGATGTAAGTTTCTTGAAGTCAGGAATTATTTTCTTTTGCCCCTTTTTGTATCATCAGTGCTTAGCATGAAAACCTGACATACAGTACACACGGAATACATTTTTTAAAATCGATTGATTGATTGCCTCTGATGCATATTATCTGGGTAATACCAGGTATGTCACTTAACTTTTCAGTATCTGCAAGAGACTCTCAGATACTGAAAGTTAAAATGAATTGCTAACCAGCCCTGGTGGAGAGAGTTTCCACACAAGGGGTGAGGTGGTTTCCCATACCAGTAGAATCATCGGTCCATTCTCTCTCTCTGTGTCTCTGATCTCTATCTGTCTCTGTCTCTCATTTCTCATCTATCATCTTTCATTGCTAAACTAGAAGATTGTTTCTGCTTCGTTTTGTTTCTTCTTTGCTATCTTGCTTTTCTCATAACTCTCACCTCTATCATTATTCTTTTTCTTTTCTTTTTAAAAATGTTCACATTTCTTTCCTTTCATCTTATGGTAGCATGCTTCCTGTTCTCTTCCTTTCTCAGCATCCCTTCTTTTGAATTCATGACCAAATTTTAAAAATTTAGTTCCCATATCATAAATTTATAAGAATGTTACCCCAAATCCCCTGAAGCAGAGCAGTCCCCACATTCGTAATGATGCACACACAGATAAATCCTTTCTCTTATCTTTGATTTAAAAAAAATTCATCTATTTCTGGTCTATTTTAGCTTGGGAACATCTAGTGATCATAAACTGAACATCAGTTTTTGTTTTCATTACATGTAGCATGTACCACAGATGGTTGCTTAATAAATATTATTTTTTGAACTTGATCTTCTTAAATTTAGACTCTATTACTCTTTGTAGCCTATACTAAATTTCAGGCCAGATGTTTTACTTTCACCCTTACAAATAACCTAGATTTCATGTCCTTCTATAATATCTTCTATTTTATTTTCTCCTATTTTCTCACATATCTCTTTTAACAGGGAACACATTTGATCTTAAATGACAGGAGCTGAAATTAATTGCAAAACTTCTTATACATTAATCCCTGGAGGGAAAATTGTTATTGGTGGTAATGTTGATTGTTTTCACTCTTCCCTATTCTTGCATCTCTTTCAGCTCAGTAAAATTGATCTCACCTGATGACTCATTTTCAGGGTCAACAAGTAGATATCTTTAAAATCCCCAATGAAAGAAAGAGCCAAACAAAATACACAAGATGTCTTTGAACTAGAGGTGGCAGCTATTCAAATATTCATAGATGATCTTGGGACTAGCCTCGACTTTTCTAAAGAAACGTACCTTGTCTTGTGGAAATTCTTTTGAGAATCTCCTGAGATCATCTTAACAGAAAGAAAAGCAAAAAAAAAAAAATCTTTGCAAATTTGTAATTGCAAATAAACCGATGTAACAACAATATACAAATGATTATCCCACAGAAACATAAGGTGTTTACTATTATTCATTTGAAATCTTTGTGAGGCAACATCATAAACAAAGAAAGGCCAAACCCTCTAATAAGGACAAAAGGGAAATGAAAACTGAGTACAACAAATGTTCTTGGTTACATGAAAGGATAACGACTCTTTCTCTAATTTTGATTTCAAAAAATCCAAAACACTAAGAAATATTTAGAAAGCTCATAACCACCTTTTTTGTTCTCTACTTCCTAATATTTAAAGCAATAATAATACAATAGGCATTGGCAGTTGGTGTATTTTGAGGTCATATTTCAAGGACTTCAGAACATGCTCATACTTGAAATTGTACTTGCATTTAAATGTACTGAGTGGAATAACAAACTCAAATTTGCCTAGGGCAACAAATGCACTTCGGTAATTTCAATGTATTATTATGTTACTTTAGCTTCTAAGGTCTGTCAAAAGGATCTTTCAATGTGAATACTGTCCTGAAGTCTCTTTCTATTGATTTCCTTTGGCAGTGTTAAATCCTACTGATTTTACTGACATTTTGTCTCTCATCCTTTCTCTCCTTTAATTTTGTCTCTGTTTATCTCTGTGCCTATTTCTCTTTTTGTCTTTCTTATACAGTCATTCAGCTAAGAGAGAAAAGAGTAAAAGAAAGAAGAGAAAAAATAAGATAGGTAAAGAAAAACAAGAAGATAAACCCTAAGGTAGAAATTCAAGATAAGGATTTTTACATTGCAGTCTGATACTGATGTATTCTAGCAGATAACAGATAGTCTCACATAGTTCCAGCAGAATTAAACCAATTGAGATTGTCACTTCAATTAATATAAAGAATTTTAAATGAGAATTCACAAAATCATGTGAGCCTCCTTGAAAATGCTTTTTAATACCCAGGTTCAAGGAATAATCACATGCACCCAGACTGCTCTGTTGGTTTTATAATCCAGTAGGTGTAAAATTGAAATCCTTATGTTAATATGATCTAAACTATTTTAGGTAATTAGGACAAAGCTTTTGTGTTGCTATGTTGGACAAAAATATATCCAGGATAAGAAATTTAGGCTTTATCCAAATGAGAGACACTTATAAGTTCAGGAAGAAAGAAGTCAGAAATGTCAGGAATAAAACAAGAACTGATTATAAAAAGGAGAGATCATTTTTTGAAATGTTTAAATACAAGTCTCTAGTTTTGCATAATGATTCATCTGATGTTCTCAAATATGAATGGCATTTTGTTTTTCTGATTGCTAACTAGGGAAAATATGCTGTTCCTTACAATAATCATAAGGGGCTGTCCTTTGTACACAAGCATTTAAGTTTTAGCTGGAGGTTCTGATTGATGTCAGAATGCCCCCTACAGAGAGAACAGCCTGACTAGATCTAAATGGAAGTTTTGTTCCACACCCTTTCTAAGTCACCCCCAAACAACTATACTTAATCTATTCACTGTGCCCCAGCAAGGGCTTTATTAATATTGTTATTATTACTATTATCAACCTTGAAACTGTTAAATATAGTGTCTACATTGATATCTTTCCTTAAAAGGAACAGATATCAAAGTGATTTAGCAATTTTTTTTAAAGAATCTGAAAAACAACTTTTCACACATTGGAGTGAATGTCTGAAGGAGGTTATACTACTTCCTGTCTCTTTCCCTTGGTTCCCATTTTTTTTTTGCCCAATGTTCTCTTAACAGTGAATTCTTTTGGATATCTACACATTCTTGCTTTCCTTATGAATGGTCTCAAAGCATCCGTATCATGCTTATGTGTCAAGTGTATGTTTAACACAGTGGAGGTTGTTTAAAGTCTAGTCATTTTGGATGTAGAATGGAATGTGTTCCGTGGAAGTCAGAATGCATGATCTTCAACTATTAATGAGCCCAAAAGGTTTTTTCACTTGGCCTGTTTGTACTGACAAGGTTGCATAAGGTCTGTGACTATTTACCTAGTAGTATTCACATGTATCAAGCTGCTTGGCAGTGCAAGACATATAAAATATAAATGCCTCAGTTTTTTGGCTACGTTCCAACTTACCTCATTAAATTTTGCTTTTAAAAAAAAAATATTTCTAAAATTTTACTTGGATGAGTATTCTTTTCTTCTATCCCTAAGGCTGTGTCTGGATAAGCCTAGGGAAGTAGAGTGCTAGAGAATTAGTGAATTTGATCAATATGAAGAATGAATCTAAGTATATTTCAATGAAAATACATTCTCCCTTAGCAGAAAAAAAGAAAGATGACTGTGGTATTGTTTAAGTACAAACATTTTCCCTCCTTTGTGTTTATCAGCACAGAGCTAGAGGGGACTAAATAAATCAAAGCAAAGAAGAACCTGACCCTCAACATCCAGGAGGGAATTTTTTATCTAGAAAGCTCTGCTTGCTATAGCAGGAACAAACATTTTGAGAGAAAGAAACAGATGGAATTAATTTCCATGTTAAGATATTTGATACATACTAAAATAGACCAATAGGCACCAGCCTTCTGGTACTTAGTATAAGGCCTCTACTTTATTTCTTCCTCCTTATTCTACCCCTCTTAGCTCCCTAATCTTTGCCCTCTATCCCCAAATCCCAGAGCCCTTAAGGTAGAGGTTTCAAAAGCTCAGTGATTCTTCCCACATTTTGGTTTTATACGAAAAATCTCTGTTCCCTATACTCCCTTCCTGTTCTTCCTTCCCCATACCTATATGTCTTTCACATAATAAGCACTTAATACATATTTCTTGAATTCTCTATCTCACTACAAATTAGGGTTAGATAATTTAACAAAGCATGGCATTCATCCTGTTTAGAAATCTGATTTCATTAAATGTGCACAGGTCCTGCCCCATGGGTACCATTTGCCTTTGGGTCACAGAAGTGGCATTAATTGTTAAGAATATAACACGAATGGCTTCAGCAACTAATCCTTTGTCAATCAATGTTGTTGATATTCTTTCCATGAAATGATAGGTTATTAGACTTTCTTGATTAGAAATTCGATTGTGTGTAAGCCATCAAATATTTATCAATAGCAAAGAGAAATAATTAAACATACAGGAAAATGTTGAATGTTTAAGTGGAGATTCTCTAATTTTTATTATTTAGACGCTGGAATAATCACAGCTTTGTGGGAGCCTTCACCTTGTGAGGTGACATAATGGCACAACTTACGTGGCTGTTTCAAGGCTTACAGAGTGCAAAACAATGATTCAGAGTGGGTCTATGGTCATACTTGAATGAGTACAGGTCAGGGAGTCAGACTCTGTGAGTTTTAGCTCTTTGGCCTTTAGTGTTTCCAATCGCTAAATTCCTCCTCTATAAAATGAAGATCACTGTAATAATAGTTGTCCTATCTATCTTATATATTTGTAGGGAGAAAATAAGAAAAAATAAATGTAGAATTATTCTTGAGATGGCAAGGAACTAGTTAAGGAGCTTTATCATATTTAAGAACCTCTAAGCCTTGCAATCTTTCCTCTGGCAATACTGTTAGCACCACTGCAGGTCTCCTTCCAGCCTACTTTTTCATACATTCATAACAACAAAAACAAGATAACAGCAACAAAAACAAAACCAATGATTCATTAATGTAATGGCAAGCAAAGAAATACTTAGCACCTTGTTTCAGCTATTTAATTATTTAGCACCTTGTTTTAGTTCAAGTTTCCTTTGAGTATTGCCCTTGATTATATCAAGTCTTTGTTAAGAAACAGGACTCATGAAACCCACAGTGGGAGGGGCTTGCCAAAGACAGGAGCAGGTAAGAGCTAATGGCCCTACGTAAGGAGAAGGCTAAACTGGGAGACCGGCACTCTATTTGTCTGTTCTGTCTGTGTTGATTTTTGTTTGTGATACTTTGTACAGAAGCACTAAGACCTTACTGGAAGCCCTGAAAGAGGATTTCTTGTTGTCTCTTTACAGAAGTCCTGGAGGAGAGTTTCAGAGCTCCTGGGACCATACTGATGATGTGTGTTGAGTTATCAGACCTGGCTGGTGGGTCTGTGTTAATTTCACAGGCAGATAGTGAATTGATGATGGTGTCAGCAATATGCATGAATGTTATTGTGGTTCTGTTAAGCTTTGTCTTTCCAGAAACTGAAACTGCAAAGGACTTGAGATGCACTGGACACTGTGAGCTTCAATATGAAACTAGACGAGGAACTGGATGAGGAACTGGATGAGAAGCTGGACAAGAAGCTGGACGAGGACCTGCATGAGGAGCTGGATGAAGAACTGGATGAGGAGTTGAGAGGTGCCTACCTGTGAATCCAGGTAATGATTGGGTAGATTCAGGCAGGAGTTGGACCCATGGGAGAGGAATCAAGGAATCTGGGAGCCAGGCTCAAGTCAAGATGAAAAGACCTCTCCTTGGGTACTTAATGCTGATTGAGAAGATCATGATTTACTGTGGCCTAGGGGAGGGAGAACTTTGTATTCTTGTACCTTGTACCTCTTAAGGATGATTGAATTAAGGATGATTGGAAACTAAAATCCAGTCAAGAAGAAAGAAGACTTTTTGATTGAGAGATTAAGACAATGTGACCTAGGGGTGGGGAACTTTGACTTTTGTACTTTGTGTCCCTTAAGGAGGCTTGCTCCTTAAGGACAATTGCGTCAAGGACTTACTGAATGATATCTTATGCTTAAAACTATGTGGCCACTTTAGTGATAAGTTGTTATAACATTGTGAATGCTGTACTTTGGTTTCTGTGAATGTTTTGCTTCAATTTACTGCTGAATATATGGAGAGTTCACTATACTATGTGATCAGAACCTTAAAGCTGTTCTTAGCAGCAGTCCTCTGGAAAGCTGTTCATAGCAGCAGTCCTCTGGAAAGCTGCTTGTGCTTGACTTTACAATTTATTTTCTGCCATTTACTATTTTGCCATTGGAGAAGTACATTTTTACCATTTTGGCTTCATGTTTCCTCATTTTTAAACCACAATGATCATAGGAACATAAATTTAGAGCTAGATTGAAACTTGAAGATCATCTAGACCAAATGCATTTAATTAGATGATGAAATTAAGACTCAGGGTTAACTAGCTTGCTCATTTGTATAATCACTGAATGATATATAATGTGTGGATTACATTACTTCCAAATCCTTTTCTAGTTCAAAATCTATGCTTAGTGGGCATTTGGAGTAATTTAACTCTGAGACCAAAAATCTATGCTGATATTGGGGAAGAAAAGTTAATATGAGATATGAATTACATAATTATAGAAGCTGTTTTTAATAAGTAGTTGATGTGTTACCTATAGGTTATTTTTAAATTATGTATCAGTTGGATATCTTGTTACCATTTAATTATTAGAATATTTATTACAAAATAATAGTTCTTTAATGAAGAGTGCATACTCAGTCCAGACATGGTGAGACATTATTTTGAGAGAGATACAATGAGCGAGAGCTAACTCAAGCATTTAAGCCCCCAAATGCTTATCTATCATTACAAATCCTGGGAAATTCATTGTGTAGTGTGGGAAAATAAACAAAAAACAAGCAAACAACAGCAGCAAAACAACCCATTATCAACAGGTACTGATTGAGAAGAACATTATATGCCTCCCGGTCAGAATTTTGGTTGTCCCTGTACCTTTCCAGTTTCCTAGAGACCTTGATTAATAGAAGAGCTGGGTAACTAGTCAGACACACAGTAGGTAGTCAACAAATATTGATTCATGACTGTGTAATTCATCAAAACCATTCTTCCAAAACATAACCTGTAGTGAAAGGTTAATAGATCATAGTAGGATTGTCTGCCACTCAAATTAGTATAATTAAAGAATTATATCTTCTTTAATATGATTTTTGTACTATTTTATCAGTTTTCCATAATTATTATCTATGTATTGGTTTATTTCATTCAAATTATGAATGAAGATATACCTCCTTCTGACATAAGGTTTCTGACCTATTGCTTCTTTTTGCTATGGTTTGCCATTTTTTTCTTGGAGTAAACATTTATTTTTAATAATTGCTAAGACTAATCACAATTTGAAATTAAATCTGAGAAAAGAATGAAGTACAGTGTAAGGAATTAGAAAGACAAAAGAAAATTAATTTGGATTTTTACTGTCTTGAGTATTGTTGCTTGCATTAATGTAAGTAACTGAGATTGTACTGGTCTCCTTATTTTAATTTTTTAAATTATAATTTACAGTCAAACAGACATTTTCCTACAAGCACCACTTTTAGTACAGTACATTCCCGGAAAGTGATTTATTGGTTACCAAAATAAAGTATGTTTTGTTTTTGATACATACTGTATGTATGTGTGTATATACACACATATGTATACATACATACATGTATACACACATATATATTTATATACACACTCATACACATATACCATACTTAACCAATGTTCACTTCATTTACATTTTGCTAACCTTTCCTACCATTAAATTGTATAATTTCTTCTATTGTCTTTTTTGGTTTTGCTTTCTTCTTTCTGTATTACATCATGAAAATCTTCCCATGTTTTTCTGAACCTATCATATCCTATCATATTCATTATTTCTTATAGCACAGTAATATTCTACTATGTTTACGAGTCATGGTTTTCCATCCATTCTCCAAACATTGAACACAACCAAATGGTTTACATATTTTTGTTGTCACAAATGTTTTTACTAGAATTATTTTCTGTCAATCAAATCACCTTGCAGCATAATTCTGATACAATTAATATTATCCTATTACATTAATAATTCATTACTGTGATCCACCTTTTTCCTTCTATTTTCTGTAAAGGTCCAACTCCTAGCTCTTGTCAATTTTGGGCAGGACCCCACCCAACTTGGAGACCTAATTTCTCTTTAGAGTATAAACGGAATCCAGACTGGGCAAGTCCTTATCCTGGTAGAAGGAACTCTGTCCTTGGTCCCCTCCATTAGAATTTAGGATGAGTCAGCTCATTAAGGAGAAAATTAAGCAGGGAGATCTGGATGAAAATGGCTTCCCCCTACCCTGATTCTGGAGGCTGTTGAGTCTCAGCAAGAAGAGTTGAAGACTTTTAGTCTACCTCATCATTAAGTATTCACCAAACAAGGTTGGTTTTTCACTTGTCAGGGGAATTCTTTTTCAGAAGATATTTAAGGCATTTCTGGGGTCTTTGGTCATGGAGACAAATCACTGACCATCAATCTATTGATTCCTGGCTAGCCAATAAATAAATAAATTATTAATTACCCAGAAATTCTGTCTCTTGCGCATTTCATTTGTCTCATCTCTGTAGTAGAACCTTTGGGGGGGAAAAATTATGAAAAGTTCACTAATTTTCTTGCATATTTCTAAATTGTTAATAAGAACTATTGAATCAATTTATAGCTTCACCAGTATTGCCTGTCTTTTTACATTCCATACAATGAGTTTTAAAGTATTTTGCTATTTGGGGAGCTTGAAGAGTACAAGATTACAACTGGTAGTTGTTTTAATTGATAATTCTCTGATAAGTTTTCAAATAATTTTTGCATATTTTATATGATATTTCCTACTTTGAAGATTTTTCTTCTTTAACATGTATTATTGGGGGATGGTTACCAATCATGTATTTGTATTAATTTCCAATTGACTTTATATGTCACACTTGGATCAGTGATATATTATCGATGGATTTTTCCTTATCTGTCATGGTTCTTCAGATTATAATTTCAGAGAATTTGTTTATACAAATATTTTAAAATTGTATGTAAAGAATATTACCTTTTGTTTTTTGTGATGTCTTCTATCTTGCATGCACTTATGATTTTTTGAGCTATCTATAGTGTAAGGATTATAATCTTCCATTTATTTCAAATGTTTATGGTATGATATTCTACATTTATATCATCGAATTTATTTTGGTATAAGCTATAAGAAGCTGGTTTAAATTTATTTTTCTCAAGACCAACTTTCAGATTTTCCAGTGATTCATGTAAAATATAGAAGTTCATTCTTCCAGAAATGATATTCTTAAATTTATTAAATGCCATATTTCTATTTGCATCTGTTTCCAGATCTTACATTTTTATCTTATTTTGATAATCTACTTTAAAAAAAATCTTTAATACATTTTTGTTATGTCTTTATTACATAGTTTGGTCAAATCCATTTCCTTCCTACCTTTATCATTACATCCTTTTATATTCATGGCTTTTATGCTTTCAAGTAAATTTATGAATAGTTTGCCTAATTTATGAAATACTCCCCAATTTAGTTACTATATTGTATCAGCAAGCACCCTAGCATACCCGGAATGGTTGCTAGCATAGGTTCTTAGATCTGCTTTTCTAAAGGAAAGCAACTCAAAATGGGTTAACAAACTTACTTTAATCAATCAAACATATATCATTTACCTAGTTCAGGGGGAAAAAGTCAGCACCCTGAACTTCAGAGAATGCAAACAGAATATAAGCAGAAGTTATAAACAGACAAAGAAACAGATCAGCTTCCAGCCGTCTGACTACTACATCCATACCTAGTCAGTTACCAGAGAGGGAAGTACCAACATCTGAGTTTTTCAAAGCTGAAGGGCTCAACGGTTTCCCAGAGTCTCATCTGGACAAATCACACAACTCTTTCCAAAGTGAACCCCAAAGCAAAAAACTCACATCAAGGTATATATAGCCTTCTCCTGGATCAGAGAATGTCACAGCCCTCTTGACCCACTGCCCAATCCCAAAGTAATAAGGCATGGGCATTCCTGAAGAACAAGCCTCCCGCCACAGGCTCCATGTGGCCACATTCAGCCTTTTAGGGGGCAAAGCATATTTTCAAATCATGGAAGGTTCTCAGAGCCACTTAAGCCTATCAAAGGGCCTGGGGGCAGCAAAGATCTTCAGATTCCCATAACATATATCTATAAAAATAATTAGGCTGGTATGATTATTTTTACTATACAGGCCAGGCACAAGCATGACTGATTTCTCTGATTATTTAGATCTTTTATTTCTGTAAAAATTGTGAAAGTTAGTGTTCATATATGTGTGTGTACAGGCACACATACATATGTGAAGATACATGTAGCCTCTTTGCTAAATTAATAAAGAATCACATTTTTACAGTTCAACAGTTTGTCATTTATTGTTTTATTTGTACTGTGTATTTTTTTTTAATTCTCTTTATTTTTTGGAGTATTTAAGGACCAGGATCACATTTATCTCATAGAAGGAGTTTTTGAAAACATAGTTTTCCCTCTTTCTTTTTGAGAAGTCATTTTTGATTTGCTCTATTTTCCTATCTTAGATCATTTTAACATAAAAATTCCTCTTTTGTTATTTTCATATTTTTCATTTTGAAAATAATTTAAGTTTTTCACTTTAAGTTTTCTTTTTTGTTGGGATATAATTAGATATAATATTTATTTTCTTTCCATTAATTTTAAATTATAATTTCACATTTCTAAAATCTTGGTGATTTGGCTTTCATTTCTATTTGAAAATAAAATAAATTAATTGGTCATTGATTATGTTGGATTAAGAAG
>CM053580.1:91533764-91569035 GCA_028627135.1 Pseudochirops cupreus
TGTTTTCTTCTCTCAATTCAAAATTTTTCTACTTTCATACTTGCTTGAGGAAATATAAATTTATTGATTTTTTTTCCTATATTTTAGTTGTGTTTAAATGATTGATTTCTCTCTTTTGTCAATTTTTCCAGAGAGATGAATTTTCCTGTAATTATAATTTTAGCTATTTCCTATTTTTATATTGTTTTTTTAATTCTGATTTTCTTTAATATGATTGTAAATAGTATGATCTTTGAATTTCCTCATTCTTTCGTCCATAGTTCCCATTCTGATTTCATTGTTTATTGTGTTATTATCTGTATATGTCTTAGCACATAATTCATTCTTGTGGTGGTGATGTGAGTTTCTTAATATTCTATATTTCTTAAGGTTAGAATTCAGTGATTGTTTAAGGTCTCTTACATCTAATTTTTCTTGTATTCTTTCAGATTTCCAATTTCTTTCTTCTCTGTCTTAGTGTTAGTACTCTCTCAGTTTGAAAAAAGCATGTTGAAATCACCTGCCTATAAACAATTGTTTTACTGACTTGATCTTTTTGAAATTCAGAAACTTTTTCTTTAAATTTTATTGATGTTATATCATTCAGTACATTGCATTCACTGTTAGTTTCATTTTGTTAACTACCTTGCCTTATTCTTAATTTTATTTCCCCTTATTTAGATCTTGACTGTGCCTTTTTTTTTTTGCTTTTATCTTATCTGACATCATGATTACCACTGTTTAACTTTTTTTATTCAGTTGAGTGAATGAATTAATCAATCACATTTTAGAATAAATGAATTTTTTAAAAAAATATTTATCAAGTACTTATTATTCAACAAGTCCCAAACTGAATATTGGGTATACAAATAGAGAAAGTAAGATAGTCCCTACTTGCAAGGGTATCTCAAGTCTAATTAAAGGAGACAGCACATAAAATAAAATTTAGGTTCATTGGTCTTCAGGGTACACCAGTAGACCAGATGATAGTTCCTGGGCGTCCAGAGATTGTAAAGTCAGCAATAGATGATAAGGACTAAAGAATGTTAGGATGAAGTGATAGGACAAACAGTATGTCCTGGTTGTCCTCCATCTGACCAGAAAGATTCTTGTTTCATCCAAGCATAATAAGCAACCAGTCCACTCTACCTGCCTGAGTATCCAGGGATACGGGGATTTGTATAATCTTGGGGTCAGGAAAAAGACAAAAGGAAGGCAAGGAATAAGGTTGCCTTCAGTGGTGGGCTGCTTCCTGGCTTCCCTTTCTGGAGCTAGGTAAATATGTTTTTGTTTTCTAGCTTTGTAAGAAACTCTTATTACTCTCCTTAAGACTTTTAATCTCTTTATAACAAGTTAACTTAAGGGTTGTGTGGTGTGGCAGTGTGAGTGTTTGTGTGTGTGTGTGTGTGTGTGTGTGTGTGTGTGTGTGAGCGTGTGTGCATAATGGATATGTTTGGCAGTCTGAGAAAGCCTATTAACTTCTCAGAATGATGTATTTAAATGAAATAGAGTAGGATTGCTAAGGAAACAAATTATACTGAAATAGTCATCAAAATGTAAACCCCCCCCCCCAAAAAAACCAAGTATACCGACCCTAGTTCAAGAACTCCTACTTTAAAACTTTTCACCCAGTTTAATCCTTCTTAGCTTGCTATCCCTCTTCATTTCTCCCTTGTCTTCTCTGAAACAATATGAAACAAATTTTAAAGTAGTTTCTAAAACACTAACATCATTGGTTCATCACCTAGTCTCCCCAAAGAATTCATATTCATATTAGGTAGAAATAATTTCAGGCTCTATTTGGATGAACAGAATTTTTGACCTTTATTTAGTCAAGGAAGTAAACAAAAATAGAAAATTTCATATTAGAGAAAGATATCAGTGAATTGAATATAACCTTTAAAGCAATTGGAATAGGATTTTTGTTCTTGTCTCTGTCTCTGTTTCTTCCTGTGTCTCTGTCTGTCTCCATCTTCAAATAGAGGCATCATTTAATCAGTGTCAGGGGCCCTTAGCTACCTTCCAGCCCTCACCCTCCTGCCCCAATCTGTCTTAATAGAAAACAACAGTCCTACCTATGATTGTGTTTTTCCTGAATGATTTTGTATAGCATGCACATTTTTACACTTGAGGTGCAGTAGTTTACATGCAAGGTAAATAACATTCTCTAGCAGTAGGATACCATGATGATTACACTGGCCCCTGAGACTGCAGAAGAGGATATGCCATTTGCAAACACTGGGAGCTGTGAGGCATGACAACACAGATCACAGCAATATTGGAGATTCTATCCAGGGTTTTTATTCTATGGAGTTCTTTTATGGCTCTTTGGGAGTTCATTAATATAATCCTGTACCCACCTCAAGGAAGAGTCTTTGGAAAATTCCATGAAGCCATGGGAGTGTAGATAGGGATAGTATCATCAGGGAAATGTTCTATGATGAAGTGCCCCTAAGCCCTGCAATTACTGACTGCCTGGACAATTTCCTTCACCTAAGTGAGGTTAAGGAGACAGAGTCTTAGTCTGATCTGCAAGATATTAACAAAAGTCTTTTAAAGCTCTGATGTAATCAGAATTCAAAAAGAACTGAAAAGAGGGAGTTGTGTTAGGAAATGCGAGCTCTATCTTCAGCACTAGTTGCATGAGCTGTATGGTGAACCACAAATATAGGTTTCCTTTATATCACAAACCACCATTGTGTTTTGCTGTTCTAGTCACACTTCTTACAAACTCTTTCCATCATCACTCTACTAAATTTTTCTTCTCCATTCTTTCCCCTCAGCTGTGGCAGGGATGGGAGGGGCATGCTGGAATGCAGTGCTCACTCTCTCCCACTTTCTTCTTTAGATTTAGAGCAATAGTCAAACTGTGGGTCTTTGACAAAGGAAAAACACATACTCCTGGACAACAGGATATTGTTGAAAGTTCATTCTAGAGCTCTCACTGCTGCTGTCCCAGCCTCTTAACTTGGATCTTCTTCAAGGGTTATCAGGAGGCTTGAGGTTTCGACTCGCTTTGGTGGCTTTCTAGGTGGATAAAAATGAGCTGTAGGTTCCTGGCCTTGATAGAGCAGCCAAATCCTCTAAATAATAATAATAAAAAAGTCTTTAGTACTAAACTGCCATCTGATACATCCGTAAAGCTAGTTCCTACTATACACTATTGTTATGGTTGTCAAGCAGTTCTTCTGTGTAAATCTTGGGATCAGTGGTTTAAGTCCCCATGCTGATCTTTGATTGCTGAATCTCATTCTTTCAAGACGACAAGAAGGGCTCTCATCACCTCCTGGCTCAGGGGCTTCAAATTAAATCCTTTCAACTCTGGTTTACTTTGGTCTTTCAAGAGGTAAGAGAGCTTCCCCGTCAGCTGCTTCTGGAGTTTCTCTATCTCATCATCTAGATTCTAATGAGTCTTTTTGAAACATATGCCTTGTCCATGGTGAGGAGCTTGATGAAGATATTTTCAAAGCAAATCATCACTTTTATTGCATGGGCTGGTGTCTCTCTGCAGGGCCATCAGGGCTTCCTGGTTCTGTTTCCTTTTCAAGGGGAGGTCCACTCTCTGCAACTTGTTGGCCAGTGCCTCCTTAGCCAGTTCCTCTACCTCCCCAAGGTAGGACAGCATGTCTCTGCTTTTGGCCCCACTATGACTTCAGCAACAGTGTAGTCCAGCAGTCTCATGATGGGCATGTACTCTCTTGCTGTCTCTTTATTGCTTTTCTGAGAGTGATTTTATACTGACCCTGAGGGCTCATGAATGTGACAAAGAACATGTAAACTTACCTTGATGCAGCCTTATTATATGAAGATCGAAAAAAGGAGACAGTTCATTTGTAATAGTTCTAATATAATACATATCAACTCTACTATATATTTTTGTAATAAGATATTTGCTACATATATTGAACATATATATATATATACACACACACATATATATATATACACATATACATATGTATACATACATTGGAAAAAGTATGAAGGACTCAAGAATTCACAAATAACCAGCATACTATGTTGCTAAAGTTCCTTATTATATTTGATTGTTTGGATTTTGGAATGTATTATCCCATAAAGACCAGTGTTCAAAATGCTGTTAGATTTCAGACCAGTTCATGAAAGTCATAACGTGCCTGAACTATTTAACTAATACTTTAGCATAATTTGTAGATATTTCTGTGGCAAAATGTATTAGAGTATTGCAACTTGAGATGTCAGGAATATATCTTTCCTTCACCCAGTATTGGTAGCAAAGTTTATTTATTCTCCCTTCATAGCCTTGACTGTTCCCCTACCAGTTAATAAGTGAGATTAGTGCTTTAAGCCACTGATGTTGGCTCCATGGTCTGGAACAGGGACTTTGATGTTGGAGTGAGAGAAAGAACAGAGATGCTGGGGTGAAGATTTGAAAGAGAATCATGGGGACATAGACAATATTTAGGTTCTCTAGGGGCTGGTTTTGGTTCCTTCCCCTCCTCCTTTCCACAACACAAAACTTTCTTATACTTAACTAGATGTGGTCTGGTGATATAGCAAGAGAAACAAAAGGAAAAAAAGAGCCCATTTATTGGCACCATCAAAAAGTGAAAAGACCTAATACATTAAATCCTCTTTGGATTACTTACAGGGCAGTGGATTTGGGCCGCTCACTGCAGAAATGGGAATATGGTTATTTTGTGTGTTCTAGGAATTTAAAAATAAGACTTAACTAATTTCTTTTGCCCGTTTCAATTCCTCCAATTTGGAGAGGTTTAATGGTAATGGGATTTGAAGATCTTCCATGCCTCTTGAATTCATTGACATAGCAGAAGAAGTGGGGAAGGAAGAAGCCAGAGTCCAGTAGGAGCTGGGCTGGAGCCAGCACAGTGACTGGAAATGGCAGTGGCAATGACACGAACTCCTTTTTTTGAGCCAGCCAGAACTTCTGCTAAGGACTCTTGTGGAGGACTGCCAGGGACAGGAACTATGGAGGGCCAGAGCTGCTGGGAGCAAGCTGTGTGGAAGCTAAACATTTATTGTGAGTGAGGAGAGGAGGATCTTTGCCTGAGGTAGCCTCTTCTGTTTTGAAGGCTTGAGAATGTGGGTGTTTACTGCATTAACTATGTGTGCCAACTCTGTGGCTACTATGATGGCTTTGACCTCAGTTTTCTGGTATTTGAATAAATGTTCTAGCTATGTTCACCATGTAGAGAGCCTGTTACATTTTGTGATTAATAACCACATCAGCATATTTATAGTTACTATAGGCATTGTGAATACTGCATTGTTGATATAAGAAGTGCCTCTCCAAATGAATTATTATATAGTAAATTAGCATCTATACTTGGGAAAAGAAAAAAAAAACACCCGATACATAAGACTTGTACCTAAATAAAATTTATTAATGGGTATTTTATACTACAAATTGAAGCCTTACGAGGGTTGGGGACAGTAGGGTGCTATAAGTCATTCGATTATCAGGATGATGATTTGGTAGCTACTAAGATGACTTTACAGTGTTTCCCTTTTGGGTAGGAAAAGTACTATCTTTGATGTATTCAAGTATATTCTCTTGCTTTGGGGGGCTCAAGGATGGTGATTATTAGTGAAATACACTGTTAATCTCTTTCCTTCACTTCCAAACTTCTGAATATTGTAATTGGTTGAGGTGGATAAGAGGTCTAGGATTGGAAATCATTCCCATTCTCCTCTCTCCTTTACTTGAGCTCTGCTGACATAAGAATGTGAAAGATTTTCTCTATCATTTTATGTTTTTTTAAAATGTGTTTGGGTGCAGACAGACTGGCAAAATTATAGTTAAGCAGACAAAGGTATACTTTTTTGGGCTCCTTTTAGGAATGAAAGCAAACAAGAGGGAGAAGCAATCAAAACTACATAGGTATACAGGAAAATAATAAATTTGTATGGATGTATGTATTCCCAGGTAGTGCTTGTGCCTAAATTGTCTGGCCATTGCCAGGAGGATGGTCTTGGGTTATTCTCTCAAGTGAGAGATCAAAGGCCCTTTGAGAGAGGTACTTAAAGCTTTCCCCTTGGTATTCCACACATAAATTTCAACACAGATTTTAGAGGGTAGGGGATTATAAGTTTCCAACACACAAAGATCTCACCATGTTGGAAAAGACCTTAAGTATCATATAGCTACATATAAGTGTGAGCATATATAAACACATTCTCTAGTAAGAAATATCAGTTTATCTACTTTCCTAGAGGAAAGATTATATTTGTAATTGAAAAAATCCTTATGTACAATCATAAGTGTAATAGCATCTTCAAAGCAGATAGTATTTAAAAAAAATTGTGACATCAGAGTTTAATAAGCCCTACATTAGATCACATCAGTAAGAATTTCAAGAGATGAGAAGGTGGGAATGGGTAGAGAGCTATTTTTAAATAAACTATCCACCTTATTAGAACTCTCCTTCTCATAATTTTTCCACATTTTTATGGTCATGAAAATTTGGATTCTTCTGGAAGATGATGCATCCCTTGTCATTCTCTCTAGTACTAAATACACTTTAAAGAAAACACACCTATTCTTCGCTCTCAATATGCTGGGCCAGGAGGAAGGTAAACCATGATTCTTATTCATCATTGACATTTTCGGACTCTCACCTTAAGATAATTACTTTAAAACCTTTCCCATTTTGAAGATTACTCCAGCTCCATCTATATCCTGGAAACAGTTATCCATTAAGTCCTCAGGCTGACCTTCTTTTTCAAGGAGTTAAAAATTTGGCACCATCTTCCTTTCCAGTACAACTCCTATTCCTATATTTAGAGACTTAAATATACATATTAATATCCTTTGAAATAATATCTCTTCTCAGTTTATCAAAATCCACCTCCCATGAGTTTCATTTTTTACTTTAGCCATGCTCAGGGATGTTCATACTCTATTCCACCTATACAGTCCGAAAGTACCCAATTCCTCCCTCTGACCACAACTACCTATCTGTGCCTTAGCCCTCCTAAACTTTTCCTTAGTCTTCTTTGAAATCTCCAGCCTCCACCCCTTTCTACATTATCACCCTGACAGCCTCACTTTCTCCTCAAAAATCTTAACTCATTATTTAACTATTTATACTTTATGCTGTCCTCAATTTTTGAAACTCTTATTTCTCCACCCCCTTTGCCACTCATCCCTTTTTACAACTAAATCCTGGATGCCTCTCTTTGTTTGCCTTCCCCCCTACTCAGCTGTTGTCACCTAGGAGGGCTCACAGAACCATACTGAGTGCCTTCCAAATTTATTATTTAATCTGAATTTGGTACTCCTAGTTATACAATAATCCTTTTACTTTTTGCTGATTCACTTTTATCTCCTCTAGCTACTTTTACTCTCCCATTCAGGCTAGAGCATTTACTCAAATTTTACCAAAAAAATATGATTTCTCACTAACTCCCTCTTCTCCCCAACTACCCATCTCAAATAATTTCAACCCCCTATTCTCACATCTTCTGCCCCAGCTTTGGAGGAAAGACTCTCTCCTTAGTTAGGCTAACTCATCAATTTTTAAATAAATGTATTTTTTACAAACATGTATCCCCTCCTTTCTACTGCATCTCCTAAATGAATAATAATTATTTAATTAATACACATATGGATAAACAAAAAGGAAAACTGTCAGCATCAATATACTTGGTCTAGCAAAACAAATTTACACATTGGTCAGATCCAGAAATGTCTGTTTTATTCTGCGTTTTAGGTCTATCACCTTTATTAGTCCTCTTGATTTGTGTTCTATAATTGCATTGATTAGAGCTTCACAGACTTTCTAAATTGTTTTTATATATAATACTGTTGACATTGTATAGTCTCCACATTCTGATGACTTCACTCTGGATCAGTTAATAGGGGTCTTCCCAGTTTCCTCTGAAACTGTATTTTTCATCATTTCTTATGATACCATAATATTCCATCATACCTATACCACAATCTATTGAGATTTTCTTGATTACCTAGTCAGCACCTTTAGTTTTCAGGTTTTAGCTATTCCAAAAAAAATTCTACTATAAATATTTTTGTACATAGTCATCCTTATATCCTATTTGTATATATGGGTCCTTTGAAAATATATATATTGGTGTGTATAGGTCAGGTGGTGATATAGCTGGATTATGCACTGATGAGTAAATTTTTGCAATCTCTACATTTATATTTTTTGTCCCATACCCTCCCGTCTCATCTGGGAGTTTTTTTCCCCTCTCCCTGGCTCATTCCATAGTGCCTACAACCATGGTTAGATCAGTTTTCTTAAAACATACATAAAATTTAATTTGACCATAACCTCTTCCCAAACAACTGTCCTATATTTTTTGTCCTTTTCACAGGTAAATATAAAAAGGAGATATTTTAACTCCATTTCTGCTTCGTCACTCTCTGCTTTTTAATGCCCTCATATGTTTGCTTCAGACAAACCAACTGTTCCACCAAAAGCTCTCTAAGATTGTTAAGAATAACTTAGCTGCTCAGTCCTCATTCTTTTTGATTTTCCTGTAGTATTCCACACTGTTGGTCATCCCCTTCTACAGGATTCTCTCTTCTTTCTGAGTTTTTGTAATACTATTAATTTCCCTATTTTCCTCCTGCCTTTGCAATTGATCCTCTTAGCAGAGAACCTTAACTCACTTTACTAAAACGAATTGATCTCTCACAAGCTCCCTCTTCTCTCCAATTGCCTTAAATTACTTCAACATCATCCCAAATTCTTACTTCCTTGTGGTCCCAGTTTTAGAAGAAAGATCCTTTCCTTTGTTAGGTCAGTCTTTCTATTTCTAAGTTAATTTAATTTTATAAGCATATATTCTCTCCCTTCCTTTGCCTCTTATGTATCAGCAAGCACCCTAGCATACCTAGGATGACTACTAGCACAGGTTCTTAGATCTGCTTTTCTAAAGGAAAGCAACTCAAAATGGGTTAAGAATCTTACTTTAATCAATCAAACATATATCATTTACCTAGTTCAGGGGGAAAAAGTCGGCACCCTGAACTTCAGAGAATGCAAACAGAATATAAGCAGAAGTTATAAACAGACAAAGAAATAGATCAGCAGATGGGCTTCCAACCATCTGACCATTACATCCATACCTAGTCAGCTATCAGAGAGGGAAGCACCAACATCTGGGTTTTTCAAAGCTGAGGGACTCAACGGCTTCCCAGAGTCTCCTCTGGCCAAATCACACAACTCTTTCCAAAGTGAGCCCCAAAGCAAAACCTCATACATCAGGATGTATATAGCCTTCTCCTGGATAAGAGAATATCACATCCTTCTTGACCCACTGCCCAGTCACAAAGTAATAAGGCATGGGCATTCCTGAAGAACAAGCCTCCTGCCACAGGCTCCATGTGACCACATTCAGCCTATTAGGGGGCAGAACATACTTTCAAATCAGGGAAGGTTCTCAGAGCCACTTAAGCCTCTCAAAGGGGCTAGGGGCAGGGAAGATCTTCAGGTTCCCATAACACCCTACCAAATGAACAATAAGTAACTACATAAATAAAGCAATCTCATTTGCAGGACTGTCATTCTTAACCAATCACTTAATTGTGGATGTGCCCAAAAATCTGTTCTGAGTTCTTGTGTCTTTTTATTCTACATTCTTCTCTTCTTGCTGATATGATCCACTTTCATGGGTACAATTATCATCTCTAAGTAGAAGAGTCCCAAATCTACTTACCTAGCTTTCAGCTCTCCCTGGAGCTCAAGTGGCATCACCTTCAAATTTTCATCCCTCTTTAGTCCCATATTTAATCAGTTGCTTAATCATTTCAGTTCTACCATCAGCACTACATCTCTTATTTTCATTTCTTTTTTTCCCATTAAAACGGCCAACACCCAATCCTAGACTCTCTTTGCTCCTTGCTTGGACTTTTATAGTATTTTTCCAATTGGTCTCCCTTTGTTAAGGTACATCCCTCTCCAATCCATCATCCAAACATCTGGAAAATCCAAACTTCTAAAATGTAGGTCTGCTCATGTCACTCCCTTGATCAAAAAGCTTCAGTGACTCATATTTCCCCTAAGCTAAAGTAACAGCTCCTCTGTCATTTAAAGTCCATAGTAGTCTAACTTCAATTTCACTTTCAAGACTGATTTCATAATTATTCATTACTTACTCTGTGTTTTAGTCAATGAGGACTACTTGATATTCCCCCTAAATTCTATCTCCAGGCTTTGTACCTATGCCTGGAATATCTCCCACACCTGGAATGCTCTCCCTCATCTCCTACAACTCTTGATCTGGATCCCTAGCTCCCTTCAAGACTAAGCTTATGTGCCAACTTTGACATAAGGCCTCCTCTGATCTTTACTAGTTCTTAGTTCTTTTTTTTCCCAAATTACTTTTTGTGCTTAAAATATACTTATCTGTATGCAAGCTTCCCCACTGTAAAGTGTCATTTCCTTGAGGCTAGAATTTCTCTTACTTTTCTCTTTTATTTACAGTGCCTAGGTCTGTGTCTGCCATATAATAGATGCATATTTAATTGAGTTGAAAATAAAAAGGGGACTGTAGGATCATAGGTTCCATATAGTCATATCTGCTGTGTCTATTTCATACGGTTGTGTGTATCAAATGGGATAATGGAGATCAGAACATTTTGAAAATTTAAAACCACTATACAAATTACAAGTGTTATTAATGAAGTGATGAATTTCAATAGCCTTAAATGGAAATTGGCCCTGTATTCCAAATGGAATAATTTTCATACATTTTTGAGAATGTGAGAAGAGTGAGACAAATGAATTTTCATTGTAAACATTTTATTTGCACATCAGTAAGTCAAAACAGCTGAATGAGCAGCTGGAGGCAACTAGGGAAAGAGAGAAATTGGCTGTCAATTGGAAGCCTTCTGTCCAGATTATATGGGGATATTTTGCCAGCTGCTCTTAAGAGGAGGGTTTGGGATGACTGCTGCCCTCTAATTTGGTAATATGGGCATTGCACATGAAGGAAGCTAAGTATTTTTCAGCCCATTCTTGCTCTTGTCCTTCCTATTTCCCTGACCTCCTCCCCAAACTAGTGAAAGTATTAGATAACCATTAATTCCCTAGGAAGTGTCTAAAGCTAAAGCTATGATTACCAGTTTGCTGGAACATAGAAAGCTAAGAGGAAACCCTTGAGGGAATCAAGAAATTTTCAGAAGAGAGAAAAAGCTACTATCACTTTGCTTTAAGAGTCTTAATAAGTATGGTTTTTTTCCCCATCTCCAAAGGATGGAGTTAAAAGCTGTAATTTGATGAGAAGCAAAAGGAGAAACAATAATGTTATTTTTTGGAGTGAGTGGAATGGATGTCTGTGTGAATGAAGACATGGACATTAATATACTGCTATATGCTGCCTTTTTCAGGGAGGTCTAGTGACAAATAAGACCCGGTGGTTCATATTGTCCTTATTTAGATGTATACTGCTATTGATGATGCTTTTTTTTGAACCTCCAGAATAGAATTCAATTTCCTAAATTCCTTTGCTCTTGGCTGTAGAAAAGGATTAGGGAATGAGGGAGGGAAGAGATAACTCAAACTGCTGAACAGGAGGGCATGTTCAAGTTTAGAGAGTAACTTCAAGGTTATGTCAACCTACCAAAGGGGGCTATAGCATTTTGAGCATTGGACTCTATTTCTGGAGCTTTTCAGAGCTTACATTACAGGAAGAAGAGAAAGGAAATGATGATATGATTTAGTATCCATTCAAAGAAGTCTGAAAATGAAATCATTAGAGGTGTTTATTACATGAAAGTAAATGGAAGCTGTGTTGATGCTTCATGATTTTTAAGCTGAATTCAATCAAATTAGATAAATTCTATTGGGGTCAATGGAGACTGTATGGAAAATAACAGAATTTCATAAAGAGAATCTATAGAAGGTTTGATTACTTCTGAATACTGGGCTCTCCATAAACCACTAATATACAATACATTCCTTGTTAGAGCATCTGCTGTGACCAATTAAATTTATTTGTGACAATAGGAAACAAAGAATAGCTATAGGAAAAGCAAGGTTACAATTTGTTAGAGTAGATCTACTTTGGTTTCTCTGTCACTACCTAATGATGTATGTTTACCATAGTGGTAAAAATAGAGATACAATTTTTTCTTTTCAAAAGTTTTTTTTTTAAATTATCTAACCAGATAATGAAAACCTAGAAAATCAAAACACCATTATTGTGTCAAAAATAGTAATCTGTTAATCCAATCAACTCATTTCTTAGAAATAATGATGGACAGGTACTGTGGTATGGATGCTTCAAAAGGACTCCTACTCAAAATTTTTCAGGTTTGGTAGCAAGAATAATATGGGAGGTATAGACAAAACACTATGATCTCTCAGCATCACCTCTCAGATTCACAAAAGAGACATAACTAAACTGAAGTGCTTGTTTGATAACTTTTCTGTCTTTTGAGTTTAACATTTCTATAGGATTGAAGAGGTAATTAAATGTTTTGATTTAAGAAGTCTCCTTCTGAGCTTCAGGCTGTAAGTGGGAATGAAAGTAGACTAAAACTCATGAACAGGGTCAAGAAATAATGTTCTACTTGATTGTATTAATAAGCACTTGAAAGCAGGATCTCTCGTCCCCCAAATAATCAGGACTAAGAGAAAATTCAGAAACAGTAAAGAAAACTCTTAATGTATTTCCTTACTGATTAAATAAACACTGGGATACAAGTTCTCCAGGGTATTTTGAATAGAAACACGGCAGATTTGACCAGTTGCCTGTCTTAATTATAGTAAGTGGAAAACTTAAAATCATAAATGTATTGATCTTTTATTTATTTTACTACCTGTATGGTAGGACATGCTCAGGGCACTGGGCTCCATCCCTTCAGGCTTTGTTGAATTATCACAATTCAATACTTTGAAATAGACATAGAAAATGGAGATGTTATTTTACAGAGTCTTTGTAGCCTAGGGGAAATGAGACTGTTGTTAATAAGACCCAAACTAAGGTTGTGCTTGTGCTTCTTATGCTGTGTGAATAGGTAGCAGGTTAGCTATTCCAGCATTGCATGAATTCCAAGGTCATATGGGTAACTCTGGATGATAGAGCAATTGGTTTCAGAATGGAAAGGAGAAAGGGATTAGAATGATGATATATCTCATGGTTCCAATAGCAACTTCATTACTGTGAAAAGTCTAGTAGAAACAATATGACATGAAGGAATGACAAGTCCTCAGCCAAAGCAGTTATAATTCCTCCCAATCCCCAAGAACATATGTGTGTGTGCATGTGTGCATGTGTGTATGTATATATGTACATGCATGTGTGAATACACACATACAAACCACACATGCATGCACACACATATTCCTATGGATCCAGCAGGAAGCTGGCACACTTTCAGGGTAGATGAAATCACAGAAATGGAGAACTCTTATCTGGTCTCAAGATACTAGAAGGCAAAAGTTCAAGAAGGAAGAGCATATTTATATTCTGTCAAATTAAATTTGAGATTATCCATCGTTAGCGTAACATATCATCAATGTGACCCCATCCTTATGAAGTATTATCAGAATATTTCAAAAGAGCTCAGCAGTCCTGGGGATATATGATTCAAAGTATGGGTTGGATGAAGGAGAACTAGAGGCAAGACAGATTTACAATACTTTAATGACAGTAGAAAGGTCATCAGACAGAGCACAATACTTTACTGACACTAGGTGGGAATACAAGTGCTTCAGAAGCTTCCCTGGTATTATTGTTAATGTCTGGCTGCCAGATTCGCAATCACCCACTTTATTACTACGAGTTCTTGAAGCTGTTCACAATAAGAAGCTTGTAGAAATCTCTGACATGGCAATTTCCTCTTGGTGAAAAAAGAAAAAATATATTCTCACAAAATACTTCTCTTTGTCTCCCCCCCCCATAAAAAAAAGGCAGTCAAATAATCAAGCAGATCCACATGGCCACATGGGCAGCTTTAGTCTGCCTTTTAATTTACTTTTCATTCATAATCTTACTGGTGATTGCACATTTTTATAATGGGCAGCATCTTTCATTCCTTCATTACAGTAGAAATTCAGTGCTGTAATTTTAAAGAAGTTGAATGTAGTGGTGGGGGTGGTAAAAACCCTTTGCAACTATTAAAAGACTATTTTTAAAGTTGGTAAATTATTTAAAGTCTGACGTTAAAATATGGAGACAGCATAGGCATAGAAAGGTAGGGAGCTATATAATAAATCTTTTTCAAGAGGATTTCGCAAAACTCTTTTTGGTAGATTGTTGTATGAGTGGGTGGCATGTTTCGACTTTCTGATGTTCATATTCATTTCATTCCTTAGCTAATTTAAACACTACTGACTGTAGTGAGTGTTCCAAAATAACACATATCCAATCATGTTTGGGTATCAGGGTGCTTATACTCAGCATGACTCTGGGCTTTGTGGATCAAAGTCACAGACAGTTAATTTGTACATTGCCCTATAATCCATCATAAAATCACATTTTAATGCCCCCAACATTTGCAGCTTTTATGTTTTTGTGAATAAACATTATGTTTGACTTTCTAGTTAAAAAAATTTGAGATTAGAGAAAATGTAGTCTTCATTGCCATTGTGAGCATATACTAGGCAGTTTTTAAGGATACAGTTTTAAATACTCCCACTTTCCCTTTTGAATAAAAGTATAAAAAGGTGGGTACCATTATGAATACATGAGAATCAGGACTGTGCTGTGAAGATTCCCTGGAGGCTAATGTGAAAACTGAGTTTGCAGAATAGGAGGCCCATTTTAGAAGTGTTATCATGTCTCTTCTAGTGGTCTGTATGGACTTGAAATGATAGGAAATTAATTTATTGACCAAACAGCATCTGATATTCCCTGAGAGGCCTATCTGTGTCTTGAATTAGAAATAGAAGATGATGCCTTCAGGACTCCTGGAGATGAGAATATCTTGCCTTTTTATAGTACTTTGCTATATATTTTCTCACTGAATTGCCATTGTCTAATTTGGGTATTATTGTACAAGTACCATCTCTTATGCCTACCTTACAAATAAAGAAAATGATGCTCCTGGAAGTTAAGTAATTTACTCAAGGTCACCAAGCAGCAGAACTGGAACTGAAACCTACCACATTCTGACTGATATACAAATGTAGTTCTGAGCACAGCAGGACATAACTTCCCTAGAAGATTAGTAGATACATTGCTCCCTCTGAGAATTCAGACCAAACCTTTGGAAGGCACTTTTTGACTGCTTTCAGTTTTTGGTGGAGCAGGGGCATGTGGATGAGTTAGGTCAATATTTAAATATCAGATCTGCTCCTGAAATATAATCCACTGCTACTTCTGTCCTTACTGCTATGACACGTGAGAGAATTACTTTGGCTTCTGATGGAAAATGGGAAATAGCCTTTTCCCTCCTCACCTTCACTTTTAATTCTCATGGCAATATATGTGCAAAGTCCACATTACATAAGAATGTCTCCAATTGCAAATATTGCATTTCTTCTAGATCCTAGAAAGATAAGACAGTGAACAAGAAAAGAGGTTCCTATACATCAGAGTTAGTCCTATTGAAACACAGATGCTCATTCTTTCTAGTGGAGATATATCATCTCCAGCTAACTTCTAGACATTCTTGACAACTGAACGTGGAATGTTTTATAAAGTTGTACATTAGATTGATGATAATAATGCTTAGTAAGCCCTTGACACATACTGAATGGGTATGATGGCGTAGGTTCACTATATAGAAGCAGAGAAAATGAATATAGTCTTTCTATACTTAACAATTATTTATTGAAGGAGATTCACCATAGGACAATTAATCATAGAATGGCAAAGAAGAATTGAGTTTCAAGAAAATATTGGACAGGATCATTTAAACAAATTGTCCAAAAGCAAAGGATGCTATATGTGCTCACATATTCAAGGAAAAGACAAACATGTTTGCACATACACACACATACACACACATACACACACACATACACACACACATACACACACACATACCCTATTACTAAAGCTTTCAATTTTTTCAAGATGGCTTTCAAACTCACATTTACTTTTTAATTCCTACTACTTCTATTACCTTTCAGGCCTTTATATTACACTTAATATTAACAGTTTCCTAATTGGTGTGTTTTTTGATCCTTTCTTGATTGAATGGTTATCCTAAAGTTTCTTTTAAGTCCAGGGTGTGCTTATCACTCACTCCATAAGCAAACCTCAAATCAAATTTCACATAATATTGGGCAGGGACAGAAATATCTTCTCTAATATCAGGAGGAAAGTGGTATCTGCCCCTCTACACTGTCCCCTTCATTTAGTGTCTTGCACGTAGCAATCATTTAAATGTTTTTTGAACTCTTCTGACTTTGGGTAAGTCACTTAACTTGTCTAAGCCTTAGTTCTCTTATTAGTAAAATTAGGAAGTTGTCCTGGCTAGTCTATGAAATTCCTTTTAGGCCTAAATAAACCAATAGATGTAAACTTTGTGAGTGTAGGAACTGGATTACTTTAAAAAAATTGTATACACAAGCACCTAGCACAATGTGTGGCATATAACTGCTTCATAAATTTTTGTTGCTTGATTTAAATATCCGAATCCAAGGTATGGAAAGGAAGAAGAAAGAAGGTTCTGAAAAAAGAAAAAGATTGCATTTCAAAAACCAAAAATATAGTCAGAGGTGAGGGGCAAAAATCTCAGATAAAAATAGTGGACATTAACTTGCTGTTGGAAGAAATGGGGAGCCAACAAGGCATTTGTGAATGGGAATAGTAGTTCTTAGCAAAATACAAGAGAGATTAGATATACTGACTAAATGTAGAGAAATAAGGCTACTTGGGGAGGCACTTGATTTATTTGTTGATTCTGGTTGTTTGCTAAGTAGCTTTGTGGAACAGACTACTGAGTATTGTTTGAACAAGTATAATGGCATCAAGATCAGATCAATTACTCTCAGGACAACTCAAGAGCTCCCAATAGGCACAATCTGCTAGCATAGGAGTTAACAGTTTTAACAGAGGTGATGTGCATAGATGGTGCTTGAGTCCAATTCCTTCTCTTTAGCTCCTTCTTGCGCAGAACACCTTATTTAACCTCCTTTTTACTGACTTCCATCCCATGGTCAGAATCTTTTACATCATCTTTTCTATTCCAATTCAAAATTTGCTGTTCTTAATACAATTCTCTTGGGGCCAAATACTTTACAAGGAAAAGACAAGTCTTCAACACGGATTATTTTAAATAGTTTGCTCATTGAGAACAGACACATATAGTAGAGAGAGTCTCCCAAAGAGCTAATCTTCCATGGAAGATAAAATATCTTAAAGGGAAGAGAAAAAGTTTCAAAAACAGTAAGGGATCAAAATTAAAAAGTGAAATCTTTAAATCCAGAAAGAGCAGAGATTTCTACATTTATTAATGTATGTTAGGCAGGCTGTTTTTAGTTGTGATTTTCATAATCAATGACTTCCATCAAGGTTAAGGGGCCCACTGCTCAGCAGTTTGATGACTTATTCTCTCTTTCAACAGTAGCAATAAAGCTTTCCTCATAATGATTAGTGTGGTTCAGGTGGGAACTGGATTCTCATACACTTCTGCCTATTAAGATGGATAATATTTTAACTGTTGATTAACTAATAATATTTTAACAAATTTAACAGCATTCTAATAGCTAATAACATTTTAACTATTTATTGATAATAGAGATGAGAAAAGAAGAGAAGATAGTCAGACATGGACATCCTTTAAAGAGAGTATTTTGAGGTGGCTAGGTGGCACAGCGAATGGAGCACAGGCCCTGGAGTCAGGAGGACCTGAGTTCAAATGTTGCCTCAGACACTGAACGATTAACAGCTGCATGACTTTGGGCAAGTCACTTAACTCCAATTGCCCTGCCCTCCCCCCTCCAAAAAGGAGAGAGGGAAAGAGAGAGATAGAGAGAGATAGAGCGAGAGAGAAAGAAAGAGAGAGAGAGGAGATTGAGCAGATTTTGGTGATGGTTTAATGATAATGATAACAGCTTTCCTTTACCACCTACTATGTGTTAGGAACTTAGCTCAATAGCTTCTCATAACAACCTATTCAGGATCTAAGTATTATTATCATCCCTATTTTGTAAATCAAGAAAATGAGACAGGCAGAGTTTAAGTGATTAACTCAGGGTCACACAGCCAATAAGGGTCTGAGACCAAATTTGAACTCAGATCTTCCTGACTTCAGTCCCAGAGTTCTATCTACTCTGCCCCTCAGCTGCCTCTTCATAGGTGAGAAAGAAAGCAAAAATGACTTTGAAAGCATAAGGGTAATTTTTCAGAGAAGAAATCTTCAGAGAAGAATTTTGGCTTCTGTTTTAACTGTTTTAACCCTGAGTCTGGGAGACACCTAATTAGAGAGAGAATGCTTAAAATAGTTTTACATAATCTTTCTGTATTGTGACAAATTACACACTGAAAGTGGGAGGGAGACAAGCAAACATTATAGCACTGTCATTTTATCTTTAGGAAATGCTCTGGAAAAGGAAAAGGGTTTAAAAATTACTCATACTTCCTTCTTAGTATTTAAAGCATAGAAATGAGTTATAGATAGTTCTATGGAGCCTCACCGTTCTTTGAGGCTCAAGCCACTACATCTCCAGGCTGATGAATTGAGAGTTGTTCATTTTTGCTGTTAATCACAACTGCTTCCAAGTCCGTCTTTCTGCTGGAAAATGATCTGGAGAAGTCATATTGTAACTGCTTGTGTCTTCACTCTATCTCTACATTAGAAAGGACTCAATATTTTTCATATTAAAGGTTGTTAGCACTAATGACAACCTCTTGTTCTTTCTACTTGGAGAAAGCATACATCTGCGGAGGTATCAATGTTTTTGAAAGGTTAAAAAAAAGAAGGGAGGGACTAAGGAGGTTTTTAAAAATATTATTATTTTAATTGAAAGATAAAAAGAAATTAGAGTGAATACAGATTTGATGGAGTAGCGGAAATGAAAATCAAATTATTTTGACTTGAGAAGAGAGTTAGTACCAAGGAAGTATACTTTATATCCCTCCATGCACTCCACAATCTAACTACATTGGCCTACTTATGTCTGTGTTGCTCACACATGGTACTCTATCCCCTGACTGTGCCTTTGCATTGTCTGTGTGTCGTGTATCTCCTTACTTCTGCTTACTGACTTTCCTATCATCCATCATAATTAAGTTCACACTCCACCTTTTATAATAAACCTTTCCTATTTTCCCTACTACAAGAGACTTCCCTCTGTAAAATTAACTTCTTGGATATACATAGTTATCTACATGTTGTTTCTTTTCCTTTCTGCAACATTAGAATATGCATTTTTTGAGGGCAGGGGCAAGGTTTTTGTTTTCCTTTGTATATACAGTTCTTAGCATAGCACCTGAGACTTAGTAGGTGCTTAATAGATGTTTGCTTCTTGTTGGTAGACCATTTGTTCAAGAAGTCTACTAGAGAAAGCAGAGAGAAAACAAGGATGTTAGTGGGCAAGGCCAAAGGAAGGAATTTTCAGTATGGGAAGAAATCTACATGGTTGAAAATAAAAGGGAATAACTCATTGGAGAGAGAGAGATTGAAGATGCTTGAGGAAAGATAATTGAAGCAATGGAGAAACAAAATCCTAAAGGAGAGATTCAGCAATCATGTCAGTGTAATTTACTCTATTGGTGGCAGCTGTCATCTCTTCAGTGAAGTGTGTGAATGTGAATAGTGATTTAGAACTTTTCTATTTATTTTCAGAAAGTAGGATTTAATTAAACATATAGAACCATTGAATTTCTTTTTTAAAAAAATGGCAAAATCAACTCTTTTATTTACTTCTCCAAAGAGAACTTTTGATCCAATCTTCTATTTAACTGTAACTAAATAAAGAATTCCCACCGAATGTTCAATAAGTTTATGGACAACCATTTAGCTGATACAGTGCATAAACCATGGACAGTTACTACACATGGATTGTGAACCAGGTCCCAAATTAAATAGAAATGAACTGTCCTGGTTTGTATTTGAGAATTTTTATGGTGTTTTCAGTGATGCAAAACTTATCTCAAAGAATAGCTCTTTTATCATTAATGTTCTTTCTTTATTTTTAAATTTTAATATCTCATTTTTCCCACTTAACATATAAAAACAATACTTAACCTCCATTTTTTGTAATTTTGAGTTCTCTTCCTCCCTCACTTCCTCCCTTCTCTTCTCTATCACTCACAAGGCAAGAAATTCAATAAATTCTTCCCTTATCAATGGTTTTGATAGGAACACATATACATGTTCCCCTAAATTGCTTATGGTGTCATCCTTAATGTTTAAATAATGTGCCCATTTTGAGCTTACCTTGATGTGTGGTGGAGGTATTGGTCTATACCTAGTTTCTGCCCAACTTCATTCCAGCTTTCCCATTTGTTTTCATCAAATGGTGAGTCTTTGTCCCAAAGGTTTGGATCTTGGGTTTATCAAATATTTGATTACCATGGTCATTTTTTACTGCGTATTATGTAACTAATCTATTACAGGTACCCACTACACTATTTCTTAGCCAATAACAGAATGTTTACATGATTACCACTTTGTTATACAGTTTGAGACGTGATACTGCTATGGTACCTTCCTTCATATTTTTTTCATTAATTTCCTTGATATTTTACTCTTCCAGATGAATTTTGTTATTACTTTTTCTAGGACTGTAAGATAATGGTTTCGTACCTTAATTGGTATGTGCAGAATAAGTAAATTAATTCAGGTAGAAGTTTCATTTTTTATTATATTGGCTCAGCTTACCCAGGAGCAATTAATACTTCTCCAATTGCTTTGATCTTACTTTACTTGTGTGAAAAGTGTTTCATAATTGTGTTTGTGTAGTTTCTACATTTGTCTTGGCAGGTAGATTTGAAAGTATTTTATTGTCTATAGTTATTTTAAATGGAATTTCTTGAACTCTTTCTGCTGGACTTTGTTGATCACATATAAAAATGCTGATGATTTCTCTAAGTTTTTTATCCTGCAACTTTGCTAAAATTATTAAATATCTCAACTAGTTTTTTAGTGGATTCTTTGGGATTCTCCAAGTATACCATCATATCATCTGCAAGGAGTGAGAGTTTTGTTCCCTTATTGCCTATTTTAATTCTTTCAATTTCTTGCTCTTCTCATTGCTAGTTAATATTTGTAACACAATATTGAATAGTAGTGGTGATAAGGGGCATCCTTGTTTCATCTCCTCCCCCTGATCTTTTGGGAAAACTTCTAACTTATCTCCTTCACATGTAATGCTTAATTTTGATTTTTAGAAAAAATAATACTTAAAATTTTAAGGAAAGCTCCATTTATTCCTGTGCTTTCGAGAGTATTTAATAGGGCTGAGTGTTATATTTTATCAAATTTTTTTTCTGCATGTATTGAGATGATCATAAGATTTTTGTTAGTTCTGTTATTGATATGGTCAATTATGCTGATACTTTTCCTAATATTGAGCCAGCCTTGCATTCCTGGTTTAAATCCTCACTTCACCCCCTGTTATAGCATATAATCTTTGTAATATATTGCTGTAATTTCCCTACTATTGTCTTATTTAATTTTTTTAATCAATATTCTTTAGGGAAATTGATTTATAGTTTTATTTCTCTGTTTTTAGTCTTCCTGGTTTAGGTATTAATACCATATTTGTCTCATAAAACGAAATTTACAGGACTCTTTCTTGGCCTATTTTTTCAAATAGTTTATAAAATATTGGAAATAGTTGGTTTTATTTTTTTTTAAATATTGTTTCGAGTTCATTTGGTCTTGGAAATTTTTCTTAGGGAGCTCATTGATGACTTGTTCAATTTCTTTTTTTAAAAAGAGACTTATTTAAATATTTTACTTTTTCTTCTGATAATCTAGGCAAGTTATATTTTTATAAATATTCATCCATTTCACTTAGATTGTCACATTTATTGGCATATAATTGGGAAAATATCTCCTAATAATTTATTTCTTTTCTTCTTAATTGGTGGTGATTTCATTCCTTTTATTTTTGATACCAGTAATTTGGTTTTATTCTTTCTTTTTCTAAAAATCTATTTAACAGTTGATTTATCTGTTTTGTTGGTTTTTTTAAGAAACCAACTTCTAGGTTTCTTTATTAGTTCAATGATTGTCTTACTTTCAATTTTATTAATCTTGCATTTGATTTTCAGGATGTCCAAACTGGTGTTTAACTAGGGATTTTTAATTTGTTCTCTTTCTAGTATTTTTTTGTATGCCCAATTTGTTTATCTGATTTCTTATTTTATTTATGTAGGCATTAAAAGATATAAAGTTTCACCCAAGTACTACTTTGGTTGCATCCCATAAATCTTGGTATGTTTTCTCATTGTTTCCATTCTCTTTCATGAAATTTTTGATTTTTTCCCATGATTTGTTCTTTAACTCATTCTTTAGGATCGGATTATTTAGTTTCCTATTCATTAAATTTTATTGCATCATGATCTAAAAATATTACATTTAATATTTCTAATTTTCTGCATTTGGCTGTGAGGTTTTTATGCCCTAAATGTTCAACTCATGTGCCACTGAGAAACTGGTATATAATTTTCTCTTCCCATTCAATTTTTTTTCCCCAAAGTTTTATCATATCTAATTTTTCTAAAATTCTATTCATCTCCTTAACTTCTCTCTCTCTCTCTCTTTTAAAATTTGTCTAGTTCTGAGAGGGAAAAATTGAAGTTTCCCTTTAGTATGGTTTGTTTATTTCCCACTTGACCTCATTTAATTTTTCCTTTAAGAACTTGGATGCTAGGGGTCGCTAGGTAGCACAATCAATAGAGCACTGCCCTGGAATCAGGAAGACCTGAGTTCAAATCCGACCTCAGATACTTAACACTTACCAGCCGTATGACCTTGGGCAAGTCACTTAACTCCAATTGCCCTGCCTTCTCCCCTCCAAAAAAGCAAAAAAAAAAAATTGGATGCCATTCCATCTTGTATATATTTACCTCCACCTTATTTCCCCTTGTTTATCCTTTTCTTTCTCTCTTCTTTCACTCCATCCCTCCTCAAAAGTGTTTCGATTCTGGCAATTGCCTTCCCCAATTTGCCCTTTTTTCTGTCAGCCCCCTTCTTCTCTTTTTTCCCTCCCCTCTTACTTCCATGAAGGGTAAGATAAACTTTTGTAGCAAAATGAGTCTGTATATTATTCCTTCTTTCAGCCAATTCCAAAGAGATTAAGATTCAAGTGTTACCTGCCATTGCCTCCCCCCATTTCCCCTTTATTATAAAAACTTTTTTGTACCTCTTTTATGCAAGATAGTTTATCCCATCCTACTTTTCACTTCCTCCTTCTCCCAGTGCATCCCCCTTTCTCATCCCTTAATTTTATTTTGTCTTCTTAATATATTGTCCCATGAAAGTCAAACTTGCACTAATGTCCTCTGTCTATATATATATTCCTTCTAATTACAATAATAATTACAAGATTCTTATGCATTATGTATACAATCTTTCCATGTTAGATGTAAATACTTTAATCTTGTTGAATCTCTTATGATTTCTCTTTCCTGTTTACCTTTTTAAGGTATTTATATCTGAAACTCAAATTTTCTATTCAACTCTGGTCTTTTCATCAGGAATGCTTGAAAATCCTCCGGTTAATTAAATGTCATTTTCTTCCCTAAACAATTATACTGCTTTGTTTGGTAGGTGATTCTGGTTGTAATCCTAGCTCCTATGCCCTCTGGAATATCATTTTCTAAGCCCTCCAATCCTTTAATGTAGATGCTACTAAATCTTGTGTCTTGACTGCGACACCACCCTATTTGAATACTTTCTTTCTCCTTGACTGATTGCAATATTGTCTCCTTGATCTGGGAACCCTAGGATTTGACAACATTCATGGGAGATTTCATTTTGGAGTCTCTTTCATGGGGTGATTGGTGAATTTTTCAATTTATATTTACCCTCTGGTTCTAGGATACCAGGGCAGTTTTTCTTTTATTTCTTAAAATATGATGTCTAGCCTCTTTTTTTGATCATGGTTTTCAGGCACTCTAATAATTCTTAAATAACTTATCCTGCATCTATTCTCCAGCTCAGTTGTTTTCCAGTGAAATATTTCATGGTTTCTTCTGCTTTTTCATTTATTTCATTTTATTATTTCTTGATGACTCATGGAGTTATTAGCTTCTACTTGCCCAATTCTAGTTTTTATGGATTTTTTTTCTTCAGTGAACATCTGTACCTACTTTTCCATTTGGCCATTTCTACTTTTAGAGAGTTGGTTTCTTAATTAAATTTTTATAATTTTGTATATCTTTATGCATTTAGCTGATTCTTTTTGAAGAGTTCCTCTCTCAAAGGATTTTTGTGACTTACCATTTGGCCTATTGATATTTAAGGTGCTATTTTCTTCTTCCATCAGTCTCATTTCCCCCAAATTTTTCCTTACCTCTCCTATTTGATTTTTAAAATCTTTTCTGAATTTTTCATTGAGTTCTTTTTAAGCCTAAGATCAATTCACATTTTTTTCTTCGAAGCTTTCCACGTAACCATTTTGACATTTTGTCCTCTTCTTAGTTTGTGTCTTGACCTTCCATGTCATCATAGCAACTTTCTATTGTAAGTTCCTTTTGTTGTTGTCGTTGCTTGCTCATCTTCCAGCCCATTTTTTTCTGCCCAAGGGTTGGGGGGGCATTGTCCAAAGTTTTCTGTTTTCTGTTCTCCTGTTTGCACAGCTAGTTGTGTGGGTCTATATGTTTTCAGTTTTGAAATGGTCTGATCTAAGCTTTCATTCCCCCATATCATATCACATCTGCTCACTTTAAGGAATAAGCAATCTTGAAAAGTGAAGTATAAGTCATATTTTTGGAAGCATATTAAATACATTAGAGAAACTCATAATGAATACTTAAAAAACAAACAAACAAATGTTCTTTGGAGCAAACATATTTGTAAAACAAATAACCAAGTTGACTTTTAAAAGTTTTTCATCAATGATGTCAGTGTGTGTGTGTGTGTGTGTGTGTGTGTGTGTGTGTGTGTGATATTCTCATAAAGATTTTGTAGTACCAGAACCTGCAGTTCTCCTTAGGACTTGATATATATGGTTGGTTTATGTTCCCAAGCCTCTGGCGTGATATCATTTCTACCCTCCTTTATATGGGCTGCTTTTAAAAAACTAATTATTGATATTTTCTCAATCACCTTTCTAGTAGGGGTAAGGGTGGATAGGGAGGTAATAACTATAAGGCCTAATACTTCCTGCCCCTCAATATTTGGTATCTTTCAGTGTTTTTGAGAATGAGTCTTTCATTGTCCTCAAAATTCTGACAGCTCCAGAACATAGCTCTCATCTGTACTTGTTCTACTTTCTCTCTTCTTCCCAGTTTTGTCTTCTTTAGTGTCATTTGTACTTCATGCAGCAAATCAGAGACTTTTTTTGATGGTTCCAATATTATAATTATACCACCAATATATCTAGTATAAATTAAAGACGATCAAATCCTTATATCAGAGGTTCCTTCCTTACTTGAAGGAAGGGTTTGGGTTTATTGTTTCCATCCAGATAGTTGTGATTTATAATGACACCCAGTCCCTAAACAACACCTCTATTAAGGAATTAAAAAATGGAACCTTTCCCCCAAATCCTCTTTTCTTCCTAACTTTCCTTTTAATTTCAATGGCACCATCTTCCCAGTCCTTCTAGCTGATAAATTAGGTGTCATCCTTGACAATTATCCCCTAGCCTAAATATCCAATCAAGTACAGGTGCCATTGATTCTACCTTTGTAACATTCTTTCTCTCCTCTGACACTGTTAGCACCCTGGTACATGTTCTCTTCACTTCATGCCTGAGCTATTATAATGGCGTTCATTTTGATTTCCTTTCCTGCCTCAATACTCTCCCTACTCCAATTCACCCTCCACTCAGCTGTCAAATTAATCTTCATGATCTGACCACATAATCTCTCATTCAATAAAAGTCAGTTTCTCCTTATTACCTCTACAGTCAAATATAAAACCCTCCCTTTCTTTTTAAATCTTTTCATAACCAGCCCCCTTTCTATCTTTCTAGTCTTCTTACATCTTACCTATTTTACATTAAACAGGAAGAATTTTTTTTATTTTTTCCATTCTAATTTTTTATTCTGTTTTATATTAATAGGTACAACATTCTGTACAATCCAATGATACTGGTCTTATTGCTATTCCTCATATATGACATTCCATCTACTGACTGTGTATTTTCACTGGCAGTCTCCTATGCCTAGAATTAATTCCCTTGCTGCTTATCTTTGTCTTCTAGCTTCTCTGGCTTCCTTCAAGTTTCAGCTAACCTTCTGCAAGGAGCCTTTCCTGCTCCCTCCCTTAATGAAAATGCCTTCCCTCTGAGATTTTCTCCAATTTATGCTGTATAGATCTTGTTTGCACTTAACTATTTACATGTCATCTCCCCAATTAGAGTGTCAGTTCCTTAAGAACAGGGATTGTTTCTGCCTTTTTTTGCAACTCTAGTATAAATGCCTAGAACACAGTAGGTACTTAATAAATTCTTATTGACTTCCTGTAGAACCTTTATAATTCAGACATTTCCATTTTTACTTCGGGTAGGTCTTCAGCAGCAGTCATCTCAGGTTTGCTCCTTCACATTGATGGTCTGCTCCTTGGATCTTCTGGCTATTTGCACAGCTACTGCTTCTTGTTGTAGCCCATTCCTCTGACAGCTCATTCTTCCTCCTCACCTTTTCCACCCTATGTTGTTTTACTTCTGATCTATAGTCTCCACAACTCCCCTCAGTTTCCAGCATGTCATTCATTTCCACTCTCAGTTACAGCCTCCTGCCATGATCATTTCTGCCTTCCTGCTTTGTGATGCCCTGTACCTTTTACAGTTGCTTTCATTCTAAAGAGATGATCCTTATTCCATTTCTCAAGGGATTATCTTTTTCTGGAATCCATCCATGACCATCTGTATCATAGCTCAAAAGTTCAAGTCTGGCTATTTTCATTCCTGAAGGCTTCCTTTATATAGCGTCTTTAACCCTACAACTCACACAAGGTGTCTCAGGGATTTAAAGAAACATTCCTCCTCTTGAGACTTACAAGGAAGACTCTCTCTTAAATTCATTTCTGATTCAAGGGAGCATAAGATTGTTGAAGTTTTCTTGCCCTTAGAACCCAGTTGATATATCTCTTGATGCATTAGCCCTTCCTTCAGATCTAGGGTCTCTGGAGAGTCTCAAGATGTCTCCTTGATTACCTCTCAGTCTATTAGATTGGGGTTATTCAGATTTCTAGGGAATTCTTCTGGAAACATCTGGGGGAAAAAAGAAGAACCATGATTGACTAAAAGCATAAGAAGAGAAAGATTGCAGTTTCTATTATATAATCACACACACACACACACACACACACACACACACACACACACATATGCTGAGTTTTGTTTCCATTGAAATTATTTATTAGTTTCTTTTTTAATATAAAATAGGTATTCATTATTCTGTTATTCTAAAAAATAAGGGAGAAAATGACAATAATGTCTATACCAGGGGTGAGGAACCTGAGACCTTGAGACCACATATGGCCCTTTAGGTCCTCAAGTGCAACCTTTTGACAGAACCCAAGCTTCACAGGACTGTACTTGAGGACCTAGAGGGCCACATGTGGCCTCAAGTCTGCAGGTTCCCCACCCCTGTTATACTTTAGTTTTTTTTAATCTGTTAAGTCCTCTAAACTTTGGAATTTCCCTCAAAGCAGCATATGGTATTCTCTTCATAGATATCTTTAACTGGTGCTGCCCTTCTGGCATTTTTCAGTAGTCCACAGGTTTTTGTTTAACTTCTAATGTATTTTTAACACTTAATAACTGTTTAATGAAAAAAAAATTTCCCCTGAAATTGAATTGTAACAATAATACAACATAGTATGAGGTTAATGTTTCTTTTCTTCCTGTATAACAATCCTTTCTGAATTTCCATGCTCTTTTTTTTTTCATTTTTTTAAACTTGTCTAGCCTCATTCCTTCCTGTATTCTTTCTGATATTTTTGATGGAGCTATTTTCTCTTCCTCCTCCTTCTCCTCCTCCTCCTCCTCTTCTTCTCTTCTTCTTTTTGTCCTCCTTCTTCTACTTTTCTTCTTCTTCTCTTCCTTCCCCTCCTCCTCCTTTTTTTTTCGTCTTGCAATTCAGTTGCTTTTCTTTCTGCTTCTTTCACTACATAATTCTCAAATCTTAACTCTCTTTGTCTATCTTAATGAAGCAAAGGTCTGTTAAAATACAGCATAGACTTAAATAAGGTATTACTGAAGTATTCCTCAGCTTCAAAATGCAAATTAACCATATATATATATGTCTTCACCTGAATTACTGACTTCAAAAACTTACACTTAATTTGTGTTACAATGGTTGAGCTAAACTCTTTATTTTGATTATTTTAAAATTGATTATTTTAAGCAGACAATGACCTAATCTCAGCTTCATGGCCAGTTATTATCTAAGATAAAACACATAAACAAAAACGAATAAAAAGAAGGAAATAAATTTTCTCTAACTTATAGAAAATGTACAATAATGTGAAAAAGACGCAAAAGTTATAACAAATGAATCAATTGTAACAAAAATTTACATAATGGATATTGATTATGGTAGGGATTTGAAATATGGAAAAACAGAATTTTTAAGTTAGAGGGAACATTTATAGGACCAATATGAAGAGAAAGGCAGAATTGGGACTAAGAAAACCAATGAACATCTAGTAAGAAGGTTGGCATGGTCCAAAATGAGAAAAGAAATAGAAAGGGAAAAGACGATCAACTGTCATGTGACACTGAGTAACCTTGTTGTGAGGTCTTTCAGCTGAATTCTCTTTTGCTGGTACTTTTAACCTCTCTCTCTTTTTTTAATTTTATGCTTTTTTCTCACATTTTTCTATAATGTTTTTTTTTTACCCTTTACGTGTAACAACTCTGTTTCTAGGTATTAAAACCTAAGCACACAGTTTAATGAAAAGAAATCCCCATGCATTCCCTTACTACTGATTTCATTGCTAGGTCCCAAGAAGTGTGAAAAAATGAATTTTCCCGAAGTGGTCACTTTATTCACTCAATTAATAAGCATTTATTAAGTACCTGCTATCTGTCAGGCACTGTGCTAAATGCTCAAGATAAAACAAAAGGAGATAAAAGATAGTCTCTGCCTTCAAGGAGCTTAAAATGTAAATCAAAAGACAATATGCAAACAAACATATAGAAAGCAAGCTATATACAGGATGAGTAGAAAATAATTAGCATAAGGAAGGCATTAAAATTAAGAGGAGCTGGGGAAGGCTTATAGTAAAAGATGCAATTTTAGTGAGGTTGTAATGAAGCCAGAGAGATTAATAGTTGGAATCCAGAAGGAAGAGCATCCGAGGCATGGGTGACAGTTAGATTAAATGTCCAGAGTGAAGAGATGGAGTGTCTTGTGCATAGAACAGCCAGGAGACCAGTGATAATGGATGGAAGAGTACTTGTTGGGGAGTAAGGTATAAGAAGACTGGTGTAAGTATAAGTAATGTATAAGAAGGTAAAAGGTGGGGGGCTAATCAGTGCTTCTTAAACCATATGGAGTTGACCCACAGTTTAAAGGGGTCATAAGTGGAAAAAGCTTAAAGATATCCTGTGTGAAATTAGGAAGGGCTTTGAATGCCAAGAACAAAAAAAAAAATTGTATTGGATGCTGGATGTGAAAGACAGTCACTGGCACATATTGAATGTGTGTGTGTGTGTGTGTGTGTGTAATCAAATCTGCACTTTAGGGAAATTATTTTTGTGACTGAATGGAGGATAAATTGGAATGGGGAAAGACTTGAGGTATGCTGACCTCAAAGATTGCAATAGTTCCTATGTAATTGGGACTTTGCTATATGCCCAATATCTCACTTGGCACTCTGTGAGGTCATAAAGTCATCCAAAAGGGCTCACAATTTTATACATCTAAAAAGTTGGAGGCACAAATCCTTATTGTATCCTGGTACAAAATACAGTATTAGGCAGTATAATCTTCAACTGTGAAACAAAACAAAATAAAATCTTATAAAATTCCTCACTGACATCACAAATTTTATCCTATGTGTGGTTAACTCATACCCCTTATGTACACTGTGATGCACAAGGTACTATCTCTCTTACTGCTTCATTGAAAGCCTATGGTACCACTGATGGAATCTTAATAAAGCTGCCCCCAGCCCTAATATTCTAGCTTCCTAATAGGTCCCACTGAACAGCAGAGCCACTGCCCCTACCTAACCACTACCCTCAGATCCAATTCACATATATATGAACAGGTGTGTTTTTTTCACTCAGCCACAAATCACATCATCCATTTAGCCCAAGACAGGACCACAAAACCTAACTATCCATCTTGACCTGACAAGATCACAATAGCTAGCCAACTGGAGGGCAGCATGACCATAATGTTTAACCATATAGTCATAGAAGTGACCCCTCCCCTATTACCTAATCTCTTAACAAACCCCTTCTGCCTTTTTAAGATTCATAATTTCTGTTATGTAATTTTGTCTTTACCCTATAAAAATCCATCTTGCTTTCTCTGAAGTTGCTGGCTCCTCTTAGAACTTAGCCCACTTCATGAAAGGTGTCAATCTCAATAAATGCTTATACTTGGATTGGAGGTGGTCTGGCTCTGAATTCTCTGAGAAGGTTCCACCACAACACATCATGAAACTGCAACAGTTTTTGGTGTTCTTGGGTGGATATGAGTCTAAATCCCAATACCACCATCACCCAAACCCATAGACAGAATCAATGGGTGCTATGGTATACATATGTGGCAAAATCATCCTATTATGTTCATATAACATGTTTTTTCAAGTCAAGTTTAAGAAAGATTTGAAATGATTTTTAATCTGCTTCTAAATAAGTTTCAAGTAATTGGTTGGATAGAAGTAAAACTGACTTTAGCAAAGCATTTTGGGGAATACCTTAAACCTGTCATATTTATATTCACTTTGAATATTGACAAAATGGACTTAAATTTCAGTCAGGAAGCTAGTGTCATATTACAATAATGGAGTCAGAGAATTTTAGAGCTGGGAGTTCCTGGGAAATAACCTAGTTCTGAATTAGATCAACTATTCACAAAATAAATTTTGAATTATGCTAAGAAAGTAACTAAAATGTCCATGTCCTTTGCTCAGATTTCTTGTTGCTAGGCATATATCCCCCCAAAATCAAAGTCAGAAAGAAAAATCCCATATGCACCAAAATACTCATAATGACATTTGTGTGTGTGTGTATGTGGGGCAACAGATAAGTTGAAACAAAATAGAATCATTGTGTTCTAGGTTTTAGGCTAGAAGGGATGCCATTCTATCTCGTTCCTTCCTAATTTCACAGGCGAACAGTGGATTGAGGATCAGAAAAATTAGGGACTCAGTTAAAGTGATCCAATGAGTTAATGACTAAGTTGGTGTGAAACCTAGGTCTCTTGTTTCCCAGCCCTGTGGTCTGTCCACTTATATAATACTATTAAATCCTGACTGATAAGAATCCAACCTTTTCTGATGCAGCCTTTTGACTTGAAATATCATTTTTAAATGGTGGCTCCCAAAGAAGAGCTCAATTCGCAAAATACAAATATATGCCCTCAAAAGTTAGTGTGTATTCTTTTTCCTTTAGAATTCTCATATTATCCAAAGAAATCTGCTTAGATGCTGTGGGAAAAGAGCTTTGTTTTTTTTTTCAACATATATTAGTAACAAATCCCAATTGGATGAAAATATTTCATGTTCTTTACTCTATACACTTTAAAATTCATCTGGCTTTTCATACTTGTTTTACATGCTTGTCAAAAAAATACCTAGGGGAAAGCATATACTCATTATTATGTCTTTTAAACATTTTTTAATCATGAAATATAGGGCTAGTGTAAATGTCCTGAAAGTGAATCACAGTATGAGTCCTAAATAAAATTTGAAGCTAATTTTCAAGTGAAATGTTTACAGAGAAATAGTAATGTTTAACTTTTCATATGGGTTGAAGAATTGGTCCTACTTCTAATACATCATCTGCTTCTTTTTAATGATTGCAGCAGCCTCACCAATGAGTCATTTTGAATTTTTGCCTTTCCTGGGTCACCAATAACAAAAGCCCATATACTAGGTATTTCACTGTTAAGAAAAACAAAACAAAACAAAACAAAACAAAACAACCATTTGTTGACACAGGACTCTACTAGGGAGAGACTGGGCTTGTGTATGGGAGACAGAAACCAGAAGATAGTTAAACTTAATGGTATTCATTTCAATAGAAATTAAGTCACCAGATTTTGCACAGTATCTCCAGACCCTACTTGTCTTTAGGAAGGAAGGAAAGAAGTCCTAAAAGGACATAGCTAAACAACTTTTAATAAAGGAGCAGAGCTGTGTAAGAAAAAAATGAAACAATAGTAGTAGCTTGACTTGTCAATGAGATAATGTGAGTAACCTTCGACAACGATCAAGAGTTAAACAGATACAAGTAATGTTTGCTGATACTTCATAGAGACATGGAAGGTGTTTTGAGGATATTTTATTATGAGGCAAAGAGTCAAAGACAAAAGACGTAGCTTGTGCTACTGTTTGTTTGGAGAATATGTCCTAAAAATGCAAACAAATATGGACATAAGATTTTTGATATTTGTACTCTCTTGTTTTTCTCATTATGTTTTTAGAACACATTATGTTATTTCTTTCAGTGAAGTTGCATTTTTTTTTCATCAATTTGGAAACCAAAGTGTTTATTTTGGCCACATCTGAGGAAAATTGGCACAATATGACCCAAATTACATACCTCACAGGGTTGCTTTGAGAAAATCATTGAGTAAATCTTAAGAATGACATAATAATGGGGGGCCCCCCCTAGGTGGCACAGTGAATAGAGCACTGGCCCTGGAGTCAGGAGGACCTGAGTTCAAATCTAGTCTCAGACACATAACATACACATAACACACACACACACACACAAAAAACTAGCCGTGTGACCTTGGGTAAGTCACTTAACCCCAATTGCCCTCAAAAAAAGAGAAAAAATGATGTATGTTAAAAAAAAAGAATGATATAATAATGTAAGCTACTTTTAATATCAGATATGTTCTACATTTAAAATAAGCTATTTATTTATTAAGTGGTCACTTCTAATCGAGGAGGACCTTTGGAGGAAAAGTCTCCTGACTGGCCATTACTCTGTGTTTTGGGGTAACAAGAATCAGTGAAATATAGTAGAAAGAGCCCTGATTGAGAGGATTCTGGGAAGATGGTGGAGTAGGTCAGACAATCGCAAGATCTTAAGATTTTCCCCCACAATAGAGTTAAAATAGCACCTTAGGTCAAACAAGGTGTGGGTGGATATAAATAAGAACAGGGTCCTTCTGAGGCAATTTGAGATCAGAAGAAACCCCCCCCACCCCCAACTAGGTTTAGTCCCTGTGAAAAGTAAACACCCTCAGGCTAGGTTCCATTTTAACAGCAAACCGCTAGGCTCTTAAATAATATGTGGCTAGCTCTTGTGTTAGTTGGCTTGAGAAGCTGCTTAGGTCCAAGCCACCAGAACTTTATCGCCTGGATAGTGAGGGGAGTTGGGCGTCTGAGCCCTGGAAGATCAAGGGAACTTCTACTGACCAGGAACGCCACAGCTAGCTGTGCTGTGAAGAGCAGCAGGGGTGAGAAGAAACCAACTTACTCTTGTAAGTGCATAAGCAGTGGGGCAGAAAGCCCCTGGCTGTAGGCACTTATAAGAGGTTGGAGGTTTGGCTTTGGTTTCAGGCTAAGGAGTAGAACTGAAGATCTGGGGCAAGAGGTGATTCTAAATAACTAGGATATCCTCTCCCTCCCACTCCCCCTAAAAAATGCACAGGCAAAGGAGAAAGAATCCAACCATAGAAACCTATTATGGGAAGAGAGATAACCAAGGCTCATCTTCAGAGGAGGACATTGAAGTAAAGAAACCCCCAAAGAGTAATGTTAAATGGGGGGAGGGCAGCTAAGTGGCATAGTGAATAGAGCAATGGCCCTGGAGTCAGGAACACCTGAGTTCAAATTTGGCCTCAGACACTTGACACACATACTAGCTGTGTGACCTTGGGCAAGTCAGTTAACCACAATTGCCTTGCCTTCCCCACTCAAAAAAAAAAAAAAAAGAGCCCTGATTCTGAAGTCAGAGAACCTGGCTTTAAGTATCTATCACCTCTGATGATTACTACCTGTGTGATTCCTACCTCCTGAAAGTGAATTAACTTCTTGATTTTCTTCATTTCTAAAATGAGGGTTAGATCCTGCTTGGAACACATTCCCTCATTAATATATAGCATCTGGGCAATAGATAAGTACAATGATGAGTTTCCATGTGGTGAGTGGGTTAATCAGTTCCTGCAACCTTTGAAATCTGTTCAGTAGCAAAACCTTGTTCTTCTTTTACATGTGATTATGCTTACATGTCCTTGATTCCATGTTTATTTCAGGATAGCTACAAGGATCCATGTTCCATAGTTAGAAGGTATAATGGATGTGGGTATTTTGATTCTTTGTAATTCAATGGCCCAGTTCCCTAATTCCTTAGCCTGTGTAGTAACAAAATGACAATATATGATACCCAATCTGTGATTGTTGTTACTGTTTTTTCCTTTGTTCTTGTACAGGACCAACTACATCAGGAGAGAGGTCTTGACTTGCTAGTGAATTGGATTTAAGTGAGACAGAGCTGCGCAAAGTATTCATCTTCACTCTTTGCTCCAAGTCATCTGAGTCCACTGGCAAGACATAAGCTAAGATGACTGGTGACGGCCCAATCATCTCTGTGAAAAGAATTCTTTTAATTGGTCATTTGAGAATTCTTTTTCACATGTTTAGACATATGAGGTTTGGGTAACTGCTGCCCTAAACTGCTCTCCTTTCTCATCTCCACTTCTTGAAAATGTTCAGCAAAATTTCAAGGTTCAACTCAAGTGCAACCTCCTAGAACCTACTTAGAACAAATGTGGTAAGTCCTGGCTTTTATCCACCATGTTATGCATACTATATACATTTAAGCAAAGCATGATTTGAAAAATGAGGTAGCTTTCAATTCTGGGATGCCAAAATAAACTACCAGGGAAATTATTAAAATTATCATTTGATAATGTTCCTCTGGAAGGTCTTTTTTTTTTTTTAAATCTTGTATTCCCAACCTGTGTCTCTGTTATGGGAATCTGAAGATCTTCCCTGCCCCTAGGCCCTTTGCTAAAGTGGCTATGTGACTCTGAGGACCCTTGGATATTTGAAAGTATACTCTGTTCCCTAATAGGCTGAATGTGGTCACGTGGAGCCTGTGGCGC
>CM053580.1:91569535-91610258 GCA_028627135.1 Pseudochirops cupreus
CTTAGCCAATCTGGCTGGTGAGATGTGATACCTCAAAGTTGTTTTGATTTGCATTTCTCGAATCAATAGTGATTTAGAGCATTTCTCCATATGCTTAAAGATATCTTTAATTTCTGCCTCTGAAAATTGCCTGTTCATATCCTTTTACCAAAATGGTAGGAATGATAACAGTAGAAGTGGCAAGAATTTATGGAAGAACTATGAAAGAAAGATCTTAATATCACTGATAACCACAAAAATTTGGTTACTGATTTACAGCCAGACATCCTGGAGAATATAAAGTCAAGTGAGATTTAGGAAGCATTGCTCACAATAAGGTTAGTTAAGGTGATGGAATTCCTAAAAGATGATGCTGGTAAAAGGTTACACTCAATATGTCAGCAAAAGTAGAAAGCTCTGCAGTGATCAATAGATTGGAAAAGATCAGTTTACGTCCCAGTCTTAAAAAATGGAAATGCCAGGTGCAGCTAGGTGGTGTGGTGAATAAAGCACCAACCCTGGAGTCAGGAAGACCTGAGTTCAAATCCGGCCTCAGGCATTTAACACACAAAAAAAAAACTAGCCATGTGACCTTGGGCAAGTCACTTAATCCCAATTGCCCTGCCCTCACCCCTACAAAAAAAAAAAAAGGAAATGCCAGTGAATGTTCAAATACCCAAACAATTGTACTCATTTCACATGCCAGCAAGGTTATACTTAAGATTTTGCAGGCTAGTCTTTAGCAAAATATAAACTGATTACTACTGGAATAGCAGGTTGGTTTTAAAGCAGCAGAGGAACTGGAAACCAAATTGCTAACATAGGCTAAATTATAAAGAAAGCAAAGGAGTTTCACAAAAAACACCTACTTCTGTGTCATGGACTGTACCTTTGATTACATGGATTAAAACAAAATGTGTCAATCCCTCAAAGTTGATGAAAGTCTCTTTAGGAACCTGTATGTGGGTCAAGAAGCTACAGTTTGAATTGAACAGTGAACCACAGATTGGTAAAAAGACTAAAATAAGGCTACATCATCACCTTATTTATTTAACTTGTATGCAGAGCACATCATAGAAATGCCAAGCTGGATCAATCAAAAGCAGAATTAAGGTTGCCAGAAAAAATATAAACAATCTTAGACTTGCAGGTGATACTACTCTGAGGGAAGAAAGTAAAGAAGAATTAAGAAGCCTATCAATGAGGGTAAAAGAGGAGAGCGCAAAAGCTGGTTTGAAGTATATTACAAAAAAAAAAAACTAAGATCATGGCATCTGATCCCAGAACTTCCTGGGAAATGAAGGGAGAAGAAATGGAAACAGTGTCCAATTTTATTTTCCTGGTTCCAAAGATCACTGCATACAGGTACCTTAACCATGAAATTAAAAGATGCTTGCTTCTTGAAAGGAAAACTACAGCAAATCTGGGCAGTATACTCAAAATCAGAGAAGTTATCTTCCAACAAAGGTCCATGTAGTCAAAGCTATATTGGTTGTTTTTTGTTGTTGTCTTTGTTTTGTTGGGGTTTTTTTTGCCAGTAGTAATGTGTGGCTGTGAGAATTGTACTATAAGGAAAGCTGAACGCCATAAATTCTGTGCTTCCAAATTGAGGTACTGGAGAAAACTTTTAATAAGTACCTTGGACAGCCAGGAGATCAAATCAGTCAATACTTAATATGAATTATTCATTGGGAGGTCAAATTCTGAAGCTGAAGCTTAAATACTTTGGCCACATATTAGAAGAGAGGACCCAATGGAAAGGGTTCTGATGTTGGAAAATATTTAAGGAAAAAGGAGAATGGAACAGAGGACAGCAGAGGATGAGATGAATAAAAAGTTTCATGGAAGCAACATGACCTTGGACTGATTTCAGGAGACAGTGGAAGATAGAAGGCCCTATGGTCCATGGGGTTACAAAGATTCAGGTGTGACTGAACAACTGAATAACAACAAGAACTTGTAATTTTCCTGAGCTCTGATTGGTGAGTTTTTGCTTTATGTTGCCCAGAACTAAGGCTTCACTTCATTTTCCAGTCATTTCCAAACTATGCTGCCATGCTCAAATCTCCCTTCCTCCTCCACCTTCTAGTCCCCTTTTATGTGTTCTCTCTGATTATTAGAATATAAACTCTTTGAAAGCAAGAAATATCTTGCTTGTTTGTACTTTTATCTTGAATGCTTATATCAGTGCCAGCTATATCAAATGCTTAATATATTTTTTCATGTATTCGTTTGGAAAATTAATAATGATTTGTATCTCTAAGGCTTTCTTTCAGAAGCCTGTCACTCACAGACACATGCATTACAGATGGATTAATTTGTCAAAGAACCAACACTTTACCAAAGTAATCTCCTGTGTCAACATATGTCTCCTATCTCTCTTTATGCCAGTATCAATTTTTATTGGGAAATTAGTTATAGCTAGAAAACACATGACCTAGAAATTATTATAATTTGAACATTTCTGAAGTCAAAATTTTAACCTAGAAAAGGAATTAAAAGGGCATCAATTATCATTTGAAAGAATCATTAAATTTCAAAATTATTCTCATTTTTCAACTTTTTGAAAAGCTTGGTCAGAATAATTTTCATCTAATAAATTCCAAATCTGAAGATAATTTAAATACTAGTTCCACATTAATATACCACTTTTGGGTTTACCAGGAATGTTCCTCACCACAACTCTGAAGTGCAAAGAGAAAGTATCACTATCATGATTTTGAAATACCAAATGTTCCAGTATTTCTGGAATCCCAGATTTATTTGGGAGTTCCCTCCAAAAATTCATATTACAACCCATTCATGCCTGTCTTGTACCCATCATCCTCAATTTCCTTGCAAAGGCTCACTACAGGAAGCATTCTACCCCATGTTGGAAGGAGGACTTCCTCACTTTCTCCTGACGTCACATTTGTACCAGTAAAGCCATGCGACCATCCACCTATCATCCTTTGCTCTTGCCATATGACTAGTCCATCTTCCTTTTCTATTACACAAGTACTATTTGGTGACATCCTTTAGTCCTATACTCCAATGTTCCCAATTGGTTATGTGCTGTAGTCTGTTCACATCTATCATGATTCTTTCCATTGCCATCCATATTGGGCCCATTTTTAGCTCTTTAGAGTAAGACTTAATATTCTAGGACTCACTGCTCTGGAACAATACTATGGAATGTTTTTGTGTTGAAAAGATGGCCCTTTGCTGTCATGTGAAGTTTGAGGCAAATAAAACGTTTCCTGAAACAATATAGTCTACTCTCCACTGCCTTTTTCAGCTCTGAACATACTAGTTAGAATGACTAAGATTCACAGAGGTTAAATGGCTAGTTCACTGTAGCCCAGCTAATTAGTGTCAAATCTAGAATATGAAATCAGGTCATTTAATTCTAAATCTAATATTCTTTCCATTATAGCATATGGCAAATGTCTGTTCTTTGGAATATGTTCAGAAGTGTGATTGATTGATTAATTGAAATCTAAACTATCAATATTTCAGGACCACTAGGAGTGGGAAGCACAATCCCCCAACATGTTGAAGACAAATCTTGTTGCTCTCAGTCTCTTACTGTATGCAAAATGTTACATTGATTATATGATATTATCTACAGCATATCAGCATTTCATCAAAAATGACAATGGGTAGGCCCTGCTATATATAAGTCACAGAAGCATTGATTTTTTTTTCTAATGAAAGAGAATTTAGAAATCATCTAATGCATCTCCAACTCATATTTGACAAGTTAGGAAACTACATGATAGAGGATTCTATACTTTTATACAGTGTACTGCTACCTATTCCTGAAAAACATTGGAACTTAAATTTATTTCAACAGCTGTTCTCATTTCCATGGTTTTTAAGTAATATAAGTTTTGTTTCCATTGATTTTGTATGATTGTTAATTTTCAACACTCCACTTACTACTTCAAGATTTCAAAGATCCATTGTTTGCACAAAATGGGTACTCCATTTGCAGTAGGAACAATAATCTAACCCCTGCTCCCATTCAAGTTGCACTAGGTTTTCCTCAAAACATAGTGAAAGAATATATGAGACTCAATTTGCTTAGGAGACTCAGAGGGTCAGGTTATTGACAACACTCTCTCCTCACCTGAGTACAAAGTAATTGAAAGGAGTTCCATACGTGCTATCATGTTTGGTTGGTGGAAAATAACGGCAAATCAGACAAGGAATTTTTCCTCAACTGACTTAACTTGTGGTATCTTTGATGCTTATTCCTGTTGAATATCTTCCTTCAATGGCCAAAGAGATCTTCTTTTGTTAACTGTTCCAATATTGAAAACAAATCACCAGGAAACTGGCCTGAGTCAGGCAAAGCCCAGAATACCCTCAACCAATGAAGATTGTAAGCCACCTAGAATTCATTAAATGATATTCATGAATTGTTGTGGCCTCCGAATTAATCACACCACTGCTGACATGTGAGGAGTTGCTCTAAACATAATCATCCTAGAATTCAGACAAATGGCCTGTCACCTATCTTTGCCAGCTAGGAAAATCCTCTACTGGAATTTGTGCTCCCCTGGCATTGACCTAGAAAACCCAGGATCATCTCCACACAACAAACTGAGGTATCAGAGAAGAATCTTAGTGAGGGTCCCATTTAGTATAGGTCAAAGAATTCTAAGACATACTAATAGAAAATCAGGTATTAAAGTAATATGTGCAGTTCCTAAATAAGATCAGAACTTTTATTAGATAAATGGCCTACAACAGATTCTATAGTTAGTTGTCATTTTGACTATAACCTGTTTCAGACACTTTACAATAATAGGAGTACATTCCAAGGTTATTTTATGCTATGCAGTTCACCCATTAAAATTTTTCATTTTGAATGCAAAAGGAGTCTATCTTTTGTGGAATTTCATTCTCACTCTGGAGAACCACATTTTCAAAGAGTGTTTTCTTCAATTATCAGAGCAATGTATCTTCTCATTTAACCCCCTTTTTATTTTCAATAGCCTTTTATGGTTATTCTGGGATGTTGTAGCCTGCAATATTTATAGTTTATTATGCTAACAAATTATAGGTAACAATAAAGTTTTTTTGGCAGCCTAGTAGTCGTTTGAACTTTTCTTTACAATCAATAAGATGAGAGGAGAAACTCAGAGTTACCAGTAAGTCTTTTTAGTTCTACAACAATAAATACACACAAAGAATACATAAACAGAACCAGGCTTACCATAAAAAAGAACAGGTTTCCTTGGATTCATTCAAGTGTGACTTCTTACAGCTCCACTCTCTTCTCGTGGAAGTTTTGCCATGTAGCTTCATAATTACATTTTGATCACAATAATGATAATAGTGATTACCATGAATGATAAGGAGGGAAAACTCAACATTTCCTTCTAACCTGAGCTAAAGAAGGCAGAAACCCCTAGCATCTCTTTCTTTGACCCTGATAAAAAGTATTCCTGGTTTTAAAGGAAAAGGAATAAATCTTTTTCAATTGGATTTAAAGATCTAAAAAGTGCAGCCCTTTATATGTGAAGATAATTTAATCCTGGTTGTTCTACTGTATGTGTCCTAGTGCACAGCCATTATAGCCCAGAAAAATTAGTACTCTGCACCAAGGTACCAACATGGTGAGAAGATTGAGATGTGGAGTGGTTGGCATATAGGTTCTGTTGCCAAATGATTCTTAGTTTTCCTTTCGACATGGAGCCCTCTGCCACAACAACCACCATCCTTATGACTTATCTCATGGTCTTCAGCTAGTCTGCTTGTTTTTCCTGGGCCACCATATCCCATCCTCATTGGCAAGCACTGATCCTCACTTAGGGTCCCCCACCTCTTTCCACAATCATCTTGAGGAGGGTCAACCATCACCTCTTCTGTACCCCACATGTAAAGAGTTCTGTGCAATTGTGCATTCTCCACCCTGTTCTAGGGCACCTTTCTCCTTCTCTCCTGACAGTTCTAACAAAAGAGGTGGCAACAAGTAGTTTGGTGGCTCCTTTCTCCCCTCCTCATATGTATCTCTCCTAAAATCATTACTTCTTTATATCTTCACCCTGTTCTATTAAGAATGAAAGAAGGGCTAATCTTTGGGACTCAGTACATAAGTTTAGGAAGTTAATTTCCAGCAACTTGGCTCATTCATATTTCTTTTTTTTTTTTATTAAGCTATCCTGTGGATCAGCCAAAGAGGCAGCATATTACAGTGGGAATGGCACTGGATTTTACGCCAAAGGATCTCCATTCCATTCCTGGCTCTGCCACTACTATCTATGTGACCTAGAGAAAATCATTGAATTGCTATGGGCCTTAGTTTCTTCAGCTGTAACATTCAGGAATTGAACTGGATGACCTCTATGGTCCCTTCTGAGCTTTGGATCTATGATGATGTGATCCTGGCTAGAAAATAATAATCAGATGGCCCATGAGGCCCCTATGAAATTACAATATTTTGGTTTTCTTCGTCTATTTCCAAATAGAGAAGAAAAAGTAGAAACCTGCTTTGAGGAGGATTTTTTTTAAGTAGGAATTTTTAAAGAATATAGTCTCTTACCGTATATAGATCTAGTCTGGGATTATGTTTGTATAACTAAAATAGTAACAATGTATTGTAGGAGGTATGCTTATTTCATCCACCTTAATAGTTGATTGATATCATTGCAGAGGAAAATAGGTTGAATGTGCTGAGATTGACTAATAACAGAGCCAATTAGTTTGTCTAATATAATTAGGTTGTGAGTGTGACTAGGCTGCATAGGTTGAGGATATGCAGTTATCTGACAAATCTAATCAATGAATACAGCCATGCCAATAATTCAAAATCAAAAATCCACTTTGACACCTAAACTATGTCAATCAATTTACTGTCTACCAACATCAAAGTATCCAACCTACACTTTACCTGGTATTCATGAAGTCCCAAATTTAGTTGTACTTTGCAATTGGGGTAAAGAAGTTTGCTTGCCTTTTTTTCTAAAATAGAAATAGTAAAACATACTCCCTGCTATGAAATATCAAAAAACTCTTCATATCAAAATTACCTTCATTTAATGAAAAGAGTAGATACTTTTAAAGCAGTTTGATCATATTTTGGTATAATCAGCCTTGATATAAATCTAGTCTGTGTCTCAAAGGCAAGTGTTAAAGTGGAATAAAAAATTGCAGAAGCCTAGTTTTTCCATGCATACTTTTTAAAATGATGCTCAAAATTATACAGAACTATGCTGTTTAGGCAGTCCTTTAATGAACTAGAGTGAATGATAGGGCTTTCTATAAACAAACAGCCTCATAGAAACAGTAAAGTGGAAAGGAGGATTCATAGAATTGCATTATGCTAATCCCAGGAAACTAATTCGGGTGATGTACTACAACTACAGTATATATTCCATTCACCCCAAACAAGAAAATATACTGCAGAGACCATTCAGGAGTTTACTGTTACCTCCTAGTACTTTACAGCAAATCAATGTAATATGCATTAACTGTGTCAGCAGTGAGGGTTGGGTGGGCAGTTTTTGGAGTTCCAAAATTTCAACAATTTCTACAGGAGGAAAAAACATTATTTTTTTAATAAAAAGAAAATTTCAGACCCAGACTCATTCTTACCTAGACAAGAGGCCATCCTCTTGATTAGAGATATAAATAGAAGGTGGGGATTTCTTCAGGTCAAGGTTATGTACATTGTACAAAAAGATTCTTGCATCTCCTCAAGGCACAGGTATTTGGCTGGCACAATGAGTCCTGCCCTGTGTAGCTTGTTTTTCAGGGAAAATATGTTCTATATTTCATATAATTTGACTACTTCATCCACAGAAGAATTTGAGTATGCCTCCTATAAAGTGCTAGATACAAAGGATGGAAAAAGTACACCTGAATGACCCGTGAATGGGTCACAATGTATCCCAAATGTAGTAAATGGATTGGCTCATGATTGGTTGATTTAAAGTGGTCAATTGAAACACAAGAAAATAACTATAAGAGTCGTAGTATATGTGTTTCAATTTCATCTCTCCTATTTACTACCAGTGTGTCTTTGAGTAAGTAACTTAACCTCAAAGAATTTGGTTTTCCTCAGCTTTAAAATGAGAGTAGTAGATACCAGATCTCTTCCAGTTAAAAATCTATGATTCTATGATCCTGTGATCTAACAAAGAAGAGGATTTTAGTTTTGACAGAATTGATATTGAGTTCTTCTTGTGTATAGTAGTTAACAAGTTGTGTCACTTCTTAAGAATTCTGGTAATCAGAGATAATATTCATATCAACAGCTAAAGGAGCATCCTTATCTTTCTGTACACTGTAGCTAAAAGATATGTTTTAACTGTTTAAAGTTGTCTTTGTATACATGATCAAGAAAGGAATCTAGTTCTTGGATATCACAAGAATACAGTTTAATTTGTCATAAAGGCATTTGTGTCAACTGTGATGAGAACACTACTATGTATGTATAGATGTCAATGGAAAATGCATGCTAGAAATGCTAGAATGCTAGAAAAAAACATAAGAGTAGGTAGAAGCAAATAATTTCAAAGGAGAGGAAATAGAGGGTGAGGCTAGATGATAGAAAATCTCCTTTGGCTTCAAAGATACCACTGTCTCTTGGTCCTCAGTGTCTCTGATTCTCCTTCTTCTGTTCCTTTTCTCCATCTCCCTCACTGATTCATTGTTCCCTTAGTCATCTAACGAAGTGAATGCTCCCCAGGGTCCTGTCCATGGTGCTACTTTTTGTCTTTCTATAATTGCCTTTGCCAACCTCATTCACTCCCATGAACACACCACTCTTATTCAAATAAGAGCACTGATTCTGAAGTCAAAGGATCTGAATTCAAATGCAGTCTTTAATACCTACTGTCTTCATGACTTGAAGCAATTTACTTCATCTCTCTGGCCTCAGTTTCTTATCTGTAAAATGAGATGGTTGGACTAAATACTCCCTTTCAAGTCCCTTCTGTAACAACTAGATGTTACAGTTGATAGAATGTTTTGCCTGGAGTCAGGAAGACTCATCTTCTGAGTTCAAATCTGGTCATGGGGCCTTATTAGTTACGTAACTCTGGAAAAGTCACTTAACCCTGTTTACCATAGTTCTTTCATCTGTAAAATGAGCTGGAGAATGAAATGGCAAACCACTCCAGTATCTTTGCCAAGAAAACCCCAAATGAAATCATGAAGTCAGACATGAATGAAATGCCTGAACAACAACAAAAGTCCCTTCTAGCTCTATATCAGTGATTCTATAAATGTATATTTGTTAAGCAGCATCACCACACAAATGATTTGCGAATTGATGTCCCCAGTTATGACCACCCTCCTGAGTTTCAGAACCATATCTCCAACTGCTTATAAAACATGTAAATACAGATGATCTACTAGCACCTCAAAGTTAACATAATATAAATCAAGCTTAGATCTTTCTTCTAACTGTGGTATTTCTGACCATGGCACTAGCATTCATCCAGATGTCAATGTCTGAAATGTTATAGTTATCCTTGACTCTTCTTCCTTAATCTTTCATAGCCAAAGCTTAGGGATTTCACCTCTATGGCATCTCCCACATTACCCTCTAGTATCAACTTACTGGCTACTTGGACAATATCAATCTCTTGCCACTCAAAGTATCATTTATACCACTGCTGTGGTCATCATAATTTGGCTCAACATATTGCCAAAAAAAGAAAAAAAAGTAAATTCTTCTTTCTTTGACATCCAATGGCCTCTAAATATGGTAGCATCCTACTTTTCCAGATCTATTTCATATATCTTCCCTCCATATATTCTATGCTCTATCCAAACAGAATTATTTTTTGTTTCATGAAGATACTATGTGTTCTCTTATGTCCGTGCCTTTCCATGTACTATTTCCTTTGCCTGGAATGCCTTTCTCTCTGTCTTTGCCTGTTGGGTTCTTATTCATATGTCTATGATCAAATTAAAATTCACTTCCTTTTGGAAGTCTTCTCTGATTTCTTTGGTCAGTAGTATCTTTTCTGCCTACAAATCATGTAGCACTTTAGTGATTCTATTGTATTTATATATTATAATGCATTATACTAATAACTTTAATATGTTTTCTACTCACCTGTAAGCACACTAGTCTATAAATTCCATAAGGGCAGGAGCTATGTGTTATCTAAGCCTTAAATCTTATGCAGCACCTAGAAGAAAACATTGGACATGCAGGAAGTATTTAGGGAAACTTGAGGGACAGGGTATAATCAATTCCAATAGGAAGAAATCTTCTCTTGATCTATTTTTATTTTTAATTGATTAAACAGATATTTTAAGAGTGGACAGAATTAGAGATGTTTATATAAGGAAAGCCTGTGGGCTAAGAATGATCATTCACATTAATATGGCACTTTTCTTACAACAACTCTGAGAGATGCCAAATGAGATAACGCATATGAAATACCAAAGAAATATACACTGTTGTTAGGTGATACAGTTATTATAATCTTTATTTCATAGATGAAGAAATTGGAACACCAAAAGATTAGGCTACCATGAACAACATAACTAGGAAGTATTGGAGCCAAGATTGAGACTCAAGTATTATTTCTCCCAAATTGTTTAGCAACTTCCGTAGCCCAACTGTCAACTGTCTATCTGTTTGTTTGAAGTAATAAATGTAATATAACAATCTGGAAAGTATTCCCTAATATTCTCCCAAATAGCACTCATATAGAGTCCCACGTTGGAAAGATGTTAAAAAAAACTCCTCAGTCAGCCCTGGTATTTGTTTTCATCTGAATTTATGTTTTCAATCACAAAGAACAAAGGTCTCAATACTTTAAATTCTGATTTTCTAGGGATAATGGAATAATATATTATATATATATAAATATATATATATATATATATATATAAAATATAATATTAAATAATCTTTATTTACCAAGAATCTTAGTTTTCAAATACCTTATGGCAGATAATGGGTCTAAGCTGTATGATACTCTCATAAGAATCACAGAGGGTTAACTCCCTTGGAGTTCTTTCTTTCTTGTCCCAGGCATCCAATCTCACACTGTGTTGTTGGGCTGTGCCCTGACACTTAAATGTGAAGCTCAGAGAGCATCCTAAACACGGTTTCAGACTAGGGAACTCCTCTAATGCCACAGAGAGAATACTTCATCAAAGTCACGGTTCCTGGGACATCTCTAATGAGGCTATGGTGACCTAGAGGACAGTCATGCAAAGATGGTTATTCCGCTTGCACAACAGGGAACCAGGATTCATTCACCTCAGAATAAGGCCAAAAGAAACTACCTCCATAAGCTTCCATTTATAAGCACTCTCAAAGATAAGATAGAGCCTCACAATATGAACACCATCTCTCTTTCATTGCATCTTGACATCTTCAGTGATACTCATCTCCAGCCTCCATTCTTAGAACACACACTCTTTCCTCATGTCAAGCTCCCAGATGAGTTAATTTCTTTCAAATTCCACTACATATACAAGGCCTTTCCTGATCTCTCAAACTGCTGGTACATCCACTCCACCCCAATCAGCTCATGTCTACACAGTACATGTATAGTATACATGCTGCTCCCCTAGGTAGAATTTATTTCCTTTATGGGAGAGATTATTTTCACTTTGATCATCGTATCCCTTACACCTAGCACAGTGCTTGGATTATAGTAAGAGCTTAATGATTGTTTCATTGTTTGGACTGATTGATTGCAAAGTAGACAAAGGAGGTAAATGGAAGTCCAAGGGATCAGCAGAAGTTTCCACCAAAGACTAAAATGTTTCTGAACTGGTCCAGCCATGCCACTCTGAGAAGATTCTTTTTGTGGAAATAAGAGGAAATCTCTTTCTCATCATAACACAAACACACACACACACACACACACACACACACACACACACACACACACACACAAAGTGTATACATCAAAATCTGCCAGAGAATACTGCAAAAGACTAAAGTGTTTTCCTGCTTTACCAACATACATATTAAATTGATTGATCATTTAAACAGTCTGTCTCTCTCCCTTTGATCTCACATCACTTCCTAGAATGTGTGATGATTGACATCACCAGCAGTGACACATCACCAGACAGCATGTTAGCCTGAAGAAAAACAAAACAAAACAAAAAAAAAACTGTCTGTCAAATACACATGATCAAAGAAGCCATATCTTACAGACATATTATCACTGTCAGATAAATGAATAAATAAATGCAATAGATGGGAATCTAAGAGCACAGGGAAAAAAAAAAGATTCAACGGCTTGAACTTTCAAAGACATAACTTTGTCATGACTACAATTACTTATGAATATCATATTGTTTTACAGTCAATGGGGTGAAAATATAATTCAGATATTTCCTGACACCTGTCTATAATACTGATGGAGCATTGTAGCTAAAGCAGCTTGTTATGGCTTTTTCCTTCCTGTACCATTAGTATAGTACCAGTTTGTCTTACTGGCATGAAAGAAAAACAAAGGGGAAAATTAAATCATAATACTTAGGATAAGCATGTCTGGAACATTCATATTAATCAATTGTTTTCTGTACCAATTATATTAATTGGCTTTCATTTTATGAAAAGAAAAATTGTGCCAGGTTGGATCCTCTGTAGTTATAATTCCAGCATGTGTTTAATGTGCTCTGCAGATTTTTCTTTCTTAGGCTTTCCAACATTTCTCTGAAATTGCTTCATGTTGTCATTCTCAATTTCAACTGGGGCAGAAAAGGGTTAAGTAATATTCCCAAGGTTATACAATAAAGAAGTCACAGCATCAGGATTGTAACAACAAACTCCTGACATCTGAAGACACCCCCTAGCAACAGAAAGGTTATTGGGGGATTTTTCTGGTGTAAGAAATGTATTTTTTTTTTTTTTGCTATTAGGGGTTTTACCCTTTTTAAAGAATTTATTCAATGACTCATCCTTCCTGGCCTTTCATGCTAGGGCATAATTTCATAAAGTGACTTTCCCTTCTACTCTCTTACCCTTTCCCTTAACTCTAGTCCCTGCTCTTTCTCTTATTATTGTGTGGGAGTCCCATAAACTCAAGATGGAGACACAAAGAGCTGAATATAGGCCAAATTATATATAGGAGTTTGTGTTTCTAAAAAATCTTTAGCACAGAGGGGAAGAGCTCCGCAATATCCATTTCTTTCTACAATGATGCTGGTAATTCATACTGTACGATGGATAAGAAAGCTATCGTCACTATTTTCATACTGGAATGAAAGGCAAGATGACCTAACAGTTCTTTTGCCCCTCCAATATCTATGATTAAACTGAATTATAATGGCAAGTTATTTGTGCAGAAACACTTACCCTAATGAAAGACTCTTGTTCATAGTCTTTAATTTTCGGAGTGCAGTTCCTAAGAGAGTAGTTGCCAGTTTTTTGTGTTGTTTTTTTTTAAATCTTTCTTCCCTTTCCTAGGACTAGTTCCCCAGGTTAGTAAGCCTTTCTGATGTCAAATGAGTGAGTTCTTCCAAAATCTCTTTGCCCTTCAGAAAAGCCTATTTTCAATTCTGCTTAATTTTAGAGAATTATTTGGAATTTAATGAATTTTTCTATTCAATTTGTGGCACCCTTCTCTTCCTCAAGTGTTTAACATGTTAAATTCAAACCCGGGTTCAACATATTTCTTAGTATATCTCATTAAAACTCCAAGGAAAGAGCAAAATAAAAGAACTAGATATCCTAAAGGAGATCAATTTAATTCAGTTTTTAAGCTTAGAAATGCAGTTGGGGTTTACTTTCTCCGCCTTACTTGAACATACCTTCTGGTGTCTTTTGAAGCAAGGCAAGCAAGAATAATGTTTCTCTTTGATGTCTTTTGGCTTGGAGCATGTGAAGGTGTAAGGTGCCCTTGACTTTTTGTAGTTAATGCCACTGTTCCAGCAGGCCTGTTACATCAGATTTGTTCCTTACTTCTATCTTTATTCCTGCCATTAAAGTGGCCTCTTCTCCCTCATGAACATAAAAAGATGCTTCCTTTGCTCTTCATTACTCTCATCTATAGCAATAGAAAGATAAACACATACCTCTCCCCTCCCCATTAAGCAGTTGAAAGTTCTCTCAAATTTTCCTGTTTTAATTACACTCTTCTCAGTCCTCTCCTTACCACACTCTATTGTTTACTAGTCTGATTTTTGTCTCTGGATCTTCAAGTAGAAAAAAATAAAATGATGTATTGTTGGCAGCTCTGATCTCCCCAGTCTCTCTCCATTTAAAATAATGACTTTGACAACCATTTTAAAATTTCTCTTCTTTTTCGAGTTTAGCATGCACACACACAAAAATACCTAAACATGCTGACTTTTCTCTACTCTAAGAAATCTCCTACCTCCTACATTCTTTTTTTCTGTCTTTTAAAAATAAAAAAAAAATCACATTCCCCGTTTCACAACTCAAATGTGTCATAAATGGGAAAAAATATCTAACTTCTTCTATATAAGAGAAACTCAGCAGAAAAGTGATTCTTTAAGGAGGAGAACTTGGGAACATATATTTCCAACATTTCACACCCTATACTTGCCAATTTTGACAATTACATTAGGTAAGTGATAACATGCATGAAAACAACAATACAGGACATCTCTATAGTGTTGATAAGTTGTAAATTGCTTTATATACTTTACTTCATTTGTTGTTGTTCAGTTGTTTCAGTCACATGACTCTTCATGAAACCATTTGGGGTTTTCTTGGCAAAGATACTGGAGTGGTTTACCATTTCCTTCTCTAGTCCATTGCATAGGTGAGGAAACTGAGGCAAATAAGGTTAGGTGACTTGTCCAAGGCCACACAGATAGTAAGTATCTGAGACCAAATTTGAATTCAGGTCTTCCTGATTCTGGGCATGGCACTCTATCTACTATGTCAGCTAGCTTCCTATTACCTCATTTGTTCCAATTATCCTAAGAAGTAGATACTATAGTTTTGTCTCCATTTTCCACATGAGAAGCAAATTTAAAAAATGAATTACCTATAGTCACACTGTAAAATAAGTGTAAGAGTTCAGATTAAAATATAGGTCTGTAGTGATTCTTATTTTCTTCATGTCCCTAATAAATGTTAAAATGAAGTGAATTGGTGAAACACTGAGTTATCAAGACATTGAGGTATTTTAGAAGGATATTATTCAGATACTCAAATAAGTATATGAGAATGGATGTTATCACTAAGGAATAACTATAGGTGGCTTCAAAAATGCCATGTATTTCACAGAATCACAGAAAACATAAGTTAAAAGTGACCTCATTGAACTACTCCTATGCATCAAGCCTAATTTGCCTCTCTATAACTTCTAGCCATTCTGGTTCTGTCCTCTAAGAACAAATATAACAAACCTAATGGTCTGCCTCCTAGCTCTTCAAATACTGAAAACAGTCATTACATATGCCTGAGTTGTCTTTTCTCCAGGATAAACATGACTAGTTCTTTCAGTTGTCCTTATATGTCATGGATAAGTCCTTGCTTCATCCTGGTCACTCTCCTCTGGATGCTCTCTACCTTATCATTGTACCTCTTGAACTAAGAAGCCTAGAAATGAACATAATGCTTAAGATGAGGTCTGGGGAGAAAAGAACATAGAGGAACTAGCTCCTCCCTATTACTGGAAGCCATGCTCCTCTTAATGCAGTCCAAAATGAATATGATCTCTTTAGCTTCTCTAACTCACTTCTAGCTTGTTGAACTTGCAGTCCACTAAAGCCCTCAGCTCTTTTTTCAAGAACAATTGTTATCTATCAGTGCCTCCCACATCTTATACTTATGAAATTGAGTTTTTTGTATTAAGCTACAAAGAAACATTATCCCTACTATATTCCATATTAATAGAGTCAGCACAATATTCTAGGCTGACAATCCTTTTGGAGGCTGAGTTTGTTATCTGCTATGTTAGTTGTTCCTCTCAGCTTAGTGTTATCTGCAAAATTGATGCACATATTATCTATTCTCAACTCACTGATAAATATATTCCAAGCACAGATACCTGGGATACTCCACTACAAAACTCCTGCTACATTAACATTTAACCATTAATAATTACTCTCTGAATATGGCCATGCAAACATTGTTTTGATCAATCTCATTGTGTTACTATGTAACCCATTTCTCTTTATCCTCTCCACCCAAATGGTAGGAGATACTTTATCAAAAACTTTGCTAAAAATCTACATAAGCTGTATTTATCGCAATCCCCTCATCTACTATCTTGGTAATGTCAAAAAAAAAAAAGGAAATGTTTTAGTAACTTATGACCTATTCTTGATGAAACTGTGGTAGCTCTTTTTTAATCTCACTTTTATCTTTAGATATTCATCAAACATCTCCTTAATGATAAGTTCAGGAATTTTCCCAGAAATCAAAGTCAAGATAACTAGTAACTAGTGTGTGTTTTCCACAGTCTTTCAAATATCAATGCCTTGGCTCAGCAATCATAACTGCTAATTCTTTCAGGAATTAAAGATATAGTTCATTTGGGACTGGTGACCTGCATTTACATGTGTCCTGCTTTCCCATGGGCCACCCATTTATGTTTATCATAAAGATAAAATGTCAGGTCTTTAATTCCATTGGTGGCATGTCTAGAATTTAAGACTCTAGTTACTTAATATGTGAAAACAATTTTTTGGTTGGTGATTTTCAATACTTTTAGATTATACAGTATAAATAACATTGAAAAATCTCACATTCATTCATGGATATTAGTCCTTGAAGTCACCATTCGTAGTGCCACAGATTAGTGTTCAATTGGATCACATCTGGGCCAGACAGTAATCTGTCTCTAAATGTGACGAAAACATTGCCAACACTGAATGTGTTGGAGACCAACAATTTATAAAATGAATCAAAATCATTAAACAAATTGAGGGAGATAAAAGACTTTCAGTGAAGGGACTTACATTAGTAGTTGAGAAAGTGCTGCCTCCATTCAGGGCTATTATGCAAGTCTTCATTTCTGTGTTAATAGTTATAGAAGAAGTAGGATTTAAAACTTACTGTCATTCATTAAAATGTAGAGTTGAGCCCTAAAAATTCAAATAATTTCTGTTTTTTAGTTAACAAAGTCAATTGTCTAATTTGATTTCCTGTCCAGCTTTTGATTGGGATCATGATAATAACTTTTATTTATATAGTACTTTAATATTTATAAAGTGCTTTATTTAAATTGTCTCATTTAATCTGTTTGAGGTTGTTGCTATTATCTGCTTTTTATAGATGAGGAAACTGAGGTTCTAACAGCTTATGTGACTTGTCCAGGGTTGTATAACTAGTATCTGAAGAAGAATTTGAATCCAGGTCTCTAAGATTTCAGGTTTGGCACTCTATCCACCTCATTACACTGTTTTCATGAATGGGTAGTAAAATATGTTAAAACATGTCATCTAGACTGCTGTGAAATAGTAATTGGAATTATTTTAGGTAACAGTTTTACCAAAATGAATCTCTTTTGACCATCTTATCATTCAGTCATAAGGCTCCTCCAAAATGTATCACTTTTAAATATTCATGTTTATGTTTTAGTAAGCCTGCAGTTCAGCATTTCTGTGAACTCACAAAAAAAGAAGGAACCCAGGTGACATGATAAAAGCAATGGATAATTAAAATGAATAATATCAATGTTTTATTCAAATACTTGTTCATTTTTTTCATCTGCCCACTAGTTGAAGGCTCTTTTATAGAGGGTAAGTGAGAAAAATCTTGTGTCAAAGGAAAACATGAATGATTAAATAGAGTTTATAATGCCATGAAACAGAAAAGCCAACTTATCACATGCATGACTATTGTTAAGAAGATCTGGGATTAAAAGGCACACATCATGCAAATGTAACTAATTATACCACATGTCTGCTAGGTTAATGAAAACCACTTCCTATTTTTCCTCTGTGACATCTTGAAAAATAGAGCTATTTTAAAATAATCCTGACAGCAATGTAACATTCATTAAAAAAAAAACTGCTTGAAGTAATACTTGGACAAAACATTTTTGTTCTTTGTACTAGAGGTAAAAAGTAAATTTTCCTAGGTATTTAGATCTATGTTCAAATAATAATAAGTCACGTGGGTTTCTTCCTTGAGATTGTCCTAAATTTAATTCCATAATGGTAAAATAATTCATACACTAAGACTAGATTCACTATATTCAAAATGAGTGGAAAATTAATAAAATAAACAAGTTATGCAAATTAGATTTACCTTGGAGTATAACATCACATGAAATCATATTGTACTCCAACAAAAATAGCTTGATAGTTAGTGGTGAATATTCTTTTTGTAGAAACATAGACTATATACCCTATTATGGCATCTTTAGATGATTTTTACTCTGTTTTTCTCTTCTGTCACAAGAAGGTCCAAAAATGGGTACAGGAGTCGGTCATTTGTTGAATTACTAAAGAATATCAACAAATTATATGAAATTATTAGTCTATTTTTCATATTATTTACATGACAACTCTAAAACTATGATATTGGTTATAGTGATCATGTTTAATATACATATTAATATATCATATATGTAACCTAATTGTATATTAACCTATATAGCACAAATATATCATAATAAAACGGTTAAAATCAAGAGAAAACTAGAATTTCTTCATTCTTTGAGCAACTGAATATCATGTATAATAGGACTTTTGCCAAGAGCATAAATTGTAAAGGGTAGTGACTGTCTATTTAAAAGTTTTATTCCAGAGAAGGCCTTCAATTTGCCTTCAATTTGTGAGTTAAAATGCCACAAAGCCCTCCTTTGATGTAGAATCAAATTAAGCATACCACGTTAGCATGACTCACACAAAGATAAAGTGTATTAGTCAACAACATGTATAATACCCATACCTCTCTTCAAATGGCCACTGTTCCAGGCCCTCTGGCTTCAGTGGACACTTAAGAGAGTTACTTATCTACTAAAAAGTTCACATTCATTTTCTGATTTCACAGCATATATGTAGTAATTAAAGATTCTTTTTAAAAAATAACTGGCATTGCCCTTTTGAACTTGGCTTCAGGAAATGATGATTTGAGGCAGCCTCTAATGGGATTGCATTTGGCTGACTGCCACAAGGTCTGGAGAAAAGTTTCTAATTCCCTTTTTCTGTTTGATGCACTTCTGGGGTGTTCTGTAGAAGACCTGTTTCTATTGTATATATGCCTTTATATTTCTCCTTTCTGAGCAGGGTAATAAATCCAGAGAGAAAAGAGATAAATATTTTAAAACTAGATTTCAAATCTTTATTTTTTCTGCAGAATTAACACCACCTTGATTTAAATAGCAACAGGCAACTTGTGCCAAGTCTATTTTTCCCATTTGTCAGCAAGCAACAATGCATTATGATGACAAAGTGGGTTATTTTATTTGTGAATGTTCATGGTAGTGACAGGTCAGTGTTAATATGGTATTATTATTATTTCAATTAAGAATTTTACCATTAAAAATTTCTAAGAAAGAGGGGCACTTTGCCAAGATAGTCAATATTAAAGTCCATGTATTTCTTTCAATAGCCTGGATAAAATCCTTTCACAAAGACTGCCAGTAACTTGTTTAATCTACGATAGTATCATTAATATTTTCACTATTATTGGTCTATCAATTATTGGTTATTGATGAGCAATTAAATGGCACTTACATGTGTTCAAATGGGCCTTTCACATGATACTATGGTTTTCCAGAAAGCAGAGAAAAAAACTGGATCATCAGTTTATTACAGCTAAAAGCAACTTTAGAGAACAACTTCCTCAAAACAGGACAAGGTCACACATGTAATGCACATTGTAGGCAGGATTTGAATTAAGGTCCTTCAACTCTAAAGATTTCCATTCTACCCAGGCACAACTATAAGTAAACAAGGTTCTTATTTTTTGTTTGTTTGTTTTGTTTTGAATGGACTCTTTCCAAACCTAACACATTGAGCTAGATCCTTCCAAAGGCTTAACTCATTCCCTCATGTGTGAAGCATAGGATGTTGTATATTCACATTTTTATCCTGTAAAGGTATCATTGAATGCATAATTGCTGCCAATTGTAGATAGGAGCTTCAAAATAGAAAGATTTGAGCAATCCGTAGTGAGTGTAAGTGATTGTATTGAAGAATGGAGTTTAGATTCCTGGACCACAGTTTAAGTTATGAGAAGACTGTGCCTTTAGCCATGGCAGAGGACATTTAAGAAGAGTTAGTAAAGTAAACTTTTCCTCAAAACTTGCAAATCTGATTTTAAACTAAAATGAACGAAGAGAAAAAAAAAACAGTCCACAGATATCCATGTATACCACAGGAAACAGGGATTACAACAGAGAAAAGATTTCAATGGAAAGGGTTACAAAATCATTTTTTTTAAACAATGCTACCTGTCCAGCCATAAATGGAATGAGTTAACCTCAGTAGACAATGGATTTGTCATCGCTGAAGGTCTACCAGTAGAGGCTAGATGACAGCCCATTATCAAGGATATTGAAGAAAGCATTCCTGTTAAGGTTAGACTTAGATTAGATGCCTCAAAATTTTACCATTTCAAAGTCCCTCCACCATTCTGGATGTACTTCAACTTGTTTATGTCATTCTTAAAACATGGTATTCATAACTGAAAACACTGCTCCAGTTGTGGTGTGACCTATTGAAAGTAGAATCAGTCAAACTATCATCTCCCTAGTTGTAGGTAGCATCCTGAACTGTTAATGCACCTAGCTTATTGACATTTCAGGCCACAGAAATCTCAATGTCTGCAGGTATTTTTTGGTTCTTAGTTTATTTATTTTTTTTATTTTTGCCTTTTTTCCTTTATGTGAACTGTTTTCTATGAAGATTAAGAATGGTCTGTTAAGTGGGACAGAAATCACAAAAGAGTAACCTGGGAGATATGTTCAAGGAAACTTAATGTAAGTGCAGTGGAGAAGTTGTTATCATATTGAGGGGGAGAGGAAGAATAAATAGAAGAAGTATGTAATGATTGTATGCATATGACTCACAGCATTTTTTTTAGTACTACCTGTCAGTCATCCCCTTAACCCTTGCTACTTCCCACCCTGAGTCACTGCCTAGAAAGCTTCCCCTCAACAAATTATTACCTAATGACACATCTGTTTCTTTCTTTAAGGAATGGTTTTCCCTCATATGTACATATATATTATATATAATATTATAACGCATCTGAATTATATAATATATAACATAAATAATAATTTATAATAATATGAATAATCAATATATGATATATTATTATATAATATATTATACACACAGACATATATGATTCTCTACCCACACACACCCCCCCAAAAAAAAAGATTTGTCGATTGGCAAGAAAATTTTCTCCTAAATTCTTTGGACCTTTGAACATTAATTCAGTTTTTTAGTATGAGGTATCATAGTATCATCCAAGCTATAATACTTTGCCACTTCCTGGTTCTAGAGAAAATAAGCTGCCTCTGAGGAATAACTTTTCTTTTACAAATTCCTGAATATTCCTGCAGCAGAAACATTCTTGAATTTCTCACATTCACTATGTAATAAACATTCTATTTAAACATTGAATAATGACTAAAAGATAAAAAAAAACTTCGTCTTTTTCTCTTTGTTGCATGCAAAAGTTTAACCTCTAGCTCTCATCACTGGCAGGATGAAAGGGTCAAAAAGCTTTTGTTTTATTTCGTTTTGTTTTAAGTAAATAGCAACAGCTGTTTTTATAATATTGGTGTCCTCTGACAATTAGGAAGCTATAGAATTCTGGGCAATGCTAAAAAAAAATGATTTAGACCTGAAGGTTAAGAAAAATTTAATTACTCAGAATGATTAAATAAAAAAAAAACTGACATGGAGATTAATTCCTAGAAGTCTATATTGGTACCAATATCCTAATTTATCCTGTTTTTGTTCAGAGGAAAGTCTAATAGCATGTTTCAGGCATAAATATTTTTATTACCTTAACTCTGTTGCATAGTTTAACAAAAACATTTTTAACACATGATAGTTCTTCCAATTCTTTCATCAATTTTCTCTTGCTAGTCTTTACACTTTGAGCTCAGATTAATTCTTTCATCCAATATACCTTTATTATCTGCTTACTATGTGACAGACAGGTCCTGGGAATAAAAATACAAGAACAAGAGAGTCTTTGTCCTTAAGGAGGCTGAATTATAGTGGAAGAAACTACTACATAAATAAAGTAACTGTAAAATAATTTTGTAAAGTAATTTTGGAGGGAGTTGAGGGCACCAACAAGAAGTAATATAAAGAAATATTATAAGAAAATGAGAAAGCAAAACCTCTTGTAGAAAGTGGCACTTTGGCAGAATATTAAAGGAACTAGGAAATCTTAGAGGCAAAAGGAAGAAGAAAAGATCTTTCAGGCATCAGGTACAGTCCACTCAAAGGGACAGAATCAGAGAGAAAATTGCACGTATGTATGGCTTATATAACAAGTAGGCCAATTTGGCTGGACCAGAATGTTTGAGGGGAGGTAATATAAAATTAATCTAGGAAGGTATTCTGGACACAGATCCTAAAAAATCTTTAATTGGCAAGCACAGGAATTTGTCTTTGTCCTAGAGGCAATAGGGAGCCTCTGTAAATTCATGACCAGGAAAGTGGTATATTTAGACCCTTAGGACAATCAGTTTTTAGGAATTTGACAGTTACATGGGGAAAGGGTTAAGTTTTTCCCTAGAAGAGTAGCATGTATTCATTACTGACTATATCATCCAATATTTGAATATACCCACAGTTGTATGTGATTTATAAAAGTTAGATAGTAACTTTGGGAAAGCAGAAGAAGTGATCCTTGTTTTAATTTCTAGATAAGATTCTAATCTCATATTACCTTAGTATGAAGGCAAATATATAGGAATTGAATTTTCCCTTTTTGTTGGGTAGATATAGAGATGTAAATATCCTCCCTCTTCCTCTTTGACCACAGATATGGTTAGATGAAGGGGAGAACAATTTTCCACCTGGAGATGACTAGCAAAGGTATTTTCCTGCTATAAGAGATTAATACAGAAAGTAGAGTAGTGACTGTATAAGCTCAGAAGATCTTATGCATAAAAAAATTCACTCCCAGGCCTGTATCTTGGGATGAACAACCTAACAGACACAAAATCTGATTGCTGCCCTTTGAGTAGTGAGCGATAATCCTGTCTCCTTGAAGTGCACTGGTCCAACTGCTTTGGGTCTGATTGTCAAGGAAAACTTAATTAACCAGAAAGCTTGAGTGAAAAAAAAGGAGTAAGAGAGAGATATGGAAATTAATTTCTAGCAAATACCAACGATATCAGTATGAAAATAAGTTTTCTCAGTTTTGGTCTGAGAAAAGTTCAATAGTATGTTTCAGGTGTTACTATTTTGGTTAACTGAAATCTACTTACTGTTGACAGTGAGGTGGCATAGTGCCAGGCCTGGAGTCAAGAAGATTTATCTTCCTGAGTTCCAATCTGACTTCAGATACTTACTAGCCGTATGACCCTGAGGAAGTCACTTAACCCAGTGTCTTCATCTGTAAAATAGGCTGAAGAAGGAGGTGGAAAATCACTCCAGCATCTTGAAGGAAACCTCAAATGGAGCCATAGAGTTGGACACAATTGAAATTAACAAAACACTTATTAGATGGCTTGACTAAAACATTTTCAACATGATATTTCTTCTAATTCTTTCCTGTTTTCTCTTGCTCTTCTTCATGTCACACTTTTAATTCAAGCTAATTCATTCATTCAATATTCATTTATTATATACCTTACATTATTATGACCCAGTCCAACACCAGCTTACACACATGAAAGGAAAGGAAATTATAAGCATTTAAGTTTAGTGAGGCTATCTTAGGGTAACAATGACATATACTAAGTGTTGTAAAAAAACACTAGCTAAAGTGCAGACAGAAAGAAAATTCTAGAAATACTAATTTTTTTAAGTGAGCAGCTATAGAACATGCACAGCAGAAAAATTGTCATGGATTATGATAAACAGTGCCTACAGTACGTAAAATTATGTCATATGTGTTCAATTCAATCCAATTCAACACAATTCCTAGGGCAGAGGTCTGACCGTATCGTTCCTCTAACACTAAAATTGTCAGTTTATTCTTATAGCCTCTAGCAAGGGATACAGTCTTTAACCTTTTATTGAAGGTCCTGACTTCAAACCACCTTCCCATCATTAATCTTACATGACTTCCCTACATACACTCTGGGATGCAGTCACTGAGAACTACTATCTGGAAAACTACATTGAGGGCCAAATCAAGGCCTTGGTCTTTTTGTTTTGTTTTGTTTTGTTTTTCGGTATGTTCAATCAGCTAGGAAACTTTTTTCCCCCACATTGTTAAAAACAATAAAACTTCATATAAAATGTAAAGTACACTCTTAGCTAATTCCATACAGAAACAGTCAGAGTACCACAGGCAGTAGTTTGTCAACCCCTTTTAGCCCAGTTCACTAAGCCTGAAATTCAATCTCCCATCTCTGTTCACTTGCACAAGTTGTTAGAACAGTTAAACAGTTGAAATAGTTGAGAATCTACGTGGTTCTATAATATTGTGTTTGGCATGTAAAAAATCAAGACTGTGTAGTAATCTCATTTTATAGTCAATGTTTATCTGATATTTATTAATACCTCACTTCCATAATGAAAGAAGAATGTCGAAATGTGGAGAAGAATTAGAGGAGCACTACAATTGTGATTTAAGAGATGGGAAATAAGTAAGGCCTTCGGATAAAACTTAGAGGACATAGGCTTCTATTTAACGTGGAAAAGAGAAAACTTGAGGGCACGTTAATAACAGTCATCTAGTATACAAAGGCCTCTTACAGAGCCCATGGTGGCCAGCTATTCTCCATCTCAAGGACTGAAAGAAAAAAAGGAAATTGATTGAGCCACACACAGAAGGATTTAGGTTATATAAAAGAAGATAAAGGCTTGTAATATCAGAATGATGGGCTGGCAAGGGGTCGAATACTTCTTACAGAGACTGGGGAAGAACATATTTGGCAGATGCTCAGCAAGAACTTTAAACCAAAATTTGGGATAGGAGATGTAGAGAAATGGCAGATAAATCCATAGATATAGAGAAAAATAAATATGACAGAAATAGAAATATTACAGGAGTTATCTGTCATTTTTAGGAGAAAATAAGAGAAAGTGAAAAGAAGGATATTTCAGGTCTCAGAAACCTATATGCCAGTATTCAGTGTATAGGTAATAAACTAAATTTTTCACACAAGGAGTTACATACAATCTAATAGATATCACCAAGACATGGTAGGATGAAACATTATTGGAATGTAATTATGCAAGGTCATACTTTGTCAAATGAACAAAATAGAAAGGGAACAAAGCACTACATGTCAAAAAATGCATCAGAGGAAGTAAGCATGGCAGAAAGGATTTGAGCAATTACAATATAGGGAAGAAAAAAAGAATTGATAATGATGATGTTTGGGTATTATATTATAGATGACCTAGACATACAAAGGTTATGGAAGTTACTACAAACACAGTTATTAAAACTGTCACGTGGATGAGTTGGTGAAAAAAGAGGATCATTTAGAAATTTGCTTCAAATCCCATTCTGCTAATGGTAGATCATCTAATAAAATGAGAGCTATCTGAGGGCACAGCAGATAGAATGCTAGGACTGGCATCAAGAAGACCTGAATTCACATCCAGACTCAGAACCTTATTAGCTGTATGACCCTATGCAAGTCATGTAACTTCTATTTGTCTCAGTTTCCTCAATTGTAAAACTGGTGTAATAACAATACCTATCTCACAGAATTATTTGAGGAACAAATAAGATAATGTAGTAAAAAGAGCTTTGTACAGTTTCTACATATGATAGGCACCTATAAATATTTATTTTCCTTTCTTACTCTAACAAATTCTTGATTTTTTTCATTAGTAGTTGCATCTTACAGAAGACAATGAAAACTCAGTCTTCCTTTGCTGATTATGATTAAAATAACTAAAGAGGTTAGGGGATTGGTATGAGGCAGAGGGTCCTAAAATGTCGAATAGCCAAGGAATGGGACACTAAGTATATACATATAGTCTTGTCTTTAAGAAATATACTTTGTAAAACCCAGAAAGGATCTTATGGATGGAGATTATAAAAGGAAAGAGATGTCAAAGAAGATTAGGAGATTCTAAAAGCAGGCGTTCTTAGCCTTATGTGAAACTGTCCCCTTTGAAAGTATGATAACTATGGACCCAGTTTCAAAATGTTTTTAAATGTATAAAATAGATAGAATTACAGAAAAAGGTATATTAAAATACAGTTTAAAAAGTTCATGGATCTCAAGTTCAGATTCCCGACTCTAAAACAACAAAATTCTATTCATGACATTATTAATCATCCTGAAGAAAAAAAAAAACAGGACATCTTAAAAACAAGCGTGAGTGCTCAATGAATCCATTGATGACACTAAATTGATAAAGACCATGTACAAGATATGGAGGGACACTTAAGGACAAATGCAGAAGCTTGGCATTTTTTTTCTTTTTTAATCGATCCTTTACAGTTAATTTATTTTGTCCTGAAATTTCCTAAATCATGGTTCTTTGTCTCTGAATTTAGTTCAGAAATTCACCTGGTCTGTAATGAGTTGAGTTTAGAAATCTACTTCTCCTGATAATTGCTGTTCTGGTCTTGCCTCAAGGAAATCTATTATCCTTAAGGGATACAAATGAACATCAAGGATTCTGGTCTAGTATCTTTACATCGCCAAGCTGTCCTTCAAGGATGTCTGGTTTGCTACCAAAGAATTCTGGTCCACTACCTCTAACCTTGAAGGTAGACTCATTTCATAGCCGAAGGAGAAAATGAGGGGCTGTTGTTAGCCCCTCATTCCCAATTTCCAACCAATAGTATTGCCTCCCATTCTTCAGCTCTATAAACAATCATATTGATTTTGCTATTTATGATGTTGAACTTTTTTAACCAAATATAATTTGTTCCTATGTATTAAGTCATATTCTTTGTTTTGTACTCCCAAAAACTATAAAAGAGAACTTTCTTCCTCATCTGTGGTCTGAGTTTTGCTGAGGAATCTGAGATGGTATTTACTGGCAAATTCATGCCTTACTAATAAAGTGATCATGTGAGAAACTTTGTGCCTCACTTTATTTTATTTTGGCTTTAACTGCATGAACATGTACAAATAATGCCAAGAAATCTAATGCTTAAAACTTTTTAAAGCATAGGTAAACAAGTTATGCTTCAGTAGATCCATGCTCTAAATTACATAGACCTTCCTTCTAGTGATACAGCTTGCAACCTATCCATACCTTTTCATCCTGTTGCAATTTGAATTTTTTATTTCCACAGACACTTGATAACGTATCTACCTAATACGCTAGTAGCCTTCCTCTAGATTTTGTTGTTGTTATTATTGTTTTTGTTTTAAATTATCATGTCAGTGTCAGTGCTGTCTTCAGGCTATCAGTTCTTGGATGAACAGCCCACCTCCTTTTCCAATCAGCATTTCCTATATTCTTCTGGTGATACTATATGGCTAATTATTGAGGAGCATCACAACCTCAGCAGAATCAAAATTGTAGGTGACACCAAGAACAATGGAAGGATATGAGGTAGCTTTGAGAAGGTTGCATTTGTTAAGTGCCTATGAGCCTTTGTTGCTGTTCAGTCATTTCAGTCATGTCTGACCCTCCATGACTCCATTTGGGGTTTTCTTGGCAAAGGTACTAGAGATGTTTGCCATTCCTTCTTTAGTTTTTTATAGATAAGAAAACTGAGGCAAATTAGGTTAAGTGACTTGCCCAGGGTCATACAACTAGAGTCTAAGGCCCAGATTTGACATGTCTTCCTGACTCCAGGCCTGACATTCTACCTACTGAACTGTCTAGCTGGCTTAACTGTAATCATATCTGATGTTTTTTGTAATTATACTATTCGTAATGATTTCTAGGATTTTAGCATCTCTCTGGAATTGTAACAGTCAAATTTATGATGCTTTCAAAGACTGAGTGTCCATATCTCTTATATTTACCCCTTTTTGTACTCATATCCACCACCCCTAGTTCAGGCCCTCTTCACCTCTTGCTTTGGTTATGCCAAGAGCTTCCTAATTGGTTTCCTAGCTTCCAATCTCACGCCTCTCCAATCCACCCTCCAAAAAATTTCAAAATTAATAGTCCTAAATCACACATCTGACCATGTCACTCCTCTGCTCAAAAAACTTCAGTTGTTTCCTATTGCCTCTGGGATAAAATACAAATTCATTTGCCTGATGCTATTATTCAAGACTGATTTCATCTTTCTTCTCCTGAGACACTCCATGTTCTAGCCAAACTGGCATAAGTGCTATTATCAAGATATAACATTCTATCTCTTGCCTCTGTCCTACTGCAAAAGCCTTCCCCATATCTGCAATGCCCTCTAAGCTCTCACTTCCACCTTTTAGATTTAGCTTTAAAAACACAGCTCAATTGCTACCTCCTATACAAGGCCTTTTCCAATCATTCCAGTTATTTGTTTTGTCTTCTGTTGCCTCTACACACACATACACACACACACACGCACACACACACACACACACACACACACACACACACACACACACACACATTATCTCCCCATTCCTTAAGGTCAGGGGTTATTCTGTTGGGTTTTTTTTGGGTGGGGGTATAGTACATAGTTGGTATTTCTGCAGTGGAATTGAATTATCGCAGCTTGGCAGCCACTTAGAAAAGCAGATCTCAGATTATTCCATGGTCTAAAAGTATATTCTGAGGCCCTGCTTTTATCCAACAGAAGAGGAAACAACCAGGAAAGGTAAAGTACTCTCACCTTCAGGTCCAGCCAATTTATATATCAGAGTTTTATAAGAAATTCCAGGTATGATTTTCAAAATCTTTAAGGATCCATGGCAAACAGGAAAGATGTGTGGATGCTAGAAATGGAAAAATGTTATCTCTATATTTTAAAAAAATGAGACAAATGTGATACTGGAAAGTATAGATCTTGATAGTAATCCCTGAAAAAATTCTATAATCAAATTATTGGTCTTTAGTTCCTCCCTGTTCTGGCCACCTCTTACATCCTTCCTGTTCTGGTCTTTGGCAAGTCCCTCCCACTGGGGGTTTCATAGGTTCTGTTTCTTAACAAAACCTTGATATAAACACAGGCAAGGCTCAAAGACACTTGCACTGAAACAAGGTACTAAGTGCTCCTTTGCTTGCCATTGCAAGGATCTTGGCAGAGATACTGAAAAACCCCAAATGGGGCCACAGGAAGTCAGACACAACTTAACAACATGTCCTTATCTTCAATAAGTTTTTTTTAATTAATAATTTGGATAAAGATATAGAAAACTCAATTACCTAAATGTTTCAGACTATATAACAGAGAGTGATACGCAAATTATTTTATGGTAGAATCAATATCCACAATGATACTTATTTATAAATATGGATTTCAACAAGATGAAATCAAGGATAGAGGTGTAAATTTCTCCATTTTGATTATTAAAAACAAATTACATAAACAAGTTAATATAAAAACAAGACAAAGGAGAGAGAACAATAAATTCAATATAAGCCAACCATGTGAAACAGTAATTGGGGTGGGGGGGGAATCTTCTATTTTAGTCTGTATTAATAAAAATATAACTTTCAATTCAAGAGAAAAACTACTACTACAACACTTAGAGCATTGTATATATTTTTTTAAAATTCCATATATCAAAAGAAACATTGGCAACTTCCATAGGACAAGGATCAGCAAATGTCATATACAAATGTTTACAAAAATGGAAGGGATTTATACTGCAAAAGAAGAGAAAGATTGGAGGAGTTGCCTTCAGATACCTGAAGGGCAGTTCTACAAAAGATTAAGTAGATTTACTCTATTTTGCCCCAAAAAGTAAAACTGGAACCTGTAAGGAAAGGGAGCATGGATAGGATGATAATGTGCAAATTTAAGAAATTGTTAGTCAATATCACCAGGCACTGTACTAAGTGCTGGGGATAGAGGAAGGAAGGAAGGAAGGAAGGAAGGAAGGAAGGAAGGAAGGAAAGAAGGAAGGAAGGAAGGAAGGAGAGGGAGAGTAAAGGAGAGAGAGAGAGAAGGAAGGAGGGAGGGAGAGAGGGAGGGAGGGAGGAAGGGAGGGAGGAAAGGAGGGAGGGAGGAAGGAAGGAAAGAAGGGAGGGAGGGAGGGAGGGAGGGAAGGAAAAAGAAACAAAGAGAAAAAGAAAAAAAAGAAAAACAGTTCCTGACTCGAGCTTACAATCTATACATGAAACAATACACAAAAGAAAGCTAAAAGGGGGAGAAAATAGATGAGTGCTCCTTAAATGGGGGTTTTGGAAGGAACTCTGCACTCCACCCGCCTATCCCTATTTGTTAGAGTCCTAAGGGCAGAGAGTCGCCATAAGGTGTGAAAAACAGGATTGATGTCATCCTTGGGAATGAAGGAGAAGTCCAAAGCAATGCAGCCAGGTGGGAAATAAAGGAGATGTTCAACATAGAGAAGAAAAACCTTACAGTGCCTGGCAGATAATGGGTGCTTAATAAATGCTTGTTGATTGCTTAATTGATATGATTGTTGTCTTTAATTATATGAAGGCCTATCAAGAAGAAGGGGAAGTATATATTTTTCTTAGACCTACAGGGCAGATCTAGGAATAATAGATGAGAATTGCAAAACAGATTTCAAAGACACATGGAATCATATGTTCAGCAATTCAGATCTAGAAGAGACCTTAGAAGTTATCAAGTCTGGATCCATTTTACAAATGAGGAAAATGAGGCTCAACGAAGGGAAGTAAGTTGCCTGCTATTACAGATGGACTGACTGGAAGAACAAAGTTTTGAACCCAAGATCTCCTACTTCAAACCCATTGCTGTTTCTACTGTACCATGATATAAGGAATCATGAGCTATTCAAAAGTGTAACAGACTGATTCAGAATACAGTGAATTGTTCATCACATGAAGTCTTTAAGCAGAGGCTTAAGATTTGTGAAAAAAAAATGTCATATATATATATAATATATATATTATTCAGTTAGAGTGTTGGACTAGTTGATATCTGATATCACTTCTAACCTTTAGATTCTCTGATTTTAACATAGAGTGGTGATTTGTTAGACCCCTCACTTATAATATTTAAGAGATGTCCAAAAATGAAGCATGCTATCCATAAAAATAATAAGCCTCCTGTCCCTGAAGATATTCAAGTTGGAAACAGATGAGTTTGAGTTTTAGTCCTAAGTGTCTTCTAGAAGGTCCTTTATTGGGTTCAAAGTTGGCCCAATAACTTCTTAAAACCTCCAGCACAAAGATTCTATAAAAGGTTTAATGCTAAGTAGCCCAGAGGAGGTTGTAGAATCCGCCAGCAAAGATAGATGGATGGATGGATGGATGGAAGGAAGGAAGGAAGGAAGGGAGGAAAGAAGGAAAAAAGGAAAGAAGGAAAGGAAGGAAAGGAAGGGAAGGAAGAATTACTAGGGGTTTACTATGATCCAGGTACTGTGCTAAGTACATCATGAATATTATTTCATTTAATTCTTACAACAACCCAAAAGAGGTAGTTGTTACTATTAACCTCATTTTCCAGTTGAGGAAATGAAGCAGAAAAGAGTTAAGTCATTTGCTCAAGGTCATAAAGTAAGTATATGAAGTACAAATTTGAAGGTAGGGCCCATTTGAATGCCAGCACCAGGTCCAGCATTCTATCAGTTGTACCATCTAGCTGCTTTAAAAAATGAATAGATTCTCATTCTTCATTTCTCAAGGTGGAGGTAATAAGTATAGGAGGTATAATTATATTTTATTACCATCACCATTGCTGTCTTATTTTTAAAGCACAAATGGAGCTGGAAAAGGAAATATTATAGAAGTGATTTTAAGAGTTCAGTATTTAAAAGACTCTGAGTACTACCTCTGAAATCAAAGGACCCACATTCAAATAACATCACTATTATTATGAAATAATGCATAGAAACTTTAAGGTGCTATATAAATCCAAGGTATCACCGTTATTACTACATTTGGGACTTTAGGCAAGCCACTTACATTGCCTAAGTCTCAGTTTCCTTATCTTCAAAATGTGAAGGTTGAATTATATGATTTCTCAAGTATCTCTAGCTCCAGATCTAGTCTTTTATGATTCTATAAATTTTTTGGTAAAAAATCACCATCATTTCGATATTCACTCAGTATTTATTTCATTTGAGAAAGCTTGCCTTTTTGGATATTAGGGCTTTGCTAAATATATCACATATTTATTCTTAATTTTTTTAATGCTGATGTTGATTCTTCGGTTTCTTTGCTACAAAATGCTTCATGATCATTCTTTTTAGCTGCCAGAATCCCCCAGTAAAGCTATTTCAGGGGCTAAATGGCTCACCCAAGGTCATTTTCAAAGCCTGAATTAAAACCCTGAGTTTCCAGTCAATTTCTTCAATAACTGAGTCATACTGCTTGAAATTCCTTCAAAATAATCATCCTTTATGACACTTCTTCCTACATCAAATACTAAGAGGCTCAATAATTTTTGACAAGTCCTACAGAAAAAAACAAGCCCTAATGACTATTTGATATGTCATTTACAGCCCTGCTACAATTCTTTTTAGCTGAAATCATTCATTCTATCTCACTTTAATGCTTATATAATGATATTTAATTTCTAGCCACAGTATAAGGTTGTATGTATCATCACACACAGACACACACACATTTGAAACTCTATCAATAAAGATATTTAAGTAACTGGAATAAAAATTATATAATGTATTTAAACCCCTTCTGATAAAGGAAACTTTCATAAAGTTTCAGGTAAGATGAAGAAAAAAATATGATTGTTTAAAATACTAGTCTAAACAGACTTTTTCAAAAGATATCAAAAGTCTTAGTTCCAGATCTGTGAATAAGGATCAGGTTGGATATGTTGTTTTGGTCTTTGGGCATGAAATTTTATCAAATACTCTGATTCATCACAGGATGCTAAACCAGTAGCAATAAAGAGACTTTTAGGCCGTAAACAGGAAACAGGCAGGTGGAAATCAAACACTAAGGTCTCTTTTTCTTCCTGCTTTTCTTTCCATTTTCTTTGTATCTTCTGCTTTGGAGAAAGCTCTCCCCTTTTCTAATCCTTTTCAGTTCAAAGTATGCATCTGTGTGTGATTGGTTGCTGGGTTAAGAGGTTGCATAGATTACCAGCTCCAGTTCCAGTTTACATCCAAATTAATGTCACATCTGTAATAAATTGGGATGCTTAGCTATTGTCAAACAATGTAGGGCCAAGGTTGGCAAATTAGTTAGTATTAGCATGTAGCCCTCTTGGCAAGAAAGGAAAGCTTTTTACTTGGAGCTGGGCATTCTGCAGGATTTGTCAACTCGAATCTGCCACTGGCCTCATTATCTCATTTGTCTTAGTTAGGCTAAATTGGCAGTTATGTCTTCATGGCAAATGTTTGTTTTTACAAATGAGCAATGGAGCAGAATCTAGGAGAATGAACATGAGGACTTTTCCCTTGCAATTTATTCAGATAATCCCATAGCTGGTGACCAGAATCATTGATTTAAATGCCTATAGTCTTCCTCCCTCTCTTGCTCCTATTTTGTAAATGGCAACTTGTCAGGTTTATGGATCCCAAAGTTGAAATTAGAGGATCCCTTTTAAAGAAAGATGCTGTTATGTTCAATAATTATTATTAAATTTCTCAAATTCATTCTTTCAATGAGGGACATCACCACAATCACAGATATTTCATTTTTTCAGAATTTTAGGTGGCCCTGACTGAATGACTGAATGGATTTTCTGAGATAACTGAGATTACTCAGATCTTTTAAACAACCAAATTTTATTTTCAAAGTATTTTGTGTGGAATTCATTCAAAAATTCATGAAACACTTTCATACTTTCCTTAAAAGGCTACATAACATTCTTTCATGATACAGGATCCTCTAGAATCTAGATAATAGTTTATAAATGACAACATTAAATTATCCCTAATGTGTTTAGGCCCAGCACTCTTTTACCTAAAGATATTTTCAGGATTTGGGCAAAGGATACTATTATATATAAATAGGCAATTTCCTCAACAGAGAGATGTATGCAATGTGAACACAAACTTCCAAGGAATTTCTAGCACAGCACAGACATCTTAGTATATTTGTAAGAGAAGAAATAAAATCCTTAATAGTAATCCTAAAAATATAAGACAGAAACATTTCTGAAATGGATATGGTAATAGGGAAACAAATCAATGTCTGTACTCAGTTGCACAATGTCTGTACCAGGCATGCAACCATCATAGAACAGAAGAGTCAGCGGCACATTTGTAAGGGGGGAAGAGGGAGTGAAAGAATGAAGAAGAAAAAGAAGAGTACATTCTTCTGCACAAGGAACAGACCGAGAAGAAAGGATATATCATTGGAAGTCTTTACGTTCTTTTAAGTACCATCATTTTTATTCTCATGAAATCCCATACTAGAATACACACGCTTGTTCATTTTTGCCTTCCAGATTAATTGAAGGTAAATTAAAAGTTTTTATATTATGAGCTTTGAGAGCCAATGGAGGTGGCACCCTCCCCTAATCAAAGTATGAGACAGTTTTTTTAATAAACAGGGTAACTGCATTTTTAACACAATATCCTGACTTCTTGACCAAGTTACATGACTGCGGAACCCTATTATTCAAGCTAGAGACAAGCAGGGCATGGGGCTAAGTGTTATGCCCCCATTTCAAATAACTAGAAGGTAAGTAAGCATCCTTAAAAATCCCATTAGTGCCAAGAAGTTTTGAGAAGACAGCATCTTCACATTATGATACAACATGGTAAAGTCATGATACCCCAAGAACTACTTAGATGAGTAGGACGAAAGTTCTTATAACTACTTTTTGTCATTTTGTTATCTTCTTGTTAGATTTCAGATCATGAGTAAATTCTTGTCATTGTATGCCTCAAATAGTCTCTATTTCTCTTAAATCTGTTGTCATTACCAAATTCAGTGTTGTATTTTATATTAGACAAAATTATATCAAAATTAATTTGAAGAAAAAACCCTAGATTCTGAAGGTACTTTTAAAATTATAGATGAAGGAGGAACAGAACTTCAAAATTATAGTATAGTAAAGCACAACAAATTACTTGGTATTGACTAGAAAATGAAAATGTTAAGTAGTAGAATAGACTTTAAAAAATCAGAATTGTACTCAATAATCCAGTGTTTGATAAACCTGAGAACATAAATTACTTATTTATAACATTCTTATTTGACAAGAATTTCTTGTGAAAACTATAGAACAATCTAGCAGAAATAAGATTTAGACCAGTGTTTTACAGTGGATAGTATACTATGTTCAAAATGAACATGTGACCTGAGTATTAAATGTCATAACATGAAAATAAATGCATAGGACTCAGATCAGTTACCTTTCACAATTATGCCATTGGGGAAGGGGTGTGCTGTCAGCCAAACAAGGAAAAAATGATTATAAAAGGTAAACAGAAAACTTAGATTACACAAAATTGAAAAGCTTTTTTTGCTGAAAAAATTGATGGGTCTAGGACAAAAAAGTAATCTTTCAAATGAGAAAAATAATTGCATAAAACATCTCTAATAAAGTTATTACAAAAGACACATAGAGAACTAACACAAATGTATGATTAAGAGCCATTCTCTAGATGTTGATGAATTTATAATTTGGTCCCATTATTATTGAAAGTAATTTGGAGTTATACTAAGAAAATGACTAAAGTACCTATACTCTTTGACCCACTGTTACACATTGGCCCTAAGGAGATCAAGGACAGAAAGACTTTATATAAATCAACATATTTGGAGTGCCATATTTTGCAGTAGCCAGTAACTAGAAGCAAAGTAAATGTCCATTAACCAAAGAATAGCTAAATAAATTGTGGTACACATACATAGAATATTATTGCAATATAAGGAATTATGAATATGAAAAATGCAGAATAGCATAGAGATACTTACATCATGAGTGCTGAATTGTCTATTTAGGATTTGTGCTTTAAGAGATTAAGTCGTGTAACATTAATGATTAAAAAGAACCACCAAGTCATGAAGACCCACAAATGAGGGAGCTCCATAAAAAGGTATTATTCATTAGCTAATTACATAAATAAAATAAACCCATTTTTGGTGACATGATGAATTACATAGAGGTCAGGGTTTATAATGCCGTGTAGCCCTTTGGATGTAATAGTCTTCTCACTCTGTGATTGCTATCAACCCAGGCCTATCCAGGCAGATGAAGGGATCTAGAGAGCTGTGGCTACCAACGCATAGCCTTGTTATGAACAGTTTGAACCTGGCTGGCCTAGAGCAATTTATATAAACTGGTAAATAAGACAAATATAGAAAAGAGAAAAAAAAGTAGTAGGAAGAACTAATTCAAAGTAAAATATGCAGAACCAAGAAAACAGTAAACACAATGATTACTATTATATGAAAATTGTTGGTTTTGTTCATTTTTTTCACTTATATCTCAATCTTTGTAACCCCATGTGAGATTTGTATGACAGAAATACTGAAGTGCTTTGCCTTTTCCTACTCCAGCTCATTTTACAAATGAGGAAACTGAGGCAAATAGGGCTAGGTGACTTGCCCAGGGTCACACAGCTAGGGTCCGAGGCTAGATTTGAACTCAAGAAGATTTCTTCCTGCCGCCAAGCCCAGCACTCTATCCATTGAGCCACCTAGCTGCTCTTTGCATGGAAATACAATAATTAAATCCGGATAAGTCACTGGACACCATAATCATAATGGTGACAGGACTGGAAAGAAGAAATGAAATAATAAGCCTCTTTCCTTGCTTTGCAGAAGTGAGCAGACACTGGGTGAATATTACTTTTCCTGAACTGCTCATTTTTCCTCTTTTTCAAAACCTATTGTTAGAAGGGATGTTTCCTGGGTAAGAAAGGATAAAAGATATGTTTGGAAATGGATATAATGTAAAAATGAAAAAAAAATCAATAATTCAAATTATACTGGTCCAGGAAAACAAACTCATTAGAATTGTGTGGAAAATAGATTCCAATAGGCCTATTAAAGCACTTCCAAAGGTAAAGGATGTAAACTTTGTGACCCTGATTTTGCTACTCAAAGGTGTTTTTTCTCACTTTGGGATTAGGAGCAATACTCTGATCTTTGAAACAGTTTGGTATTAGTCTATAAATATGTACTAACATACAAAACAGGATATTTATATGTACATGCACTGCCTAGAGATACATCTAGATATATATGAACATAAGGTTCACTATGAAATTACTAATTTACAGTACAAAGTAGAACATAGATATGTTTTCTTGAATATAAAAAATACCAGGACTCCAAAAATACTATCTTGCAATATAGATTTCTTTTTAAATATTATTCTATTTTTCCAGTTATATATAAAGACAATTTTTAGCATTCATTTTGGCAAAACTTTGAGTTGCAATTTTTCTCCCTTTTTCTCTCCCCTTCTCTCTTACTAAAATAGTAAGCAATTTGATATGCTCTATGAGAAATCATGTAAAACATATTTCCATATTAGTCAGAATTGTAAAAGAAGAAACAAAGGAAAATACATGAAAAAATAAAGAAAATGAAAATAATATGCTGCGATCTGCATTCAGAGTCCACCTGTTCTTTCTCTGAACACGGACAGCATTTTCTATCATGAGTCCTCTGTAATTATCTTGGATCATTGTATTGCTAGGAAGAGCTAAGTAATTCATAGTTGATCATCCCACAATATTGCTGCTACTGTGTAATAATGTTCTCCTGGTTCTGCTCATTTCACTTTGCATCAGGTCATACATATTTTTACAGGTTTTTCTGAAATCTGCTTGCTCATCATTTTTTATGGCACAATAGGTGATTACATTCATTTACCACAACTTATTCAGCAATTCTCCAGTATCTCCTCAATTTTCAGCTCTTTTCAACCACAAAAAGAGTTCCTATAAATATTTTTGTCTATGTAGATGCTTTTCCCTTTTTTATGATTTCTTTGGGCTATAGACCTAGTAATGATATTGCTACATTAAAGGGTATGCCCAGCTTTATAGCACTTTGAGCATAGTTCCAAACTGTTCTCCAGAATGGTTAGATAAGTTCATAATACCATCAACAATGCATTAGTGCCCCAATTTTTCCCATATCCTCTCGAACATTTTCATCTTCTGTCATATTAGCCAATCTGATAGGTGTGAGGTAGTACCTCAGAATTGTCTTAATTTGGCTCTCTCTAATCAAAAGTGATTCAGAGCATTTCTCCATATGACTACAGATGACTCAGTTTTCTACATATTTGAGGATTCAGACCTTTATCAGAGACACTTGCTTGTAGAGATTCTTTCTCAGTTCTCTGCTTTTCTCCTAATTTTGGTGGCATTAATTTTATTTGTTGCAGTAACAGATTTCAAGACAGTATTAATATATACATGTATATGTGTATGTGTGAGTGTGTATCATAGGATCCTAGCTTTAGAGCTGGAAGAGACATTGGAAGATATCTAGTCTAAGCCTTTCATTTTATAGGGGATAAAATTGACACTTTGATGGGTTGTGACTTACCCAAGGTCATGCAATTAGTTAGTAGCAGAGACAGAATTCAAACCCTAGATATTCTGATTCTCAGTCAAATGGGAAGCATTTCCCACTATACCACTTTTATGTAAATGTTTAGCCAGGATCTGTGCATGTATATACCTTTCAATGATGCTGACCAGACTAGACAGAAACAAATGTTATACATCTTATTAAATAACATTCCATGCCACTCTGGAGTAGAAAACGACAATGATCGAGGTTTCCAGTTAATTGTGTAGAAAGCTAACCACAGAAAGAGACAGTTATAAATGCTACACAATAAGCTTTTCTGCTTAGTGATATCTAGCCCCATAATCTTACTTCAAGTCAAGTTCTTGAAATGCCATTTCAAAAACCCAATTTTAGTCCTTCTGTATATTTGCTGCCATCAAAATATTCCCTTTTCTCTTCAAAAGTTCAGAGCTTTTAGATTATGGATGCAGAAAGGGGTTCTCTTTGCTCAGCTTTACAGACACATTATTTATGGGCAAATAAAAACTATCGTGTGGAACTGAAATTATTAGTAAGCTTTTTCCTAAAGTATGCAACAAAGCAAAAATATTTTTTCTTCAGCAGCAACCAAAAATGGTTTTAAAGAAATTGCTCCAGCTGGTTTTTCACAATGTAACTAATGGAATTTTAAAAGAAATTTACAATATGTACCATGTGGTTGACCTTCAAGGCTATCTATGTAGTTTTGGTCATAGATCTTCAGTACACACTGGTTATTCCTCTGGTTATTCCTCAGGTTATGGACATATAAATGTCAGCTTTTTCCATGTATCTACACAAGTGATGATAATAGAACATCACTTAAGAATTTTTATAGGGGCCACGTCCTAGGTCAAGCAAATGAAATGGTGATCAAAGGGAACAGAAGAGAAAATATACTAGATCATCCTCTAGTTTCCCTTATTATTCAGGGAACAAGAGTACAGATATATGTGAAATGGACAATGTATAATTAATCTGACACTTTAATAATAGAGACAATTTGTGCTAATGGATCTTCAGAACTTTTATTCTAATGACATGATTCCCATGACTCCATTTATATACAAACGTAAGAGTAGAATTAACTTCTGTTTATCTTTTGTAAATTTATATTTTTGTTCCCTGTAGGACTGAAAGGGAGAATATTGTACTCTCATTTTCTGATGAAGATTGAGCTAAAATAGTAATTTCTTCCAAAGGGAGATATGACAATTTCCATATATAGTGGTTGCTGCTTTATAGAGCAGTTAGAATTTAGGGTTAGAGTCTGCTATGGAAGCCTACAGAACTTTGTGCAGCCCTTCTTGAAAAGATCACTGGGATTATTTAAACTATTTTTACAAGTTTACTTAGGCAACAGCCATACATATATTCTGAACATTCCCTAGGAAGTCTGATAGGCAAAAATTTAGGGCTCTCTTTTTTGATATACAATAACTTATCAAGATCTAAATTCAAGGACACAAAAACACAAACTGCTTTGGTAACTGAAGGAGAAAAATGGGATACAATTTCACTAATTACATAGAATAGGGAATAGTGTTATTATGGACAAATTATTCAATTACTCTGACTCAGTTTCACCATCTATTAAATGAGTACAATAATAATAATACTTATCAATTTTGCAGAGTTTTGAGAATTAATTGAAATAATGCAAATAAAGCATGTTTAAACTATAAAGCACCATGTGCATAATGGGATTTAATATTTCTATACAAAGCCTCATCATGGTATAGAAGTGATTCTGGATTCTCTAACATTATAACACAAGATCAAAGACTCTAAAACAGTGGTTCTCAACCTGTGGGTCTCGACTCCTTTGGGGCTAAGACCATCGGAAAACATATAGGAACCGAGACACCACTCCTCTATCTGTCACCAGGAGGGTCTGCCTACATGCAGATACGCCACATATGAGTATTAAAGGGTCACGGCATGAGGAAGGTTGAGAACCACTGCTCTAGAAGATTGACCAAGCTAGACAGGAATCTAGTATGACCCAGTAAATGGATTCTTTGTCTAGTTTCTGCATACTAGCCAAGCTTAGAGAGGTTATTTACCAATTTTGCCTCAGGGCAATGAATTTGTTGGCCACAGCAACTTTCATCAGAGATCTACTAAGAAAAGGAGGGGGGGGGGGCGGAGCCAAGATGGCGGCATAGAAGCAGCAACATATCGCAGCTCTCACATAGCCACCCCAAAATACCCATAAAATAGGACTCTAAACCAA
>CM053580.1:91610758-91643601 GCA_028627135.1 Pseudochirops cupreus
GTGATTGTGGAACTGAATCTTGTAAACTAAAAGTAAATAAACGAGTCATTCAAAAAAAAATAAATTCTTTGAATAGAAAAAAAAAACATTCCTACCATTTTGTCTTTAATTATGCCAGTTTTTGTAAGAAACTATCCTTCGACTTCTCTAATTTTCTTGATGTGGTCTGGTCTTCCCCATTCTATTGCTTTCTTCTTTTTCTTTGCATTGCTCATTTAAGAAACTTTCTCTCTCCTTGCTGTTAATTCTGCATTCAGCTTGGTATATTTTTCTCTTTCTCTTTTCCCTTTTGCTTTCATTCTTTTCTCAGTTATTTGTAAAGCCTCATCAGATAGTCATCTTGCTTTCTTGCTCTTCTTTTTCTCTGGAATGTTATTTGTCACTGCCTCTGTCAATAGTTCTTCAGGCACTCTATCTACCAGATCTAATTCCTTAAGTCTATTTGTCACTTCCGCTTCAAATTCATAAGGGATGTTGCTTAGATCATAACTATATGATCTGATGTCCTTACCTCCTTCAATTTAAGCCTGAATTTTGCAATAAGAGGCTCATGATTTGAATCAGTTAGCTCCAGGTATTGTTTTACCTGACTGTATAGAGCTTTTCTACTTTTGGTTGCAAAGTATAAAATCAATCTGATTTTAATATTAACCATGTAAGAACGTTCATGTGCAGAGTTGCCTTTTGGTTTCTTGAAAAAGAGTGCTTACTATGACCAGAGAGTTGTGACAAAACTTTCCTGCTTTTTCTTTTTATACTCCAAGGCCAAACTTGACCATTATTTCAACAATCTTTTGATTTCCTACTTTAGGATTCCAATTCCCTTTGATGAATGTGACATCTTGGTGTTATTTCTAGAAGGTGTTTTTGGTCTTCGTAGAACTGAACAACTTTGGTTTCTTGGACATCAATGATTGGAGTATAGAATTATATTACACTGACATTGAATGTTTTACTTTGGATCTGAACAGATATCATTCTGTTATTTAAACACACACATACATGCACACACTATTACTGCTTTTCTCACATCTTCTATTGACTATGAGGGCTACTCCATTTCTTCTAAGGGATTCTTTACCACAGCATTATATGTAACAATCACTTGAGTTAAATTCACTCATTCCCACGCATTTAAATTCACTGACACCCAAGATATCGATTTTTAAACTTTCTACTTCTTGTTTCAACATACCCAGATAACCTTGGTTCAAAGATATTACATTTTAGGTTCTGATGCAATATTGATCTTTACAGTGCTGGACTTTCCTTTCTTTACCAGACATATCCACAGTAGAGCTTCCTTTTGTCTTTGACCAAGCCACTTCATTCTTTCTCGAGTTATTTGTATTTGTCCTCTGCTCTTTCCTGTAATGTGTTGAATACTTTCAAACCTGAGGGGTTCATCTTCTGATGTCATATCTATTATTATTTTTGTACTGTCCATAGACTTTTCTTGTCAAAGATAGTAGAGTGGTTTGGCATTTACTTTGCCAGTAGATCACATTTTGTTAGAACTCTCCACTATGACCTATACTTATTGGGTAACCCTGCATGGCATAGCTCATAGTTTTACTGAGTTAGGCAAGCTCTTCTGCCATGACAAGGCAGTGATCCAGGAAGGGAAAGATCCCAAAGGCAAGGTCCAAAAGAGGAGTGTGTGTGTGTGTGTGTGTGTGTGTGTGTGTGTGTGTGTGTGTGTGTTTGTGTGTGGCTTGAATGTAGGTGATATGGTTTGAAAAGGGTTCTTCAAAGAAACTATATTCCAGTGGGGGAAGAGAACAATTATAAGGAGAAAAAGTTGGAAGCGGGGCATTATGGTGGTAGTATGGGGCTTTGTATTGGACAGCTCTCCTATTTTACTACTCCCTAAATTGTGTGAGCTTTTAGGGCTATCAAGTCACTTTGTTAAGTTATATTACACTTGGAATCCATTAAAATCTCTGGTTCTTTTGGATGCAAACTAGTATCTAGCCAAACATCCCACATCATATGCTAGGGTTGAAAACAATAACCAGCAACAGCAATTTCACAATTATAAGTCCTTACTTTTATCCCTTTTGAATTTCATTTTATTAAATTTGGCTCATAGTTCTAGACCAGCAGTTCTCAACCTGTGGGTTGTGACCACTTTGGGGGTTGAACAACCCTTTCACAGGGGTCACAGAAGTTGCCTAAGACCATTGGAAAATACATATTTCTGATGGTCTTAGGAACTGAGACACTGCTCCTCTATCTGTCTCCAGGTGGGTCCGCTCACATGCAGATATGTCCGCATATGAGTATTAAAGGTTTGCAGCATTAGGAAGGTTGAGAACCATTGTTCTAGACCATAAAAATATTTTCTGAATTCTGATTCTTTCATCAAATGTGCCAATTATTAGTGGAAGTAATGCCATGTTGTCTATAGCAATCATCACATCTTATTTCAAAACGCTTCATAAAACATCACCTCAGTAATGTTTTAGGATTTTGTTGGGACTTGAAGCTAAATTTAGGCCCACTGTTTGAAGACTCCACCCTCTTTTACCTCTTTTTATTTTTTCAAATTGACAAGTTTGTATGTGTCAGATCCTGAAGTGTCTTCTACATGCCATATTTTTTCAAAGATCAGTGATAGTGGTTTAGCAATCTCACGTACCAGGTCTTTGAAGATCATGAATATGGTTCATTTGAACCTGGCAATTTGAACTCATTGACAGCTACTTAATGCATTTTTACTATAATTTCACTTTGGAGGGGATGTCAAATCTTTTTAACCTTTTTTTGTTCTATTTCCAATCCAAAAAATATTTCTCCTTGACAGAGGAAACAGAAGCCAAATAAAGGTCAGGCATTTCTAACTTTTTTCTCTCTTTTCCTATACCCTACAGGCTAAGGCGCTATACTTACTTTGATCTTCTTTCTCTTAACATAAGTTAAAAAAATCCATTTTTTCCCTTTTGATTAATCTCCCATTTCATCTCATTTTGAATTTTAGTGTATCTTACAGTATTCTTACAGAGTTATTTCTCCTTGTGATCTCATCAGTTCCCATGGGTTCAGTTATCTTTATTTGAATACTGTTTAAATCTATTTATCCATCCATAACTTCTCTGCTGATCTCTAGACTTACATCTCTAGCTGCCTATTGGACATCATGAACTCATCGACCAATAAACATTTTAAACTCAACATATCGAAGACTGAACTCAATACCTTTCCCCCCAAATTTTCCTCCTTCCAAACTTCCATATTATGATTGAGGGCACCCTCCTAGTTACCCATATTCACAACCTAAGTGTCATCCTTGACTCCTCATTCTCTCTTAGACCCATATACAATCTATTGCTACGGCCTTTCAGTTTTACCTTCATCATATATCTTTCATATGCCCCCTTTTCTTCCTCTGCTACTTCTACTACCACTGTGGTACAGGCCTTTGTCACCTAAAGCCTAGACTATTGCAGTAGTCTACTGGCTGTCTTTTAGACACATGTTTCACTCCAGTTCCAGTCTATCTTCTACTTCTATTCAATGAACTCCATTGGTGTCTTACCTCTAGGATAAAAAAACAAAAACAAAAACCAAACCCTTTTGGCATTCAGAGCTCTTTATAACCACTTCCACATCCATTTCCATCCTTGCACACCTTGCATTCCCCTACATACTTTGCAGTCCAGTAACACTTTCCTCCTATTTGTTCCTTGCACAATATATTTCATCTCCTAAATCCAGGTATTGTTGAAACTGACTGTTTACCATTCCTGGAATCCTCTCTCTCCTAATCTCTCTCTTGGCTTCTCTGGCTTCCCTCAAGTCCTAGATAAAATCTCACCTTCTATAGGAAGGCTTTTCTAATCCCCATAACTCTAGTGCCTTCTCTCTTTGATTATCTCCAATTCTGTATATAGTGTATTTTGAGATAGTTATTTTTATATTGTCCCCCCTTTTAGATGCAAGCTCCTTGAGATGAGTGACTATCTTTTGCTTTTCTTTCCCCAGTGCTTAGCACAGTGTCTGGCACATAGTAGTGCTTAATAAATGCTTATTGATTTCCTAGCTTATTTAGTTAACATTTCTATAAATAGAGAAAGGAACTAGACCTATGATTTCCTTGGTAGAACTCCAGGGGGAGGAAATACCCTCAACCTTCTTTTTCTTAAAGTATTGAGAGATTAAGTGACTTTCCCAGGGTCACATAGTCAGTAAGTACCAAAGATGGGACCAGAACCCAGGTCTTTCACACTATTGATTATGCCATACTGCCTCTTATATATGTCATCAAAAAACCAAGTTTATTCATGGCTTCCCTATTTCTTCTTAAGTATATTGACATTTCATTCATTTAGATACCACTTTCCTAATAGACTTTTTCAACTGAGGGATCCTACTTATCTTTTGTCTGATCTCTTTCAAGCCTGCTAATGAAAAATCTCAGGTATGTTTCAGATTATCCTTAGGTTTTTCCTCCCTATTTGTCATGAATTTGAAACTGGAATAGTCTCTTTACCTGAACAAGTGTACCATTTCTCCTTTGATAGCTAGTTACTCTTACTGTTCAGAATTTGGTATAGATAATCAGTGCTCATTGTTATTTCCTCCAGCTTTTGAAGAAAGCAATTGTTAAAGTAATTTAATAATTTGTCAGCTGCTTTGCTTTTTTTCTTTTTAATTAGCAGTAGGATCTCCAACAGATATCCAAATAGCTGAATAGCAAATTTTGGTGTATTAGCTTTATGACGGTTTCTTAAATTTTTGTCTCCTTCTGGCTGAGTTTATTTCCATATATTATAATTTTAAAAATTTCTTCCTTCATATATTTCTTCCTTCATTTCTTCCTCCATGGAGTTATCTCCATGTTCAAAGTAATGCTTTCTATCTCCCATCCTGCATATATACATACATAATAACACACACATATGTATATATATTATATGTAATATTCACTACCTCTTTATATATTAATTTTTTGAATAAGTATAACTTTCCATTACTATATTCTATCCGTGAGTCATATTATACTAAATCTCATTCACATACATAAGGTTGAATAAAGAGGCAATGTTTTACATTGGAAAGAGTCTTAATTTTGAATTTGAGGTAACTTGGTTCTAATCTCCTACTTACTACCTATACGACTTTGGGCAAATTATTCAGTTTCTTCCTCTATAAACCTAGGATTTGGATTAAGTGACTGCTGAGATCCATTTCCAGCTCTATATCTATGACCTCATCACCTCCTAGCTCTATAACTACAACTTTCAGAATTTGCTTTCTTGCCTTTAGCTGTATAATCACTTTGAATATTATATGTGTCCTTCTTATTTGAGTATTGCCCTTCTTGTTGGTTATTATCTGCTTTGACATATATATATGTGCATATACACACAAATACGCACACATAGTATTTATCTATATATACACATGTGTATATATGTATGTGTGTATATGTGTATGTACACACACATACAAGCACACCTATATATGGTTTAGGATGTGTTCAGGGAAGACTAGTACCTCTGATGTTAGAGTTACTTTCCAGTTTTGGTGTCTACCTGATCCAACTATCTTTTTTTACCTGTGGCTCTAAGAAACTATAGCATACTTAGCAGCAACACACTGGTAAATTATTTCAGCAGACAGTCTAAAGTAGGTTGAGGGTAACCAAGGGGTCACAACCCATTTGTGAGTTAGTGGGGTGTCTACCTCAAGCATGTGAAGACTTCCCCTGGTGGAATGAGTGGAAGAGAACAGTTTGTTCCAACACAGATGAATACAGCTGAAGTAGTCACTGTGGAGCACTTAAAAGATACCAAAGTCATCCACTGCATCTTGAGCCATCACCAGTCATCTTGACTCTGTCCTGCCACTCAACTGGGACTATTCAGGAAGAGAGAGTGAGGCCAACCACTTCATGCAACATTGTCTCACTTAAATACAATTTATGCATGAATCAAAAGAATTCACTTGTATCATTTTACCATTTTACCTATCTCAAGGTCCTGTGGCATCAGGCAGGTGGTGAAGCAGCAGGTGCGGATACACTGGGAGCTGTTATCACAACCTTGCACACAGTTGGCCTGGGCTATAGGATCATCTTCTCACTGGAAGCAGTGGCGAGATTTGGTAGCCCTTTGGATGTCTGTGCAGCCTTTTATGACCATACTGCTCACCTCCTGGTGTGCGGAAGGGGCTAGAAAAGGTGCCCTGAAATTGCTTGCTTACCCAACCCTGGCTTGATTACTGCAGCAGGCAGGGATGCCACCCAACAGTTGAAACATACACACAGAATGTACAAAATTCTGCAAAGATGATTCCACTCGCCACTGATAGATGGAATGTGCACACCCTTAGAGACAACACAAAATCCAGTAGACCTGAAAGATGAACAACTTTTGTTGTGAGAGATTTCAGCAGATATCACATCCAAATAGCAGCTCTGAGTGAAACAGGGTTGACAAATGAGGGTCAGCTCACTGAAGTTGAAGCTAGATACATATTTTTTTTCTTTTCTGGAGTGACCACAGTGAAGGGAATGCCATGAAACTGGCTTAAGTTTGTGATAAAAACTAATCTAGTCAGCACGCTTGTATGCCAACCCAAAGGAATAAATGACAGGCTCATGACAATGCAATTGTCACTTACAGGAAATTGCCATGCCACCATCATCAGTGCCTATGCTCCCACCATGATGAACCTTGAGGAGGTCAAAGAAAATTTTTTTTGAGAACATGGAGATCCTTTTTATCAATGTGTCAAGAGGACAAGCTTATAATTCTGGGTGACTTTAATGCTAGAATAGGCTCAGACTGCCAGATGAGGCAGGGAGCCCTTGGGAGGAATGGAGTTGCAAATGGAAACAGTAGTGCTCATTTACTACCAAAGACTTGTATGTCTCATAACCTTCTCATCACAAACACTGTTTTCCATTTATCTAAATGCCATAAAACTTCATGGATACATCCTTGCAGCAACATTGGCATTTAGTAGACTATGTAATTGTAAGGAGAAGAGACAGTATGTGAAAGTAATGAAGGCAATGTGTGGCACAGAGTGCTGGACTCATAGACTTATCCTTTCCAAGCCAAATATTTGCATTTAACAAAAGTGGTGGCCACAAGGCAAAATAATTTCCAGATTGCAGTGTTTCTCTGAGTGGGAAGAATTTGTTGCTAACTTGGAGGGAGAGTTGAGTTAATACATAGTTGACAACAATGAAGTAGGAAAGGAGGGTTGCAACTTTTAGAGGTTTGGTATATAGCACTGCATTTGCTCATCTGGGTCAGAACTCTCGCAAACATTGAGACAGATCTGATGATAATTAATGATGGTGAAATTCAGAAAATGCTAAATGAAAAAATGAGAACTCCACAGGGTTTACTAGAAAAATAGTTCATTCATCTAGAAGAAGCCAGCATTTAATTCCATCAAAAGTAAAGTACAGGTGAAGGTTAGAGAGATGCAGGTTTCTAAGAGGGTAGATGAAATTCAGTTTTTACATGATAGTAATAATCCCAAGTGCTTTTATGATGCCCTGAAGGCTATTTATGGGTCAAAGAGATATACTACCTCTCAACTAGTCAGTGCTGATGGAGACACACTGATAAGTGATAAAGACATGATCACAGAGAGATGGGCTGAACACTTTCAAAGTGTGCTCAACAGAACATCATCAATCAATGCTGAAACCATTGACCATTTACCTCAGGTTGAAGCCAATCCCTCTCTAGACAAATTTCCAACTGAAATAGAGGTTTTGAATGCCATTAGGTTCTTCTCCTCTGGTAAATCCCCTGGCGCTGATTCTATTCCAGTTGAGATTTACAAGGTGGGGCATCCATTACTTATACAAAAAGTGACTGAAATTTTCTCCATTATATGGCAAGAAGAGGTAATCTCTCAGGAGTTCAAGAATGCCTCCATTTTCTGTCTCTATAAATGTAAAAGAAATATATTGTCCTGTGACAGTAATGGGGGTTTATCTCTTAATTACTACATGAAATATTCTTATTTGAGTCCTCCTTAATTGACTGACCCTTCACCTGGAAGATGGTTATCTAACTGAGAGCCAGTGTGGCTTCAGAAAAGGCTGAAGGATAATTGATATGGTGTTTGTTGCTTGACAACTCCAGGAGAAATGCCAAGAGCAAAACAGAGAAGTCTATACACAACATTTGTCTATGTGACCAAGGCCTTTGATACTGTCAGTGAAAAGGATTTATTGAAAAGTTTGTCAAAATTTGGTTGGCTGAAGAAGTTTGTCAGTATTGTATGTCAATTGTATCAGAGCATACTTGCCTGGATAATGGGTAATGGATGATGCTTGTGCTTTCCCCATCACCAATGGAATGAAAAAAGGCTATGTGCTTGCTCCCATCCTTTTTGGCATGATGATTTCATCCATGTTGTTGAACATCTTCAATGAGGACAAACATGGCATCAAGGTCAGCTACCAAACTAATGGCAAATTCTTCAACTTGAAAAAACTACAAGCCAAGACCAAAGGTGAGGGAGTGTTGGTGCATGTCTTTTGGCTTGCAGATGATTGTGCACTCAATGCAGCCTTTGAAACTGAGATGCAACAAAGATGAATTAATTCTCTGCTCCTTGTGTTAATTTTGGCCTAATAATCAACACTAAGAAGACACAGGTGCATAGTGATGTCATTTTGGTCCTCTTCGGGAATGAAGGACAACACAACCAATATCTTTTATATTCCTAAATTCACTTCCTAATCTTCTTTTCTCCTCTGCGGCCCACAACTTTAGTGATCAGAGTGAGCAAATATCACCTGTGCTCTTAAGGTTTTTAGCTTCTTCTGACAATCACATGTTAGTGTATTCATTTAATTATCTTACTTTAATCCTACCATCTACGTTAGAGAAAATAAAATTAGAAAATTAACATTTTCATTGAGTGTGAATGGCAAATAAATCATTTGGGAAAATGGAACATTTTGTTGGGGACCAGGAGAGAGAAAAGCTCTATTCCTTCTGATAAATGGAGGAAATTCTTGCTCTTTTTCTCTTTTTACCCCTCTTTTCCAGAATTTCTCTGGTAACACATTGTCTTCTGCTCCCAGGCATTTTTTTTCCTAGAGCTAAGTCTATCATAGACTAAACAGGTATTTTCCAGCCAGTTTGAGAACCTAATCTATTTGTAACATTTCTTCATTAGAAAAATTAGGTCGTTGAATTCGGAGTCAAGGAAACACCTGTTCAGATCCTTCTGTAACCACTTACAATCTGTGTTAAAAATGAGAAAGTCACTTAACATTTCTGTAAAATGAGGAAAATAGCAATACGTTTCTCCCAGGATAAAATTGGGTATTTGTAAAGCACTTTCCAAACCTTAAAGTGACATATACATATCTTTGTTACTATGTATTAAATATCTACAATATTCCAAATTGGAAACTATGAGTTATTTGGAATAAACCTAGAGACAACCAGTATAAAAACTCTGCTTTAACGGAAAAAAAAAAGTTCCATTATCAAATTTTTATTTCATGAAGCAAAATAATATTGAAAATTACATTATTGTAGAGGGAGTACGTCATCCACAGATATATCTTGATGGGAAGGGCTTTTAAACCTCTATGCTACTGCTTCTGTTTTTATGGCAAGTCATTCCATGGTAAACACAGCAGAAACGATGTGATGTTCTTTCCAATAGTAATCTTGGCAGTGTCTTAGCATTCACGTTCCTTGTTCTGGATCTAGTAAGAATAATGTTTTCCTTTGAGGTGTTTTTGTTTCTAATACTGACTTGCTTTTCATTTTGCAAAACAAGCAATGTCAAAAACCCTCGTCTTAGTATTATAAATGCACAAACGTTTTTGAAAATGTGGTGGATGGATAACTCCTGGCAACACAAGGCAAGTGTTTTCTTGGCCATATTATAAATGTCTTCTCTCAGCATTCAATATGAAATTAAGTTTGATGTACAAAGTACAGGCAAACCTCCTCCCATTTTAGCCAGTGCATTGCTTTGCCCTTCGGAGGTTTCATTTTATTTTTTGACTGACTGACCCAAATATTTCAGTGAGAATGCACTATTACAATTGGAAATGCTTTCAAATGCTTTAAACCTTATATTTTAAATTTTATTCCAATAAGGTGTTTCACAGGATGGCTTAGAAATTCTGGTCATAATCATGAATCTTAGAATTATATGATTTATTGCCTTGCTTAGCAAATGTTTAGGTCTAATCAGATATTATACATACAGGGAATCGTACACAGTTCTTGTCAGAATGTTGGTGGCTTTCATTTTAAGGGAGATTTAGTGGAACAGTTCTAACTTTGACAACTGAAACCAAGTAAGATTTTTCAAATGAAAGCTAAGCTATTGGCCTGGTATATTCTTGGGGCATAGCCTTACTTTGGTCTTTCTAGTAGCTAAAATGCCTACTGAGGTTTGGGGCTGCTTCCTGCTGCTTTCCTTAGCTGAACTTCCCACAAGCTGTGTATTTGGCAAAGCCCAGTTGGGGTAAAAAGATCAGAGAGCAAGAAGAGTATTTGTAGTAGCAGCAGAGCAATTTATTGGTGTTGTTTACTTAAAATCACAACCTCTCAAAAGGGAACAGGTGTTTGGCTTCTTCTGACTTTTCATTTTGGTCTGAAAATCCTCTCTCAAATTACAGTCTTCTGCCCTTCTAGCTTTTTCACTGTCTTTCTATCCTTACCCTAATTGTTTTCATCATTATGACATCTGGTACATCAATTCCTGGTTCATCATCCCTTTAAAGTCATGACTCTGTAGTTAGCCAGTTTAATAAGATACACCCCTCTTGCAATTCATGCTGTCCCATAATCCTCCCTCCTTTCCACCCCTTTCCCTACCCACATAATTTCTTGATTAACACTTTATTAATTCTCACACCTGAATCATTCTTGTCTACTTTGCTCCTTCTCCCAAGTCAAGCAATGTTGCTGGAAGCATGGGAACTGAGACTAGAATAAATGCATATTCTCTAACCTTAACTGAGGCCTCATTGATTTTTAATGATTCTTTCATTCATGTCCAATGTTCTTTCTACCATTCTTTCCCAGTAGCTGTTCAAACCTTTTTTTCTCCTTCTTTTATGTTCCCAAATTGAGCCCCACCTGCTTCTTTCAATAGATGAACTTCACGCATTACTAAAAAAGTTGATCTGTTGGAGATTCCTTAATCTCATAGGATCAGATATTTTTTAAATAAAATTTGAGATCATTTAGTTCCATCACAGCATTATACAAATAAGAGAATGGAATCCCAGAGATGTTTAAGTGACTTGCCCATGGTCCAATCAATGCTAGGATTTCAATTCCGATTCTCTAGTTCAAGTCAAGTGGTCTTTTAAAAATATTTCTTCTTCTCATCTTCATATCTCACCTTCACATTGTTTAAATTTTAATCCATCCTCTTCTGTTTTTCTTTAATAACAAAGTTTGAAGTACCCTTCTCCTTACTGAAGTCGAAACTTTTACTTGTGCTCTTAATTTCTTTCTCTCTCATCTTCTTTAGGACTTTATTCCATTCATCATTCTCTGTCTCTTCTAACACACTACGTACCTTTCGCATTCTCACCAAATGTATTCAGATCTATCCTTGAAAATTTCTTCCTTTGATCCTCATATTTTAAGCTATCACTCAAGCTAAAATCCTCTATTTCTTCCTTTCTTTACTGATAAACTGCTTGAAAAAAGTATTCTGCATTCATTTCTACACTTGTTTCATTCATTCCTCGAAACTCTGGAAACTAACTTCTGATCCCACATCTCTTAAATGTTAAATCTGGTTATCTCTTCTTATTGTTTTTTATTCTAGACTTCTCAACAGCATTTGACATCTGTGACCTGCAATGGTTTCCTTCCAAGTTACTTTCTCTTCCCTTGACTTGTGCAATATTATTTTCTTCTACTTCTCTTCCTGCCTGCCTCATTCCCCGTAACTTTTCTTTACTGGTTCCTTCTTTTCATTATATGTTGTATCAGTTTCCCCAAAAGTTTCGTCCTAGACCCTCTTCTCAGTTCCCTCTAAACTTTCCCTTGATAATCTCATCTGCTCTCTTGAGTTTTACTTTGAACTCTAGTAGTGTAAAGCTAATCTCTCCTTTTGAACTGTTTACTTCCAGACTCCCCATTTTTTTGGAAATAGAATTTTTCAGGGATTTTCTTGTTTGATTTTACTTTAATGCCCATATAAATTTCTGTGTTTTGAATTGCAGATTTGATTATGCATATTGGTATCTATTATACATGACAGATTTACCTCATTTCAATATTTTAATAGGCAGATATAACATTTGAAATGTTTTCAATTTCAACTTTTATATCTCATAAAACTTCCATTCCTTAACCAAGTAGTTGTACTGAAGCAACAGTTCAATTTCCTCTTTACCAATATGTGATCAGACCAAAACAAGATCACTCTATAATACTAATGGTAATATAGTTGATAGGGCACTGTTGATCTAGACAGGAAAAGCAAGATTTAAACACTGCCTCACACTAACTGTATGAGGCAGGTCATTTAACCTTTCTGAACTTTAGTTTCCTCATCTATAAAATTAGAGAGTTGGGCTCAAAAGCCTCTTATTTCCCTTCTTGCTCTGACTCTATGGACATGTCAGTTTGTCAGATACCAATGTATTTTTTTTTTACAATAATCTGTGGGCCATAGTTCAAAAGTTCTTAATCTTTTTGCTTCATAGACCCATTTGACAGTCCTGTAAAGATTATCAGTTTTGTTTGCTTGTTTGTTTCATGGTCCCCTTCACAGAATAAAGATCTTAAATGCATAATATCTATGGGAATGTGAAGGAAAACATACATATCAAAATGTAGCCATCCATTTTTTTTAAGTGTAGGGACCTTAGGTTAAGAATCTCTGGTAGATGCTTCAAGTTGCACATGTAATGTTCGTAATTCTAGGTTTTAAAAAATTAACTGAAAAATAGAAATCAGTATGCAAACAAAGCTTAAAAAATATAGTTTTGCCCCCTTCTTTTGGAAGGAATGATAACTTAAAATGATAAATCTCTTTAAATTTTAAAACACATTTATAAGTAGGCAGAAGAAGCACAATCATGGCAATTTAACTAACGAAGAGACTATGTCTCTAGGAGGTTAAATAATTGGCCCATGTTCATATAGCACCTCTAACATAGTGCATTCTAAAGCAAATTTATCATCTTTTATTTAGACCTGTCCTTCTTCCAACTATGACATCTCTGTTTCTTGGCACTATCATTTTATTAGTCACCATTGTTTTTACTCTTCTCTCTTTCCTAATATCTAATAAGGTTTCTTACTGGTTCTACCCCCACAACATCTTGTAAACTGTCCCCTTCTCTATGCTCAGGCTACCACTGTGCTAATCCAGACCTCATCACCACTTGTCTGAACTACTCTAATAACTTTCTACCTGAGCTAAGCATGCCTATCAAAATATTTTACAAATAGTAAACATAATTTATGTTTCTTGAGTATCCCTGCCTTTAGGAGAGCCAAGATAGTGTCGTAAAAAGGCAGGGATTTGCCAGAACTCTGCCCAAACCCCTTGAAATACCTGTAAAAATTACTCTAAACAAATCCTAGAGTAGCATAATCCATAAAAAGACAGAGTGAAACAAATTTCCAGCCCAAGAAAGCATGGAAGGTTGACAGAAATGGTCTGTTGCACCTGAGAGAAGTACAATCCAGCACAGATCAGGCTCCAGGAAACCAAGAGTAGGCCTCAGGGGACTGAATCACTGGCAGCTGTGGTAGTCTCCAGAGTTCTCAACCCACAAATTCCAAAGACAACTTAGAATATCAGTAGGAAAGGGCTGTCAGATGGGGTGAGAGAGGAGCATAGTCCAGTCTCTGCCCCAGCACAGCCCCAGTGCCAGCAAACCAGGAGCAGGCATTGGGAGTGTTGGAACCAGCAAAAGTGGTGGCAGTGGTAGCAATGGCTGCTTCTGAAACTCTCAGCTCGCAACAGTAAGGAGATCAAATAACTAGTCATAAGGAGGTTACAGGGGGCTCTTACCTGGCACTGAGGCAAGACTCTGTTGCTTTGCCCAAGCTTGGATCTTAGTCACAGTCCTGGACGGTAGCCCTGGGGCAAGGAGGAGAACTGGCATAGCAGAGCTTGTGGCAGCAATGAAAAGTTTCAGGGCAGAAAAGAGTGTTTGTGGTCACTCATGGACCACAGCACAAACCAGGAGAGGAGTAAACACCTCTCCTTAGATCATACCACCTTGGAAGATCTGAAAACTTACAAGTCCCTAGAAGTATCTCTAAAAACAACTGAGCAAAACCCCTGAAGCTTGGGAAAGTTCACCTTCCACCATCGAAGCAGAGTCCTACCTTAACAAAGAGTTAAAAAAAAAGATCACAGGAAAATGAGCAAACAATAGAAAAACACTCAGCTTTGGCAACAAGGAAGATAAAAACATACACTCAGAAGAAGACAATGAAGCTCCTACATCTAAAGCCTCCAAGAAAAATATGAATTGGTCACAGGCCATGGAAGAGCTCAAAAAGGTTTTTGAAAATCAAGCAAGAGAAATAGAGGGAAAATTGGTAAGACAAATGAGAGTGATGTAAGAAAATTTTGAAAAATGAGTCAACACCTTGATGAGACAGAAAAAATGTTGAAGAAAATAATACCTTGAAAAGCAGACTAGGTCAAATGGAAAAAGAGGTCCAAAAAACCAATGAAGAGAAGAATGTCAAAAAACAGAATTGACCAAATGGAAAGGGAGGTCCAAAAGTTCCTTAAAGAAATAATTACTTAAAAATTAGAATGGAGCAAATGGAAACTAATGACTCTATGAGAAATCAAGAAATTATAAAACAATGCCAAAAGAATGAAAAAAATAGAAGACAATGTGAAATACATTGTTGGAAAAAAAAACAAAACAAAACAATTTACTTGGAAAATAAATCCAGGAGAGATAGTTTAAAAAATATTGGACTACTGAGCCTAGACATCATCTTTCAAGAATTTATTAAGGAAAACTGCCCTGATATTCTAGAACGAAAGGACAAAATATAAACTGAAAGAATCCACTGATTACCTCCCAAAAGAGATACCAAAAAAGAAAACTCCCAAGAATATTATAGCCAAATTCCAGAATTCCCAAGTCAAAGAGAAAATATTGCAGGCAATCAGGATAACGCAAGATTTAGCAGCTTCTACATTAAGGGATTAGAGCAGTGGTTCTCAACCTCTGGGCTATGTTAAATTTAAATACATCCTGTATATCAGATATTTACATTACAATTCATAACAGTACCAAAATTAGAGTTATGAAGTAGCAACAAAAATAATTTTATGGTTGGAGGTCACCACAACATGAGGAACTGTATTAAAGGGTCATGGCATTAGGAAGATTGAGAACCACTGGATTAGAGGGTTTGGAATATGATATTCTGGAGGTCAGAGGAGCTAAGATTAAAACCAAGAATTTCCTACCTTTGTAACCTGAATGTAATCCATGAGGAGAAAAAAATTTCTTTCAATGATGTAGAGGAATTTAATGCATTCTTGAGAAAAGACCAGAGCTAAATAGAAAATTTGACTTTCAAATACAAGCTTCAAGGGAAGCATGTAAAGTTAAATAGGAAAGAGAAATCATAGGGGACTTATTGAAGTTGAACTGTTCACATTCCCACATGGAAAGATATTTGTAACTCATGAGATGTTTCTCAGCGTTAGGGTAGCTGGAGGGAATATACATGTATGCATAGACACACATACACTCCCCAATACACACACACACACACACACACACAGACACATACACAGAAGGAGAGCATGAGAGCACACAGGGTGAGTTGAATATCGAGGGATGATATCTGAAAAAAAAGTTAAGGGGTGAGAGAGGAATGTACTGGGAGAAGGAGAAAGGGAGAGGCAGAATGGATTAAATTATCTCACATGAAAGAGGAAAGAAAAATCTTTTACAATGGAGGGGAAGAGAGGATTTGAGAGAGAACAGGGGAACCTTACTCTAATTGGAATTGGCTTAAGCAAGCAATAGTACCCTACCGGACAGTAGTGGGGAAGGGGATAAGAAAGAGAGTTGGTGATAGAAGGGAGTACAGATTGGGGGAGGGGGTAATCAGAAGAAAATGCTTTTGAATAGAGAATAGAATAAACGGGTGTTGGGACAGGATGGAGGAAAATATATAGTTCATTTTTTTCACATGACTATAATGAAAGTGTTTTGTATGACTCCACATGTGTAACTTATATTGAATTGCTTGTCTTCTCAATGAGAGTGGGTGGGGAGGGAGGAAGGATGAGAATTTATAACTCAAAGTTTTATAAACAAATGTTAAAATTGTTTTTACATATACCTGGGAAATAATATACTCAGGCAATGGGGTATAGAAATCTATCTTACCCTAAAGGAAAATAGAAGGGGAAGAGGATAAGAGAAGGGAGGGGTGATAAAAGGGAGGACAGATTGGGGGAAGAGGGTAATCAGAAGCAAAACATTTTTGAGGAAAGAGGGTGAGAGGATAGAATAAACAGGGTAAGTGGAATAGAACAGAGAGAAATACGGTTAACCATAGTAACTGTGAAAAAAAAATTTGAAGCAAGTTTCTCTGATAGAAGCCACATTCCTCTGACACAGTGGTTCTCAATCTTCTTAATGCTGTGACCCTTTAATACAGTTTCTCACGTTGTGGTGACCCCCAACCATAAAATTATTTTCATTGCTACTTTCTAACTGTAATTTTGCTACTGTTATGAATCGTAATATAAATATCTGACATGCAGGATGTATTTTCATTGTTACAAATTAAATATAACCCACAGGTTGAGAACCACTGCTAACATAAAAAGAACTGTGCCAAATTTATAAAAAATAAGAGCCATTCCCCAGGTGATAAATGATAAAAAGATAATCAATTTTCAAATGTAGTAATTAAAGCTTTCTATAGCCACATGAAAAAAAAATTCTAAGTCACTATGGAATGGAGTACTACCTCATACTTATTACATCAGGTAATAGGACAGAAAAGGTAAATGGCAAATGTTGGAGATGTGGGGAAAATGACATATTAATGTACTGTTGGATTTGTGAATTGATAAAACCATTCTATAGAACAAAATGGAACTATGCCCAAAGGGTTATTAAACGATGCACACCCTTTGACAAAGCAATACCACTACTAGGTCTATATCCCATAAGACACAAAAAAACAAAAAAGGAAAAGGACCTATATGTACCAAAATATTTAAAGCAGCTCTTCTCTGGGTATAAAGAATTGGAAATTGAGGGGATGCACACCAATTGGGGAATTGCTGAATAAGTTGTATTGTGATGGAATACTCTTGTACTATAAGGAATGATGAGTAGGATGATCTCAGAAAAATCTAGAAAGACTTGCATGGGTTGGTGCGAAGTGAAATGTAATGGGTATAAAGTAACAGCAATATTGCAGGGTGATCAGCTGTGAATGACTTAGCTATTCTCAGCAATACAATGATCCATGACAACTCTGAAGGACTTAGGATGAAAAATGGTATCAATCCCAAGAGAAAGAACTGATGGTGTCTGAATGAAGATTGAAGCAACTTTTGGGCTTCTTTTTTCATTTTCTTTTTCTTGAGGGTTTTTTTTTCATCTATGTTTTCTTTCACAACATAACTATTATGGATATGTTTTACATGACTGCACATGTATAACCTATGTGGAATTGCTTGCCTTCTCAATGCAGGAGTGGGGTAGGGAGGGAGGACGGGAGAGAATTTGAGACTCAAAGTTTTAACAACAAATGTTAAAAATTGTTTTACATGTAACTGTGGAAAAATTAAATACTAAAAAAAAAAAAAAAAGAATATCCCTGTCTCCAGTTTTAAAATCTTTATAGAGTTGCCAAAATGATCTTCATAAGGCATGAATATATTATTCCCTGTTCAAAAATGTTCAATGCTCTTTTTTACCCCTCAGATAAAAATAGAAAAAGATCCTAAGTGTAGAATTTAGGGTTCTCTAAAATGGAGGTCTTAAAACCTTAGTGGTAGATACTCTGTAAAACTGCCTAGTGCTTCTGGAAACAGATTAAAATTTATTTGGGAAATGTTTACCAAAATAAATTAAAATACAATCCGAAATAGTGTTAAATTGTGGCTTTCTAAATTAATATTTTGCTTTATCCTTTTCTACTTGATTTTTATACACTGCTCTAGAACTTGGCAGAAGTCAACCTTATTTTCCTTCATTTCTTTCTTTCTTCTCCTCATCCTCCTCCCCCTCCTTGTCCTCCTCTTCCTTCTCCTTCTCCTCCTACTCTTCCTCTTCTTCCTCCTTTCCCTTTTCCTCCTTCTCTTTATCCTCCTATTTCTTCTTTTCTTTCTCCTTCTGCTTCTTTTTTCCCTTTTCTTCCTTTCTCTCACTTTATCTCCATTCCTTCCTTCTTCCTTCCTTCCTTCTTTCCTTCCTTCCTTCCTTCTTTCTTTCCTTCCTTCCTTGCATTGTGATGGAATACTCTTGTACTATAAGGAATGATGAGTAGGATGATCTCAGAAAAATCTAGAAAGACTTGCATGGGTTGGTGTGAAGTGAAATATAACAGGTATAAAGTAACAGCAATATTGCAGGGTGAAAAATGGTATCAATCCCCAGAGAAATAACTGATGGTGTTCTTCCTTCTTTCCTTCTTTCCTTCTTTCCTTCCTTCCTTCCTTCCTTCCTTCTTTCCTTCCTTCCTTTATTTCTTTGTTTATTTATTTCTTCCTTTATTTATCTTGGTAGACTCATTCTATGCTCTAGCCAAATCATACTTCTTTTTATTCTCCAGTCTCACCTTTACATCCCCCAACACAGTGGCTTCGTACAGAATGTCTCCAGTTCCTGAAATGTACTCACTCTTTATCACTGTCTATAAAAACCCTTCTCTTTGCTAAAATGTTATGCATTTAACAAGACCCTCTCTGATCTTTCACTGAGAAAATACTTCCTTTGAGAAACCATTCTGTCCTTCATATTTTCATAGAGTACAAAGGACTTAAACTTTGCCTGTATAACTATGACATAGTATTGTCATATATGTATTACATCCATTTCATAAATCCCTAGTGAGAATAAGTTCCTTGAGGGAAGGTGGTTATTATTGTTCAGTTGTTTCAGTTATGTAAAGCTCTCTCTCATCCCATTTGGAGTTTCCTTGGCAGAGACATGAGAGTGGTTTCCTATTTCCTTCTCCAGCTCATTTTACAGATAAGGTACTGAGGCTAAAGGTGTTAAGTAACATGCCCAGGGTCACACAGCTAGTAAATGTCTGAGGATAGATTTAAACTTAGATCCTCCCAACTCCAGGGTAACCTAATTGCACCATGAAAGAAGATACTTTGTTCTTTTTAATTTTTATATACAGAGTACCTACTTCTGTAGCTTACTCCCACACAATAGTTGTGTATGTCATTACTATTCTTAATCATGTTTATCTAATTTCTAGTTTGTTCCTGTTTTGTTTTCTCTTTAGCTTCTCAGTTTGGGAGTCAGAGATAGCTATATTCTAGTTGCCTGCAGCCTAAGAGCTGGTCCCTTTCTCCGTAGAAGAGAATCTAGTTCTTCCCTCCAAGGTTTCATTCCTAATTTACCTTCAGCAACTAGGTTGCCCAGTGAATAGAATGTTGTACCTGAAATGAGCAAGAACTGAGTCGAAATGCAGCCTTAGACACTTTTGAGCTGTGTGAACCTGAGCAAGGCACTTAAACTCTGTCTACCTCAGTTTCCCCATCCATAAAATGGAGCTGATCATAATACATACTTCTCAGAATTGTTGTGAGGTTAAAATGTAATAATATTTCCAAAGAACTTTGTGAACTTTAAAGTACTCTATACATGCTAGCTATTTTTATTTGTAATTTTATCAGTGAGAAAACTTCCCTCCATCTAGATTGCAATTCATTCATGTCATTGCCATTACATGCAATTCTTATTCCTGTCTTTCCATTAACTGTCCACAGATGATCTTTCCCAGGCATCAAAATACAAAAACATATGTATGTGTGTGTATATATACATATATATTTATATATAGACAAGTAAATAAGTCAACAATAAATTAATAAGTAAGCAAATAAAGTTATCAAAATGCAAATTCAAGTCCTAGAAGGTTTAAAGTTTAAAAATTTTTAATATAACTTTACTTTTAAAAATCACTTGAGATTAGGAACATCTTAGTTAGCATAACATATATTATATTGGTCTTCAATTCCCAAATATTATATTATTCTTGATAGCTTATCTAATAAAGACCTGCATTAAAAATGTTTCCTAATTGGGCTAAATAACACTGGTCACTGACAAGCGCATCACTAAATTGGAAATCGCGCAAAGGACATTGGGGAGGTTATTTATAACACAAGCCGTCAGACACCATGCTGAACTGAGAAGCACAACTAGTAATTGCAAATCCACCTAAGATAAATTAAATGGGTTTTTGCAAACACAAAGCAATGATTTTTGGAGTGGTCTTTAATAAATTTCCCTTGCCTCTGACAAACTCATGAAAATATTCCAATTATAGGCTTCTCCTTAAGCTTACGCAAAGAACCCAGAGTTCAATCCAGCAAAAGAAAATCTGAAAAGAAAGCTTATTCACACCTGAAAAAAAGAGTAGTGGTGTTGCCTTAGTAAAAAGGGCATTTTTCTTCATTTCCCACCTCAAAATACCCTCACCTCTGACGTGTATTTGATGTTGCTTCTATGAAGTCTAGTTATGGATTGCTATCCTGATTTTATGCATTTTTTGTCAGAGCAATGACCTTTGCTTATTATTATTATTATTTTTTGGATAACTGGTTTAGGTGGCAAGTATCCAGAAGGCATGTGCTATATTTTCACCTATCTAAGTACTTTGCCAATAGAACACCAAGTGGGAATGTGTGTTTTGTAGTGACCATTGTACATCCCCTTAAGCAGGATTGTACCAGTAAATATTTAACAAATGGTGTTCACAAATGCAAGACACTGTTTAAAAATTAATGAGAATTATTGATATTTTTCCAGTACTTTCTTAAGTCTAGACAATTAACAAATGATAAATCAAGTTATGATTTGTGAGTTGTAAATACAGTGCAAATTTAATAATCAGCACACAGTAGCCTATTGAAATTGGTTCCCACATACTTCTCCTTCAGGTAAGAATTATAAAAACAACTTACTTTTCTGTACTACTTTAATGTTATTTGTCCTTTTTGAGAAGGAAGGACAAACCACAAAGCTTACAATGTGTTGTCTTCACATCTGTGAGGGAGGTAGCGGTGGCATTGTCAAGCCCATTGTTACATTGTTATAGGACAAACAGATTTCAGTAGGTTAGCTGACTTGCCCATGGTCACATGGCTGATTATGGCAGGTAGGTGATGCAGTGGTTAGAGTACTATGGCCTGAAATCAGTACACCTAGAGTTCAAGTCCGGCCTCAGACACTTAAAAGCTGTATGGTCAGCCAAAGTGGTGGAGTAAAAGCAGGAACTTGCTTGAGTTCCCCGTCCAACTACCTCTGATACCTGTAAAAAATGATTCCAAACAAATTTTAGATCTATAGAACCCACAAAATGAGAGAGATAAACAAATCTCCCACTGAAAGCAGCCTGGCAGGGCTACAGAAAGGGTCTGTTGCAGGGGGCTAGGAGCAGAGCGCAGTCCCGTGTGGGAGTGGCCCAGACCAGTGGTGCAGACCTGCCAGAGCAGACTTCAGGAGAGTGAATTGCTGGCAGCTGTGGAGGTTTCCAGACTTCTCAACCCATAAATGCCAAAGAGAAAGTAAAAGGTCAGTGGGGGAACTATGTTGATCCTGGATGAGAGTAGGACACAGTCTGGCCCCTGCCCTTGGGGTAGTGGAGGTGGTGGCAGCTGCAACTGCTGCCTCAAGAAACTGTCCAAAACTCTAGGCACACAAATTGTGGGGGGACCAAGTGACTGTCCAGAGGGTAATTGTAGGACCCTTTTTGCTGGCACTGAGGCAGGATTCTCTTGCTTTGCCATACTTAGATCTGGGTCACAGTCTTGGGCGGCAGTCCTGGGGTGAGGAGTGCCAGCATGGCAGAGCTTGTTGAGACTGTGGAGAGGCAATAAGTTCTGAGGCAGATGCCCAGAAGAAGCTCTCACAATAGCTATGCAAAACCCTAGAAATTTGGGACACAGGACTTGCCACTCTGGAAGCAGAGCTCTACCATGGCAAATAGCTCAAAAGTTAAGTAATTGGCTGGCAAGATGAGCAGAGGAAGTGAAATCAAACCATAAAATCATTTTTTGGTGACAAAGATGATCAAAACATAGAACCAGAAGAAGACAACAAAGTCAAAACTCCTGCATCAAAAGCATCCAAGAAAAATATGAACTGGTCACAGGTCATGGAGGAACTCAACAAGGATTTTGAAAGCTGTGTGGTCCTGTGATCCTCTTTGCCTGTTTCTTCATCTGTAAAATAGGGATAATAATAACATGGGTTTCAACCCCTCTTAGGGTTATTGTGAGGATCAAAGGAAATAATATTTGGAAAGTGCTTAGCATAGTGCTTGGCACATATTAAACACTACATAAATGTTAATTTTTTTTTAACTATTAAGTATTTGAGCCAGGATTTGAACCCAGGTTGTCTGATTTCAAATCTAGAAATCCTTCTAGTGTGGCACATTGCTTTTTAATTACACAGCTTAGGAGTATACCTAAAACATCTCACACTATTGAGGTGTCAGCTAATCAGTCAACTAATTCTCATTCCATATGACAGATTTCTATGTTTCCCTTGGTATTAGCAACCACAAAGACTCTTTTCACTTGGCCATTTAGATTGCTATGACAAAAAAAGTATGTTTATCCAATAAGTGGCAACAAGAACATATATTTATATGTTGGTGATAAGGAAATTTAAATATTTTCTATGATTTAAAAAAAAAGTAGATAATACAGTTGTCTCATGAAGGATTAGTATAAATACAGGAAGATCTGTTTATATACATTTGTGAACAAATGGTCATATAAGATTCATGTCTAAATTTCTGTCTATCTCCTTAGGTTTATCTAATATTTGTATATTTGTATATTTATATATTATTAAGGATTCTGAAGATTAATAATACTTTATATAGTTACTATTTTGAGTTATAACCTAATCCCTTCTTGTGGCTTAGAAATGACATTGAATTCTCAAGGCTTTGCAGGGGAAGTACAAATTTTGGCAGCATTTACCAACCTAGAAAGGCATTTTGTATTGTTCTTGTAGTGGACTGACATTCAAAGAACCACAAAGTTAAATGCAACAAGTATTCATACTAGAAGGTTGTTCAAAACCTGATGAATATTTGGGCTACAATAACTCATGAATCTATATACAAAACATGGAGGATTGTTGATACGAACAAGTGGAAAGAATACCTATATGAATGAAATAAAAGAAGATTTGAAATATGAGGTGTGTTGTTCATTATTACTGAATTAGTCACATACACAATCCCCTCCATTAGTACAAGAATGGGCACTAAACTAAATTGGAAAGGTTTTAGAAGCCAGATGAAAGATAAGTTCATAATTTATCACATTCAATTTCAATATATTCCTTGTGTGTAAAGGAAATAAATATTAACATCTGATAATTTTACAAAATACAGTAACACAACAGAATTTCGGGAGAAATCAACTCATTGGTAGAAGATAAAATTATTTTATAACTTTTCAATAAATAAAATTAGTTTTTTTTGCTTAAGTATATACATTTACCAAAATGTGATTCATATTTTCCATGAATACATATGATATTTTCCAGTAGAGAGCAACGGAATATATAAACATGTCACAAGTTCAAAAACTGAGAAACAACTACAGTGAGGTCTTTTTTTTTTTTGATAGAAGAAATCATTTAATGTATGGTAGAAATGAAGAAGAGACATGTATTATAGAGCACCCTCCCAAACTGAACAATCTGTGTAGTATTGGCTCCAGGTTATTGGTGGTGTTTGAGGCAGAGTTGGGGGCATGTGTAATAGAGTTGATGAGTCAACAAAATAATTAATTAAATTTGCATAGATGAAAACAAGTTGAGTTTCTGGTATTTTTATTAAAAACTGATTGCTTTGGTAGCACACATATATAGTCTATATGTGAAAATTCGAAGAAGTATTATAGGTCAAATTATTATTACTTTTAGGATTAATACCTGAAAATTCAATTCAATGTAATAAATTTGGCAGACCTATTTAATAAATTAATTTGAAGTATTGTAATATTGCAACTGAGAAATCATTTTTCAAATAAAATTCTTATTATACTTATATTTGGGGAAATGTCACAGAAATTACATTATTTGTATTCAAACCATAATCAAGTGACCACGTTAGGAACTGTGAAACAGAAGTGGGTCAAAATCTTGAATGCAGTCTCTCAGAATCCACAAAAGGATATATAATCCATTCCAGGCAACAGAGGAAATCCTTGATGCCATCATTCTAAACCAGGAGAGAGAGAACTTAGAACTTGGTCTCCTTGGAGTGGAAGTATTCATTGTTGCTCCATCCTCATCATCAAAACACCTGATAATTCCATCCAAGTATTACAGGATACCACAGTTTCAGAAAATGAGATTACAAGAATACATAAACAAAAAGATAAAAGGCTTTTTATAATGCCAATGATACCAGACCCAAATCCAAAGGAAGAGAATAACTCCAAAATACTTTTAAGCAGAGCTCAAGTAAAAATAAAGCTTGGCTACAAAATCAGTTTCTAAAAGAAATCATGAAGATAAAAAAAAATTTTTTTAAATGAAATGAAAAGAGTGGAAGGATCGATTGGAAAAGAAATGAGAGGTAAGGAGGAGATACTTACGGAATTAACAGGTTAGCACAAGTGGTATAAAACCTTACCCAAGTAACAAATTCCTTGAAAATTAGGACAGAAATGAAGTAGATAACAACATGAGAAAGAAAGAAATATTAGATAAAAATTATAAGAAAATGCAATGTATTTCATAAAAGAAATATAGTTGATGTAGGAGATCAAATGGGAGATAATTTAAGAACAGTTGGAGTATCTAAATATCCTTGACCCCAAATGAACCTAGATACATTTCAAGAAATTATGAAATAAATTGGCCCAAATGTATTTAAACAATTTCATTCAATTCAATTCAATAAATTAGGTATCTACTATGTTCTAGACACTATGCTAAGCACTGGGAATATAAAAAGAGGCAAGAGACACTCCTTTCCCCCAATGAACTTACAATTTAGTGGGGTGAGACAACATGTAAATAAATGTATGAAGCAAGCTATATAGAGGACAAATAAGAAATAGTTAAAAGAGGGAAAGTACTGGAATTAAAAGAGGTTAGGGAAAGCTTCTTATAGAAAGTGAGATTTTAGTTGGGACTTAAAGGAAATCAGTAGTCAGAGTGGAGAGAGAATTCATTCCAGGAAATGGAGATAGCTAGAGTAAATGCCCAAAGCCAAGAAATGGAGAGATTTATTCATGGGACAGCCAGGAGGCGAACATTATTGGATAAGAGTATATGTTAGGGAATAACATAAAAGGAGACTGGAAGGGAAGAAGGGACCTGGGGTATAAATGGCTTTGAATGACAAACAGCATTTTGTACTTGATCCTAGACACAATAGCAAGTCCCTGGAGTTTATTGAATGGGGGATGAAATGATCAAACCTGCATTTTGGGAAAATCACCTTAGTGACTGCATGAAGGATGGATATGGCAATAATCCAGGCATGATGTGATGAGGTCCTTCACTAGAGTGGTGGTAGGAGAAAAGAGGGCATATGTGAAAGATGTAAAAAAGATGAAATCTATAGCCGTTTGAAATGGTGTGGATATGGTCATAGAGAGATAGTGAGGAGAAAGAAGGAAAGTGAGAAAAGAAAGAGTTCAACGATCCCCACCCTGAAAGAAACCTCCAAATGAAAACTAGAAACATTATAGTCAAACTCAGAGTTTTGAGCTTAAGAAAACAGTCAGAAAGAAAAAAAAAATTAAGTAACTACACAGTAAGGATCACACAAGATTTAACTGCTAATCACTTAAAAAAGAAGAGAGCTTGGAATACAATATTCCTAAAACAAAACCAAAAACCAAAACACAAATATAGTTTACACATAAACATAACTTACCCAGAAAAACAGTATAATCCTGTAGAGGGAAAAATGAGCTATTCAGAAGAAAGAAAACCAGACCCGAGTAAAACTTTGAAATGTCAATATGGACTTCATGAGAAATTTGAAAAAATAAAAATAGAGCTGAGCAATTAGAAGGGAATATGTAAAGATGAAATGCATGTATTCTAGTGGAAAAATAGGTGTACCCTCACAACACTAATGTTATCAAGGGTCATGGAGGAAGTCAAATAAGATAGAAGTTCTTGAAGTTGTTTTGTTATGTTTTAATGGAAGGAAATGCAGGAGGTAGGGAATTTGTTATCTCACATAATTGATGTGTATAACAGAAGTATGTATAAAGGAAGAAGTAATTGTAGCAGTAGGTATCACCTGAATCTTGCTTTTTTCTGAACTAGCTAAGAAGTATAACATACACAAGTAGAATGGTTTAGAAATACATACAAACTCAGTAGGGAAACAGGAAGAGGAAAAAGGGAGAATAGATATAAGAAGGGATAAAGAATAAGTAAAAGAAAAAAATATTAACCTGGGAGGGAATTAAGAAAAATAATTTAAAGGAAAAGAAAGAAATGGTTAAAAACTTTGGATAGAGAGGATATGGAGACATAAAAGAATAGGATGAAGTAAAATACACGTTAACATCAAAGCTATCGATGTGAATTAGATGAACTGACTCCCAAAATAAAGAGAATAGCAGAATGAATTAGAACACAGATTTCAATAATATCCCATTTATATGATTTGTGCATGTAGAGGTATTTGCCTTGGTGAGGAGGGTCACCTCATCGTGTGACACAGGCTTGTAATTATATCTGGGTGTGTGTTTGTATGTTTGTGTGTGTGCTCAGAAAAAAAACAAAAGCTTTTGAGAAAATAAAACACACCTTTCTATTAAAACACAAATGAAACTTTCCATAAAATAAGAAATAGAATGTCTGCAAAATGAGGACAAAGAGTAAAGGGGATAAAATACAGTTCTTTCCAATTTGAGACAGAACTAATATGTCCACTGCCCCTCTTATTTGATATAGTTTTAGAAATACTAGTGATAAAAGAAGTAAAAAAGAAATGTGAGAAAAAGCATAAACAATGAAGAAACAAAATCATCACCTTTTATTTTTGCAAATTATTGGATCCTGTGTTTTGAAAACCTTAGATTAAAAAAAGTAATTGAAATAATTTCAGCAACATTTTATAATACAAAATAAATTCACGTTAATGAGTTCACTCAACCCATTTCCCATCATCCAGCACATTCTGGCAGGAAATAAGCATAAAATCCAGTATAATCGGAATCACAGACTTTTGACAAAACTCAAATCTACCCCTAAATTCTCTATGCCATGGAAAACCAAAAAGCAGAAACCTGTTTTGGCTGGGACAGCTATCCTACAACACTGTGTTCTGCAACAGAGCTTAGCCAGAAGACTGAAGAACAGAGAAAAGATACTGGGCACATGTGCTTGTGTGTAGCACTCAACAAAGACTGATAGAAAAATTCAAGCATCCACCTGGAGCCAGTTACATCTCACCACAAATCATTCGGGGCATAGCCTGAGAATAGTAAAACATATACCCAGTATATGAGAATACCAATATAATTTTGGGGTTCAGTACTCCACCCCATTGAAACCACAAATGGAAGCAAGTAAAAGTGAGTGACAGGGGACTATAAAAATGAAATTACTAAAAATATCAAGAGGGAAAGAATCATTTAAGGACTTTGAACATAAACTGATAAGCCAACAGGAAGACATTAACTGAAGGGAATATGGCCATCAGATCAGATCAAAAGTCCAGGCATTTAAGAATTGAGGCAGAGGAACATGTGCTATATCTTAATCAATTCAAAGTTTAGCAATGAAAGGAAAGCAACTCTTTTAGTCTCTAAAGAAAAACAATATAATAGAGTAGAACAAAAATAGAGGAAAATCAAAGTATTATGCGTTGAAATACGCAAAAAAGAAAAACAAAAAAAAATGAGGAGTGAATCTTCTTTCATTGGTGGGAAGGCAGTACCACTTATAAGATTGTACAAAGGGATCAGGAACTTTATAATGTTTATAATTTACAGAGCTTTGATGCTTAGAGAGATCACTATTTTGCCTCAGGAGAAGAGGAATTAGAAATGTTGGTGGCAAGTGACAATCAAAAGATTTGTAAGTCATTGATCCTGGAAGATATCATGGGAAATTGAAAACAAATATCATGCTAGAGAGGGCAAGATCTATAATAAAGCTTTATTTTTTAGGGAAGGGAACCAAAACCAAGTATTTTAGAAATTTAATTCCTTAAGTATAGACACTAAAGAAGGACTAAAGAAATATAGGGGCCATGAATCGAAAATAAAAGTCTAAAAAAGACAGAAATGGTATATAAATAATCAAGAAAATGACAGAAAGGAATCTCTTTTAGAAAAAGACACCAAAATTGAATTTAAATGACTAAACCAACAAAATAGTTGAAATGAAAGAAGAGGTATTTTATTAGATAACTTAACTGAAAAGAAAAAACAAGTGGAGAAAAAAAAATATAAAAGCAAGAAGGAAAAAGAACTGATAAACAAAATTCCAAAACTAAAATAAAGGGTAACAAATGGGAGTGTATAAAGCTTGAGTGTTAGGAGAAGAAATCTTATGGGAACAGGTTTGATGTGAACCTATTTTGGGGGAAGTCAGGTGGTTCAGTGGATACAGTGCCAGTCCTGGAATCAGGAAGATCTGAGCTCAAATCCATTCTCAGACACTTACTAACTGTCTGACTCTGGGCAAGTCTTTTAATTGTTTGTCTCAGTTTCCTCATCTGTAAAATGAGCTGGAGAAGGAAATGGCAAACAACTCCAGTATCTTTGCTAAGAAAACCCCAAAAGGAGGGGTGGCTACATGGTACAATGAATAGAGCACCGGCCCTGGAGTCAGGAGGACCTGAGTTCAAATTTGGCCTCAGACACTTAACAGACAAAAAAACTAGCCATGTGACCTTGGGCAAGTCACTTAACCCCAACTGTCCCACCTTCCCCCTCCATAAAACAAAACAAAACAAAACCAAATGGGATCATGAAGAATTGAATACAAGTGAACAACAACAATAGAAAGCTAAAATAATTGGAGATAAAATACTGTGCCTACAGAGGAAGAAGATGAAAATGATGTTAAAAACAATTAAAGGAACTAATTTTAAATGTAAATATGTTGAAATAATTAAATAAAATGAAAAATGAGTGACCAATTGGATAAGAAAGTACTACTTTAGGGGCAGCTAGGTGGTGCAATGAATAGAGCACAGGTCCTGGAGTCAGGAGGACCCAATTGCCTCGTCTTCCCTCTTCCAAAAGAAAAAGAAAATACAACACCACCATCTGCTGCTTGCAAGAAATATATCTTTACAAAGACTGGAAAATTATTTATTATTCATTATGTGAATCCAAAAAAGCAGGATTTGCATTTATGCTATCAGAAAAAGCATAAACATCCACAATACAAAAAGTATATGAACAAAGAAACTACGTTATTCTAAAATGAACAGATAAAACCATGAATTTTCATTGAAGCTAGATTGTAAAGCCATTAAATACTGATCTAAGGGACTGGATTTTACTAAGCAGGCAACAGGGAAGAATTGATTTTTTTTTTTGAGCAGTGGAGTAATGTAAAGAGATATGTGCATTAGAAAGATTAATTCAAGATGTTTTGAAATGAACTATTTGATGGTAAGATTTCTGTTGTGAGTACTCAAGTTGGCTGTAGATGACCACATCTTAGGGATGTTGTGGAAATGGTTGGAGGTTAAACTATATGACCTTCGAATTGACCCTCCAAGATTTTTTGATTAAATAAATCAAAGTTCTGGGTATTCTGATGATAGATAAATTCTAGATTATCTTGAAACATATCCTTTGTACAATTTCTATTTTTTTAAAGACCTGCTCTCTTTCCATTGTTACTCATTACTGAATCGTATATTCACAAAAGAAAATGAGTACACAATCTGGCCCACCCAGTTTCAGGATGAATTCTCTAGTACCATGCTGTGAAATATGCAGAATGGTTTATTTTTGGTAGACTGTTATAATTAATTTTGCAAAAATGAGTTTAAAGTGTATATCTGTCTATACCTATATCTATAAATATCTATGTCCAATAAGCTGCAAAGCAATTTTGTGTGTAAGAATCCTATTAAATTACTCTTTGCTTTCCTTTTTAATGGGATTTTTTTAATACATAAAGATGTTGGTATTAAATGGCCATAATGTTGCTTTTTAATTCATAAATTTTAGTTAAGTAAAAGCTATAGTTTCTTAGATAATGAAGTTGAGTTACAAAAATGAAACAAAATGGTATCTGTCCATATTGATTTTAAGCTTTGTTGAAAGTCATAATATGATAGAACAGTTGCTATACTAGGTGATAAATTTTAGAAAAATTATATAATTTTATTCTTTCAATTACTATAAATACAAACAGCATTATTCTTTTTTGAAACTTTGTAATTCATTTGCTTTTCTACTATGATAGGAAAGTAAAAATAAGCATATTATAAATTTGAATGCACTTTGACTTGAAGTGCTGTTATACTTAAACATAAATTTTGGATCTATAATATTCTCAGTGTATGTATTTGACACTCTCTATACCTACGAAACCCATGTACAAATTATGACAAAGTATGAGGAAAACTTATTGTACTAGGAAAAAAAATGTCCTTTCTGAGAAGAGCAAAAGCATCCGAAGGTTACAATCAATGGATTAAAAGACTGGTGCTATTTATAATGGTACTTTCATTGGGATGGAGTCATCTACAAAAAGTTTCATCAAAATCACGAGATTGATTTTCCTAGACATACAAACAAAATTGCTTCATGTGATTGTGTGCTTTTACTTATATAAACATGTTGCTGTAAAGTATAAATTGATTCAATCTATTTACAGGTATATAGATTAACTGTATATGTACCTTCCTCTTATCCCTTATGTCACCTCAGACCCCTTTGAAGAAAAACTGTGAGCTTTGACCACATTATTACATGAGTTTACAAAGTAAAGGACATGCTGCCTTTTCCTCAAATATCTGGAGTTGGCCTCATACAGAAGTGGGCAGTTGGACTAGGTGCTTCTACAATTTGTAGTGAACATTTAGGTAGAAATAATGACAAAATGAAGTCTGACTGTGCAATAAAAACTGGCTATAAACCTGAGACAAAAGTATGTGGCACCATTGACATTAGATCATCAGTTTTATTTATTATGCGTTCAAGTTCTTCAGTTAATTATCCCTCCACAATCACTCCTCCTCGTCCACTTTCACACTGACACAGATGCAGAAACAGGCTTCTGTCAGGGAGGGTGATCATACCAACATGTTTCAGTTATTCATTTCAACATTTATCAAGTGTCTTCTATAATAAACACTTTGAGGAGATAAAGAGTTTAGATATAGTCTCTGACCTTGGAGCTTGACTCTCACAAAGAAAACTGTAATACACAATATTACTTGATAAGTACTATGAGACATGAGGTGCTAGAGGAATAGGTTGTTATTGACATAGGAGAATAATGAAGACTTCCTGGAGAAAGTGGTTATTTCTTTTGTAGTATAAAAGAAATAGGAATTCAACCAGTGAAGGTACTAAATAAATGCTTGTTGATTGAAATGTTTGTTGATTAACAGCAATAGTCAATAAGCATACTGTATACTATGCATATTTCTCAGTGCTATGAATATAAAGAAAGGTAAAAACAGACCTTGCTCTCAGGGAACTCACAATCTAATGGGGGAAGAACACATGCAAATGACTAAGTATCAGCAAGCTATATATACAAGATATTTAGGAAATAATCAATAGAGGGAACGCACTAGAATGAAGGAAGATTGGTAAAGATATCCTGTGGAAAGCAGGATTTCAGCAAGAATTCAAAGGAAGCTATGGAAGCCAGAAAGTAGAGATTAAGGGGCAGAACATGCTAGCTCTGAGGGACAGCCAGTCAGAAAATGTGTCATCTGAATTTAGAGTATTTTGTTTAAGGAACAGAACAGAGGCCAGAGTTACAGGATCATAAACTATGTTAAGAGATGTGAGATATAGGAAGACTGGAATTATAGAAAGAGTCCAGGTTATAAAAAGTTTTAAAAAGCAAAAAAAGGATTTTGTATTTAATTTTGGAAATAGTTGAAAACCACTAGAGGTTTTCTTTTTAATTTTGTTTATTTTTTGAAGATCACTTTCATAGTTGAATGGAAGAGACACTGGGATAGGGAAGAGACTTGAGACAGTGAGATCAAAGAGAAGGCTGTTGTAATAGTACAGGCATGAAGTGATGAACGTCTGTAGGAGGATGGTAGAAATGTCAGACGACAGAACAGTTAAATTGTGAGAGATTTTGCAAAGAGAAAATTAATGGTACTTAACAGCTGATTGAATATTGAAAATAAGAGAGTAAGGTTGAAAGTCTGGTTGTTTGGGAGGGTGGTAGTACCTTGACAATAATAGGAAATTTTGAAGGGAAATAGACCTTGGGGATAAAGTTTCAGAACTCTTGAATTAAAGATGGCTATAGGACATCCATTTTTATATATCCAATATGCAATTGGACATCTGAGTCTTTTTTTTTAATTTAAGTTTTATTATAGTTTGCATCATTCATTTCCACAAGATTTTGAGTTAAATATTTTCTCCCCATCTTTCCCCCACCCACCGCCCCAAAACAGCCATCCCAGTGTGTCCCCCTTCCCCCAGTCTATTCT
>CM053580.1:91644101-91679839 GCA_028627135.1 Pseudochirops cupreus
GGCTTCAGGGTAGGCTGGTTTTGGTTCGCAGTACTGATATGGTTGCTCGTTGCTGAGCTGACTTTAGTGGGAAGTATCTTTGTTGGACATCTGAGTCTTGAAGTCAAGAGACGTTAGGACTGGATAAATATGTGAAAATAAGTTACTTAGAGATAATAATGGAATCCGTGGAGGTTAATAAGTTCAAGCAAGTTAAATAGTATGGAACAAAGGTATGCCAAGATAGAGCATGAAACAACATTAAATGTTGCTGGGCATGATATGGATGAACATCTAGCAAAGAAGATTGAGAAGGAAAGGTAAGACAGGTAGGAGGAGAAACAGGAGAGCAAGGTCTTGAAACTCTATTTTGGGGTGCTCAGTGTCCAGCATTAAGCATGATTGGAGATGTGAATAAGAAATGACCAGGCCATGTGGGTAGCTCAAGAAAGAACCATGAACTCCATTTACTGATTCTTAGAATAAAGTCTTTAAAGGTACAAAAGACAAAGACTCAAGTATTCTTATCTTAATCATATCCTGGAATTATATTACTAATAGAATAGTCTGCCATATCCAGGAAGTAGCTTGGATAAGACAAGGCTTGTTATCAAGGACCCAGGAAGTCATGGGGAAGGTCAGTTGTCTTTTATCAAAATGTATCTATAGGACAAAGGATGCTCTCTGAGAGCAGGCCACAATCTCAAAGACATCTGCATAGAAACCAATCTCAAAGACATCTTCATAGAAACTGATTCCCAAGAATCAAGTATTTTGACTTACAATATTCTTTACTGTGTTATATCTTGGAAGTAGCATAATATGATAAGGAACATGTCCTTTTTGGTGCATGAAGTTTGGGGGCAAAGGTTTTGATGTCAGGATATCAAACAAAATTCCTTTTAAGTGTACCCCTGGGGTACTTTCAGGGGAGCCAGCCTTTGCAAGCCGTGTCACCTCAAGGGGTATTGAAGTACACTAGTAAGGTTTTTATCTGAGTCCTGGATTAGACCTCCTTGGCTCCCCACAAAATCCTAGAGAGAAAAGTGTATAACATGTGAAGAGGGTGATTGACATTGTGAAAGAGGTGAAGGACAATGAGGATTCAGAAAAGGTTATTGGACTTGGTATTTAAGAGATCACTGGTGACTTTGGAGAGAATGATGCTAATCAGATGATGAGATCAGAAGCTAGACAGACAGGAGTTAAAAAGAGACTGAGAAAATAGGAAGTCTAGATTATACTGTAGATACACTTCTTAAGGAGTTTACCCACAAAAGGAAGTAGAAGCATGGGATAAGACCTAGAAGGGATGAACGGATCAAGAAGAAGTCTTCAGAGAATGGAGATACATTGGTATGTTTGTAGGCTGTATGTCTGAAGTCAACATACAGAGAGATATTGAAGATTATTGAAAGAGTGAAGATGATAGAGAATGGGGATAATAGAGGAGAAACAACTACTGGACAAAATGGGATGGAATGGCATCATTTGAGTATGAAGAAGGATTTACTATGGCAAAGAGAAGAACCATTTCTTCCTATAAGACAGAGGGGAAGGAAAAAATAATCTGTAAAAGTTCTGAGTGATGTGAGATAAAGAGGATGTAACAAGAAATAACAAAAGAAGAGAGGTCAAAAGTACAGTAATCACTAGGAGACAAAAAAGTATACTATATCAGCAAGAGCATATTGGGGTATGTGTGTGTGAAAGGAGAATAGTATAACATATATCATAAGAGGGACTATTGAATTATTGTAGTTGTGTTCCCAGTGCTCAATATAGTTCCTTGCACATAGTAAGGATGATGTTCAATGTATTTGATTTAAAAATATAAGATGAAGAGTTTTGAATATGTGAAATGGGATTGATATAAGAGAAGGCTGGAAAAGTGAGGTGGTACCAGAGTATAGAGGGCCTTGAATACCAGGAAGGTTATTTTGAAGTTTGGTTGTTTGGCAGAAGGAAGCCACTATTTTTGATCATAGATACAGCAGCATCACAAAGAACTAATTGAAAAAAAGAAGAAAGTAGCAATAACATGACTTATTAGAAGGTTTTCATAATAGTCCAGGTGAGAGACAATAGTTAACTATAATAAGTGATAGCAGTATAGTAGAGGGGAGGGGACAGCCCTTTCAGAAATTGAAGCAATAGGATTTAGTAAATAATTTGATATCAAGTAAGGAAGAAGTCAAAGATAACACCAAGTTTGAAAACATTTAAAAAAATGAGCCTTAATTTCATAAAAAGAAATAGTAAAATCAGAAAGAGAAAGAAATTTAGTACAGAAAATAATTTTGGTTTTTGAAATATTATGTTTGAGGCATCAGTGAAAATGCTAGGTGAATACATATTTTAGAAAATTCCAGATATTCTAGAGTTTATAAGAGAAGTCAGGGATAGAAATTTTGATTTAAGAATATTATGCATGATGGAATAGGCACTGAAGCAAATCAGATTGCCATGTGCAGAAGGATAGAAAGAGAAGAGAGCCAAAAACAGAACACTAGGTCAGGCAAATTAAGGATTATGGGTTCAGGAAGAGGAGACATAGGAGAGGAGGAAAAAAAGAAGAAGGAGAGGGGGGGGAGAGAGAAACAGGGAGAGAGAGAGAGAGAGAGAGAAACAGAGAGACACAGAGAGAGACAGAGATAGATTAAAATTTCTCTGCTTTGTATTTTTCACTTCTTTATCTATTTGGGCTGACCAAGGAAAACTACCAGGTAGCAATTGTCCAGAGGTGAGAAATTAGTTTTTAGCTATTTCTCCAACCAGCTTCCAAGGTGGGCGCTGGATAAATCGATAGCTTTATTTCAACCTGTGTGGCACCTAATTTCTATATCCCATATTATAACACACAAACAAATGTTAGCAGCTGTTAATATATTTTATATGATACTTTAAAATGGTGGCAAAAAGTGGACAGAATCACAGAGGGAAAAGGGAACTGCTATGGATGTACACTGATTGGGCATAGCCATCTTCCAAAGAAACTGGGACTTTCCTCTATTAATTCGGCTTGCAGAGAAGAAAGGAAGCACAAAATCCAGAGGATTAGAGCAATTAAGAACAGCTAGTTCTCTTCAACTCAGATTTAGGATAAAGAATTTCTGTTTAGGCAAGCAGGGGTCACTTCAATGTAATGGTAATTAATTTAAATTTGAAGACCCCTTTTTGTTATGTCAAGTAAGCAGGTACTTAGCCCTTAATAACTAATCAGTCCTCTGTGAAAGAAACAGAAGGTGTGAACTCTGTCTCCTGTTGCTGATAACCGGAAGGGGTTGGCTGAAACAAGAAGCCAATGCCCTATGTATATATAAGAAAAGCCCTAGAGAGGGAGAGAGACAGTCCGAATTTTCTCCTGACAAGATCCTGGTGGAAGAGGCTGTTCTACTGGAGAGAGAGAGAATTTCTCTCAGTGAGCATCTGGAAGCTGGCAGCTACTGCTGGACTAAGAATTGAGAGAGAATTTTCTTGAATTTAATTTAATTTAAGTTCTTGAATTTCTTGAATTTTCTTCAAATTTAAATTAATTACCGTTACAGTCACTGAAATTGGCTCACTTGGTTCAGTGCTCCCTGATACCTGGCATTTGCACTGGCCTCAGCTGCATCCTTAACTGGAATAGACAATTCTAGTATAATAAATAGACTTTTTTTTTGGAGACTAAAGAAGAGAGTAGAGGTACACAAAATAGATAGATACTGAGTGATTGACTCTACAAATATCCTGATCCCTTCAAGATAATGGACACAATCTGACCAGGACAGCTGGCCATGGACCTCTTCTTCTGTGTCTTCCATCTCTTTCCCAGAATTTTCCTGAATTAACCCAGAATCCTTCACAATCTCCTTATCTCTTTGACTGATCCAATCATAGTAAGTATGTGAATCTTGGTAATTTGAAAAGGGGCCAGATTCCAACTCATAATTTGTTCCATTATTCTAAACCTCTTTCCAAATCCTTCCTTTTCTGATCAATTTATCTGGTTTAATTAAATTTTCTGCTTTTCACCCAAGAATTCCTAGTTGGGGAGGGATGAAAAATTGAAAGCACTTCAAACAGGAGACTATTGGTTTTTGAGATTGGTCATTTCCATTTGTACAATCCCAGGATATTGTAGGCTCTTTCTTCTAGTATCTGTGTTTATGACAGTCCCTTATTAGTTGAAGTGACAACTCCTACACAAGGTTTGTCTTGATCCTTTTAATTGTTTGCCCTAAAATTGCTTGATGTTCTAATATGCATGTGTGTGTGTGTGTATATATATGTGTGTATATATATAGATAGATAGATAGATAGATAGATAGATAGATACACATATATCTATATATATATAATTTGTGTGTGTCCATCCATACATGCATGTATATGTATATATGGGAGAACTATCTCCTTTAATGGTGCTGCATTTATATTTTGTATTTACTCATATGTGTACTTGTCCTTTCTTATAATAGAAACTTCCTAGTGAAAGGAGTATCATCAGTTTTGTCTTATAACTCTAATACTTAATACATGCCTTGCACATAGGATGAATTTAATTAGATAATTGAAGACAAAGGCTTGAAGCCCAGTCTTTGGCCCCTCAATTCTTTCCTATGTCCCTTGCATATTAGAAAGTCATTTGCTGTATCTCATTCACCTACCTATAGACTATTCTTTGCAGATTATATTACAGTATATGATCCTTTCCCCCTAACATTTCTCAGCTGCCCAATTCACTTTTTTAGTTCATTTTGTTTTCCCAGAGGCAGATATTTTCCATATGGACTCTTACACCCATACTGCTGAGCACTCCAGAGAACCTGTGATGTCTGTTGTCATCATAACAGTGATCAATTCAATTAACTGAATTAATGAATCTGAGTTTGCCAGAAGTGACTCACAGACTTGTTAGCTTTTCATAAGCCCTTAACCCATGTGTTCTCAAATTCTCTCTTTTTCTGGAAAATACATCTAACCCAATAAGAATGAATCTCAATCTTATTTAATCAAAAGGTGTACTCCATATTTATAATGAAAACTAGCAGAAAGGGACAAATTCACAACTGGCAGAAAACAAATGATGGTAATTAATGTTCATTCAATTCAATTAAAATCAACCATATGCAAGGGACCCTGCATTAAGTACTAGGGATGCAAAAAGGAAATGGTTTACTGTTGACTCATGGTTCAGGTGTCATATTCACTTCTCTTAACCTGTCATCTCCATGTCTTTTCCTTTCCCCTGCCCCCATAGTAATGCCTCACGGCCCCACCTTTTTTTTTCAAGATTCCTCACACAGAAGACTGTTTTAAGGTTGGTGATTTTTTAAATTGAGATTTCTTGAGCTTCTGACAAAGCAACTAAAAGCCACATACATAAAAAAATGACAATTTGTTATTTTGTTAGAGAGAAAAATAGAAAATTTTTCACTTTTCTGCTTTAAAAAATAACACAAGAGAGTACAAGACTGTTTACCAATACAGCAGTCAATAATAAAATATCATTTATTCTTTTCATGTATAAGGGGTTGATTCCTGATTTTGCATCAGTAAAGAGTGATCAGAAATTACACTGGGGAAGAAGCTCTGAGAAAAAGCTCTGGTCTGACAAACCCTTGAAATTTTTTTTTTGCTTTGAGACTCCTGAAGGGAAAAATGAAAATAACAAGAAAAATAGAACCAGCAGGCTTGTCTGAGGGGATAGGTATACAATGCTCTTACTGGATTGGGCATTGACTCAGTTGCTGTAGATGCCTTCCATCATCCCTAGTATGCACTTTGGCCTGTCATGGACCTCCTACCTCCTTTCTAGCCCTTTCTCTTGACAATCTCTGCCACAAATGGTATTATTTCAAACATTTTGTAGGAGATATGGTAGAATTTTGAAAGAAGATGTCACAAAAAAGTATCAATATTATGGTTCAGGCAGAATAATTGAGTGAAGGAAAATCAGGAAGAAGAGGTAAGCAGGAACAGTGTAGAGTGATTACTGGCAATGACAGCAGTAATAGCAACAGCTATGGCAGAAGTGATATGGCTGATGAGCAGCAGAAACACTACATGGAGAAATGGCAAATACCAGGAAAAGAATGAAAAGTACAAATCTGCAATCTTTAGAGACCAAGGAAAAGGGAGTACCTCACCTGGTTGTAGGTCATTCCATAGCCTTTAAAAGCACAAAATAAGTCACTTACTTACACGATGATTCCCCTTACATTTCTCAATTCTCAGTTTAGGAAAAGTCACCTGAACTCTAAGATTTAAACCTAAATATTCATATGTATTAAGTTAGCCAAAACGATATATTTCCTGAGAGTTCTGAATAGACATGGTCTTAATATTTTTCCATTATCTTATAATATTTAACTAAAGTGAAATAGTTTTAAAGATCTGTTTTGTGTTTTTTGTATAGCTACATGAATAAATTGAATAATTGTGTTATACTTGTTCCATGGGATAAGTTCTAAAATTCTAAAGTTAGATGTCTTTTGAACCTTAAAATCTACAGTTTTAGGGCAAAAAAGTAAAAGAAACTTATTTTGTTGCTTTTTTAGTCATTTCCATCATGATTGACCCTTCATAACACCATTTGAAGTTTTCTTCACAAAGATAATAGAGTGGTTTGCCATTTCCTTGTCAAGTGGATCCATTTTGTTAGGCAATCAGAAGTTAAGTGACTTGCCTAGGGTCACACAACTTGGAAGTCTTTAAGGGTGGATTTGAACTTAGGTCTGGCTAATTCCTGGTTCAATGCTCCATCCACTGAACTATCAGTCTGACCCATCAGCCTCAGAAAAGAAGTATATTATTGATTCATAAATATAGAGAGGACTTGTTACCACGAGAGACTTTAGTGAGTGTAAGATAAGATCCAGAAGATATCTAATAAATACACTAAAAATGGCATTCATTAGTAGATTTCCCACTCCCACTCTTTTTATCTTGAATACTGACAATTAGGAAACACGATACGAAGTATGCCGTATATAATTCTAACAATTTTTTCATCGTCACATTTTTTTTCATTGCCACTGTGTTTTCTTTTATTCAAAGTTTGGTCAGAGGTAAGACTATATAACTTTTTATTTGCTTTTCATGTAATCAGTGATTTAGAAATTAATTGTCCCTTTATTAGATTTAGAAATTCATCAACATAGATACTAATAGTCCTATAGAAATCGATTAAAACACTATTTATATATGACTTGACTGTTTGATGAACTTGACATCCCTTTCCTGAGTGACAGTTAGTTGATTCTGTAAAACCAGAATGATTTTTTTATTGTGGTTCTATGTTTACGGGGCATAAAACTATTTCAGTATGCATTGTGAATTATAAAAACAAATGGCTGCCGTTATTCAAATGGAAATATCTGTGGGTTGAATATCCTTTCAAGTCCTTTATCCATTTATATGTCTTTCCTTACTTCTACTTATAGTCTGAAGTGCACACAAATTCTAAAGTTAGTTGACCTCTCCTCTCTGTACTGAAATACAGATTCAGTCAGTATAGCATATGAGTAGCCTAGTGTTTCTCCACTCCCAAACTATTTATCAATTTTAAGTAAGTTTGCCATGTGACATTTGGTCGAGCAAACAAACCCTTCACATAAGCATAATCTATATCATTAGGGCTACCCATTAATCTATACCTTTTTCTATTTCAGATGCTTTTCACTTCTGAAATATCACTGTCACAGGCATAAGACATGTTTCCCATGGTTTTTCTCCAGGAAAGTAGTAGTCTTGTACTGAGAAAATGATTAATTGTGGCCAGTTGTGTCTATCTGCTATGATGTATCCAGTCTCAGATTTGCCTTCAGGCAAGACTCTCTGTGCAATCCAGAAAATCTAGACCCTTCCTGATACATAACTGGTATTCCTTAAGGAAAGTAATCCAAACCTTAGAAATAGTTGAGGTGATTTTCTTCTGCCATAAGAAATCCAGACTTGGCCCTTTATATAAAATACGGTGCTTGCATAGTATTAGGGGAACTAGTCATACCTCTAGGAACAACAAAAGAAAAAAATAAGAGGGATCAAACATCGTGAACAAAAGCAGAGGACATGTTTAGGGGATAGTCATCCAAGGTGAATGTATCACAGAGTAAAGGAGGATAATAATACTGTGATAGAGTACTGCTCTGAGCTTAATGATGATTTTTATCCTTACTGTACTTTCTCTACAACATGACAACAAGTCGGTGACTTGTGATGGAAAGTTATCTCAAGGGAGGAGAGGCTAAAGTTTCCCAATTCAAATCAGACTTGCTAAAAACTTATCCCCATCACAAGAGAGCACTTTGCCTTTCTAATGGGTGGCATTGGACCATATCTCCTCTGCATCATATGTGAATATATTCCCTGTACTATTACAGAGATATTGCATTATTTGAATATTAAGTGGTTCATAGGCAATAAACCAATGGGGAATGGAGAATAAATACTTTTTTAAAAATTGTGAATGTCTTTAAATTACTCAAGTGGATATTAGGTATCCCTTAAACACAATCTTTTCTTGGAGTCCCCTGGGAAGTTCAGCATATTTACTAGGAGGAAAAAAACCAAACCTTTTCTTCACTTTCCTTCTGCGTTTCTTTGAAGCTTCCATGCAAGCCATTATTCAGAGTATGTGTAAAACTGACGATTCTACTGGGAATATCCTCCTGATGCATAGTGAATGTAATAGTAGTCAGAAAGTGATGCCATTCAGTAAATAAGTGGCATTAGAAAAAAAAGAACATTCAATATAAATTTGTTCCCCCTAAATGTAATTTTTGTTACCCCAAAACTTTGGTTATTTTTAGGTTGCTTAAATTGCTTAATGCTTAATTTTAATGACATTCTGTATATCTTAATTAATATATTTTTACTCTTCTAAACTACTTTTCTTCAAATTTTGAGCCTTGAAATATTATAGTAAAGTGATTTGTATTTTTTTCTTCCCACAAAGAAAACACAGATATTGACCATAATTTAAAATGAAAGTGGTCATAGAAGTTATGTAGTTTAACCTCCATATTTTAGAAATTAGGAAAACAGTGGCTCAACAAGGTCAAATGATTTTTCCTAAGGTCATATAGCAAGTTAATGACAGAATTGCAAGTAGAAGTGAGTCTTATTTCTGAGTCCTATATTCATTATTTTGAGGCAGAGGAATGTTACTGAAGTGGTCAAATATGATTGATTTAGCAATCTAGAATCATGTCTTTTGATAAACCACGAAGTCATCAATGAAATTGTCAGTCTCTATACAACTGTTGTAATGGTTATGGGATTTGAAGGTCTTCCATGCCCCTTGAACTTGCTGATGTAGCAGGAAGGGGTGGAGCAAGAGGAAGCCAGAGCCAAGATAAAGTCAATGCAATGATGACTGGAAGCAGTGTCTGCTGAACTCTTTTTTTGAGCTCACCAGAATCTCTGCTAAGGACTCATGCTTAGGACTGCCAGGGATGGGAACTGCAGGGGGTGGGAGGTGGAGCTGCTGGGAGCAAGCTGCGTGGATGCTGAGTAGTTGCTGTGAGTGAGGAGAAGAAGATCTTTGTCTGAGGTAGCCTGTCCTGTTTTGAAGGCTTGAGAATGTGAGTGTTTGCTATATTAACTACACGTACCAAATTTATAACTAATTTGATGGCTTTGACTTTCTGGTTTGGGGACTCAGATTTCTGGTATTTGAATAAAGGTTCTAGCTATACTTCCTTTGTAGAGAGCCTGTTACATTTTGTGATTAATAACCATACTAGCATATTTATAGTTACTGTAGGCATTGTGAATACTACATTGTTGATACAACTGTGCATCTCTCCAAGTTTTGTTCTGAGTGCATTGTCTAATCTACTGTCATTGGCCCTGTTATCTCAATGCATATGATGCATCTTTTACCCAAATCTCTTTCTTGAAATAGAGCCCAGAATCGCTTGACCTCACATAGATAGTTTCTGATATTTGAAAGTTGACATGTCAAGAGGGAACTAATTCTCTTGTCTTTCTTGATCTTTGACCAAATCATTTCTCCTTCAAATTCCCTTTGAGGATACCACCAATTTTCCATTGATTCATTGATCCTAACTTCAGAGTAATTTTTTACTCTTTCCCTCACTCAATGTCCCCATGTTATATTGAATCAAAGAGTCAATTGTCCCAACCCAAAGGGAGACTAGACTACCTTTATTGAATAGATCAAGGTCACAAGGTCAGGTTTTATATATCCTTTAAAGTTATTAGTTAAAACTGAGTGATGGGCTCTTACAAGTCAGTTTGGAAACCAGGAATTATTACAGAGTCTGACTGAAGAGAGACAAAAGCAGTTCCATCCAAGACTTTGAGAGGGAGTTTCTTGGGTGTGATTGTGGAGAGAAAACTTCCATTGTCTTTTCCACCCCAACCTCTTGAACAGAGGATGACCTTGTGAACTTCAAAAGGCAGAAGATTTTAGACTCCTCATCAGTTTCTTAGCAGCAAGCCTGGAACAACTGATGAGAGATCAGCATCCTGGCAGCATTCTCAGAGCTGTAGTCACTGATAGTTGTGTCTGCATTGAGAATAGAAGACAAACTAAATACACTGAGGAAAAACGTTTTCTGGGTTCTACAAGGCTTCCTGCAGAAAGTTATATCATGCTTATGAGGAAGACCATGAGGACCTCCATGAAAGGAAAAATAGACTTCTAGTAACAATCAGCTATGAGTTACCCCTCTGACCCACATGCTCTCTAAGTTTGAGCCTGTTTCCCCCTGGATTCTATATATTCCATATATACTGATGGGAGAGGATCATAGACTTTTAGAAACATGCTTTATATCAGCTGTTTCTGATACTTACTTATTTGCCACTGTAGTAGCAAGCACCCTAGCATACCCAGTGTGGCTGCTAGCATAGGGTCTTTAAACTGCTTTTCTAAAGAAAAGCAACTCAAAATGGGTTAACAATCTACTTTAATCAAACATATAAATATCATACACTTACTTCAGGGGAAAAAGTCAGCACCCTAAACTTCAGAGAAAACACAAACAAATTACAAGTAGACAAAAAATACAGACAGAGAAAATAATGCAATTCAACAGACCAACACATAGGGTTTCTAGCTATCTGACCATTACATACATACAGTGTTAGTTACCAGAGTAAGAAGGACCAACATCTGGGTTTCAAAGCTTAGGGCTCAATGGCTGCCCAGAATCTCATCTGACCAAATCACACAATTCTTCCCAAGTGAGCCCCAAAGCAAAAACCTCACCTTAGAGATATATATTGCCTTCTCCAGGGTCACAACCTTCATGACCCACTGTCTGATTACAAAATAACAAGGTATGAGCTTTCCTGAAAAATAAGCCTCTCCTAAGCAAGCTTCTCTTGTTGGGCTCTTAGTGAGGCCTGTTAAGGGGTAAGGAAGATCTTCAAATTCCCTTATCATTATAGCCACCTTACTAAATACTCCTGTCTAAAAAGTAATTAAGTCTGACTGGTTGATGAACTTTGAGGAGAGATGGGAAAGTGGATTTATGGGCTTTGGCTCATAAAGTCACAGACTCACCTCTCACCTCCTGTGCGTTCTCTAGTATCCTGTGCAGAGATATGGGAACATGACTTGCCAGTTCCAAAATGAGAGGACAGCTCCAGAGCATGTGTTATACCCTTAAAGCATAGATGTTATATCACAGCTAAAAAAAAAATTAGTGCTCCCTACTGCTTCCAAGATAAGGTGCTATTTTCTCAGCATACATTGGAAGCTCCATAGTGTCTTTTTCTAGATTTTTTAAAAATATTTTTACATTTAAACACTCCATTTGTCTGCCAAAGTAGATTATTAGTTTTTCATCCCTCCAGAGAGACAAATCTTGTCTCTTTGCCTCTTAGGCTGTCATCTTTGCAGGACATATATTTCCCTTCTCATTGTACGCTATAGGCTTCTTACTTTCCACTGAGGTTCAGCTCAAATTCTCATTTTCTATGTATTCCTCAAACAGAAAGCAAGCTTCTTGAGAGCAGGGAGTATTTTTTTTTGCTGTAATTTTATCTCCAGTACTAAGTATCTAGACTTGAGCATTGCAAAGTCAAGCAAAAGCATCTTTCCAGAAGACTGCTGCTGTGAACAGCTTCAAGGTTCTGATTATATATTATAGTGAACTCTCTATTTATTCAGCAGTAAATTAAAGCAAAACATTCACAGACATCAAAGTACAGCATTCACAATGTTATCACATAACAGCTTATCACTAAAATGGCCACATAGTTTTCACCAAAGTGGCCACATAATTTTAAACAAAGTACATTCATTTAGTAACTCAATCATTTAATAAATCCTTAATTCAATCATCCTTAAGGAGGCTTGTTACCTTAATGGACACAAAGGTCAAAGTTTTCCACCCCAGGTCACATTGTCTTAATCTCTCAGTCAAAAATTCTTCTTTTTTCTTAATTGGAGATTAATTTCCAGTCATCCTTAATTCAATTGTCCTGAAGAGTACAAGATATAGAGTACAAAGTCCTCCCACCCCTGAGTTACATTAAATCATGACCTTCTCAGTTTGCATTAAATACCCAAGGAGAGGTCTTTTCATCTTGATTCCAGGCTGGCTCTCAGCTTCCATGGTTCCTCTCCCATGGTCCTAGCTCCTGCCCAAATCTATCCAATTGCCACCTGGATTAAAGGGCGGGCAGCTCTCAGTTCCTTGTATAGATCCTTGTCTAGTTCCTGTTCCATGTTGAAGCTCACAGTGTCCGGCCCACCTCAAGTACTTCACAGTTTCTGTTTCTGGGAAGGCAAAGCTTGACATTCATGCACATTGCCATCATCCTCACCAATTTACTTTCTGCCTTTGAAATCAACATAGACCCAACAACAAGGTCTGAGGAATCAACACAAATCATCAGTATAGTCCCAGGACCTCTGAAAACATCAGTAAGACCCTCCTCTAGGATTTCTGTAAAACATACAAGAGGAAAATCCACTTTCAGGGGTTCTGAACCAGCAGTAAGGTCCCAGGGCTTCTCTAACAACAGCAGTTGTCTTCTATCAGCAGATGAATCTGACAAAGTAACATCAAAACAGACAGACAAAATACTGGCACCACAGCCATGCTTCCTCCCAGTTCTCCTCTCTTCTCATTTCTCAGTTATCCTTTCTTCTCAGTTCTTCTCAGTTCTCAGTTCTCCATTCTTCCACTGCAAGTTCTGTTCTCCATTCTGTTCTCAATTTGTAGCAGTTCTCAGAAGTTCTCAGGATCCTAGCAATTCTCTCTCTCTCTCAGCAATTCTGGCTCTCTACCTTAGGCTTTTCCTTAAATATGGTATTAGTTCCTCCTTGTTTTGCCCCTTCCTGTTGCATCAGCAACTTCCTCCCACTGCAGGATTCACAAGTTCTGGATCCCAATACTTGATATAATCATAAACTGAAACAAGGTGTTAAGTACTTGTTTGCTTGCCAATAGTAGCACCAGGGAAGATCTTTAAATCCCCATTACCATTACAAGCATATTTGATAAGGTATCCAGTCCCAAGTCTGGAATGGTTTTCTAGTGGCTTAGAGACAGTTCTGTACAATCCTTTTGAGTGCTTTCTTTGAGTCTTTTGTACATAGTAGGTGCTTAACAAATATATTGGATACTTGCACTCTCTTAGATTATGTGCTAGAGAAGCTGTCAAATTGACTTTAGAAATAGGAATAGAAAATAAATATCAAATAAATTTTGAATAAAGGATGAACTATATGATGGCATTAATCTATCATTTATTTATTATTAATACTTGGAGCCTATGATGGTATATACTCTGCTACTCACACTATATGGACAACATGAAAAGTTAAATAGTAAAAAAGATATATAAGTATGTATTTTTTTTTTACTTTTTTTTTGTTTTGGCCTATGATTCTTTTGCTGTGAGATCTCTTGGTATAGAAAATCCTTTCCATTGATATAGATTGGTACCTTTTTTTTTAAAAAAACAGATAGTCTTGAAGAACTGAGACACTAAGGGGTTAAGTAGTTTGCTGTGGTCACCTAGTTAGTATGTGTTAGTGATGGGACCTAAAACTCAGGTCTTCTTGACTCCAAGGGCAGCCCTCTCAGATAATAAATGTAATGAATGAACAAAAATGAGAAATCATTTAATTAAAAGCAATGAAAGGGGGGATTTGGAAGGGTTTTAAAATATGATTAGGACTTGAACATTCTTTGTTATCCTTGACAAGTTTTGTTATTCTCTTTATGATTATAAGTGAACAGAGCTGCTTTGGTAAACATATCTTTCCATTATTCTATCCCAATAGATCGTTTTTAAGGAAACATCCAATTGGCTAAAGTGTTTATAATCATATAAGAAGCTCTTATATCACATAAATATGAGGATTCTTGAGAGGATAGTAAAACATTTGAGGCCATTAGATTATCAGTGTACTTAAACTAGAAATTGGCATACCTAAATATTAGCTTTAACTATGTTACCATAAGGGGATTCTATATCCAGGACCTGGTTCTTTTTAGCATGTAACTATTAATTAAGTGCCCGGTCTTATCATACATAACATCCCACAGAATAATCAAAATAGGTAACACAAATGTACTTATGCACATTTCCCAGCCTATGGATACACCTTCATTCAGTTCCAGGAACAACCTGCCAGCAGCAGAATAGCCAAAAGTGAAGGAAAATTCATTGCCATCCACATCCCATATCCATTGCTACAAGTGGAGAAACAGTAAGGGCATTATGGAATTTCAGTAAGGTTATTTAAGCTGGTTTATCTTGGAATGGTATCATTAGGCTGCAAGTCCCTTTGGATCTCACCTTTAGCTAGAGGAATGGTGAAAGAGTTTCCTCCAGGTAGGCAGAACCTATGGGATCTCATTTATTCCTCATTTATTTTAGAAAATCCATTTTATCTCCCAATAACATTCCATTCAGAGCACTCTAAGGTGAACATGTTAGTTCAGATTTAGAAGCTTTTGCAAGCAGTCTTCATTGACCAACCTGGAGCCCATTTATCCGGGTATCAATAGAAACTTTACCAAAGTAGACATAGGAAACAGAATACAGTTATCTCTAGTTTCACTCTGAAGCAATCTGCTTTAAGAAAAGCATATGAGCCAAAGACCAGTAGTTTTGTCAACCACTGTGAACCTCAACGGTAAGTCTCCACTTTGACTACATATCTGGCTTTGCTGCCAAAGCACTCTGCATATTGCCTCACGTCAGCTCAGAATTTCTGCAGCTTTGTCTTTATTGTACTGCAGAGGTAAAACTCACCAGATGCAGTAATCTAGTGAGACTAATTTGATGTGAGGAAAGCTATATTTAGGGCACTTTTTCTGGAGTCTTCCCATTTGGGGCTGAGCTGTATAGTCCTAAATGGGGCTACAGAATGGTTTTACTGCTTTTTCAGCAACTAACAAAACAGTATTCTGTGTTGCCTGTTTGTATACGGTGTTTGGTGAGAGCGCTACATTTCGCCTTTCTTTAAAATCCCACACACTTCACCTAGAATCTTCCTCCAAATTCTTATCCTGATATGGAAGTGACCCTGAGTTCACAATGACTATTTTCCCATTGTGGTATAAGCTCTAGCTTGTCCTACCAAGATGAAAAGGACTTACATGCAGGTCCTAAACCGAACCAAATTTCTTTTATTTAGTAACCAGGTAGCTTCCTCTTCATTTTTTTGTAAGTACAGATTCTTTGTAAGTTTCTGTGGTTCCGTGGTAATGCTTATCCAATGCCCCTATGGTAATGATAGTAGGTTTACTTTGAAAGATCTTTATTTTCATCAGAATGGGCACTCCATCCATATCATATTAGTTGTAGTTTTTTAATATCATTTTTGTAGCTAATCTCATGATGTTGAGCTTCTCTGGAAATAGATAACCTGGTCCTCAGAAAATACACAAAAATTGATTATCAGACCCACATTTGGATATTTTAAAGCTTGGCACAAACTTCCAGAGCTTATGCTCCCTTAAAGCGCTCTACTTCACTACCATAATACGAAGAGGCATCACACTAAGAGTTTAATAACAACAATTAGCAGTTAATACCAACTAGTAATAATGGATAGCATTTGTCTGTGCTTTAAGGTTTGCAAATATTGTTACACATACCATTGCATTTGCTCCACACGCAATCCCAGGAGACAGGTGTTATTATTGTCCCTACTTTGCAGATAAGGAAACTGAGGCAGATAAGAGGTAAGTGACATGCTCAGGGTAACACAGCTAATGTGTATCTGGGGCTAGATTTGAACTCATGTTCTAGGAGAATAGAAGAAATAATGGAAGCTACGCTGTAGGGCAGTTTCCATAGACCCAGTCAACATTCTGGCTGTTGATTTATTTAACTCTTAAATATTTTCAGAACATTCACAATTAGAATATAGTTGTAAAACTACCTCGAGGTTTGCATATAGCTCTTTCAGAAGAATAATATTAGTTGCCAGTAGTACAAACCTACAGAGTTATTCTTAGGCACATTTTCTTCCCTGTTTATATTAGTAACCTTGCTGTGCATTCTCCTTTGTGTACATTGACTACATGCCAATAGGATGTTGTTATATTGTGGTCTGTGACTTTGCCCAAGGTTTTCAACAGCCAGTTGTTGAACTTTCCTAAAATAAATTGTCTTTCTCACCAATGAGGGAGGCAGAATGGCCTGTTGTGCAGAGCATTAGACAATGAGTCAGAAGTCACAGCCCAGTCACTGACTTGCTGTGTGACCTTGGGCAAGTCAATTAACATCTTTGTGTCTTAGGTCCTCCATCTGTATAATGAGGATCATGATACCTACTTCAAGAGGAAGTTGGAAGGATTAATAAGGCAATGTCCATAAAACAGATTAAGCTCTGTGGAAAAGAGGTACTCTGTAATTACCAGTCATTATTATAAAATTTAAAAGATAGCAAAATCAGATCATTGTCTTATCCACACCTGTAAGCATTATCTTAACTAAACAGTAGTTGGTAGAATCTTAACAGTAAATGAATAATTTAAATATCTCAAATTGTGAATAAAGTCCCTTATTTTTTGTGAATATCAGATTTTCTTTAAAATGCAGCTGAGAATGGATCAGTTTTGTACAGCAGAGCAGAATACAAATGATTAAATCACAGGACATGAAAAGATTTTATCTAATTCAGTTCTTTCTTTTAGCTAGCCTATGTTCCAAAATCATCCCAGGGAGATAGATACCTATTCAATTTAAAAAAAAAGTTATTTGTTTTGTTCTGAAATTAAGAAATTAAATAGCAATTCCATAACATAGTAGAATAGGAAAAAACATGATTGCATATGAAATTGCAAATCTATTATGTACAACTTGCTATATATTTTAAATATATATTAAAGTTATCATGTGACTTTCTGTTTTTTTAATCTTTTTTCTTCTCTCCCTCCCTGTGTCCTAGAGATGGCTGCCATTAGACACAAATATGAGTATATATACATATGCATATATACATATGATTATATGTGTGAGTTTGTATGTGTATGTGTGTGTGTATCCATTTTATCAGTTCTTTCTTGGGATGCAGATAGCATCTTCCTTCATATGTCCTTTATAGTTAATTTGAATATTTATAGTAGTCAAAATTACTTAGTCACTCAAAGTTGTTCTTAAAACAATATTGCTATTGTATATAACATTCTACTCCTTTTGCTCTTCATAATTTTGTGTAATTCTATTCATGTTTGTCTAAGATCATCAAGCTCAATATATCTTATAGTATAGTAGTACTCCATCGTAATCATACATCACAACTTGTTCAGTCATTCCCTAATTGACAGGCAAACCTGAAATTTCCAATTCTTTGCCATCACAAAGAGAGTTGCTATTAATATTTTAGAATATATAGGTTGTTTTCTTTTTTCCTAATCATCTTTGAAAATAGACCTAGTAGTGCTCTTGCTGGGTCAAAGGGGCTAGGCAGTTTCATAACTCTTTGGGCATAATTCCAGATTACTCTCACAATAGTTGGATCAATTCACAGTTCTACCAACAATGAATTAGTGTCCCAATTCTTCTACATCCCCTTCAACACTCGTCACTGTTCCCTTCAATCATTTTAGCCAATCAGGTGTAAAATGAAATCTCAAGGTTGTTTTAATTTGCAGTGCTCTAATCAATAATGACTTACAGTATTTTTTCATGTGATTATAAATTGTTTTGATTTCTTCATTTCTATTAGATTTTTAGAGCTTCCTCTATTATTCCATGACTTCTGTGACCAATCAACTCTGGAGTCTAGAAAAATGTAGTGAGAATACTTTTCTCTCTTTGTCTACAACTAAACCTTCTTTGTTGAGTTTAGCTCTAATTCTTCCACGCTCAATGGGAGAAAAAGATATAGTCATTTTCCTCTTTTGAATAACCTTTTATGTGCTTGAAGACACTAATCATGTCATTTTAAAAAATTTACTTTTCAGGTTCTTTTTGGCTTTTAATTTTACATATATACTTGCATGTCCCAAACTGCAGAGAGTATGAAAATGAGGGTCACATCAATGGTAACGATGAAAACAAGGAAGAATTAGTTTGTTATGAAGCAGATTAAAGTAGAAATTTAATCATCTCTGGCTCAATTAGTTTGGGGATTAGTCGTCTGCTAATTAACAATCCTTAGGATTGAACTCCCTGCCACAAGAAAGTGGAGAGACTAATATGCTTTGTTTCCTTTGTTCTTATATCTAAGATTGGATAACAGGTCCAGAGATAGCATCTATTATGTTAGGGGAGAAAAACCATATGGGGGGTGGTGGAGTTTTAATTCTATACAAAAATGTCTTATGTGTTTTTGAAGTGCTAGTTTAAATGGAAAAAAAAATGGAAATAATTTCCATGATCAATAGAAACAGATAAGGTAAAAGGTAAAATCTTCAGGAGTTAGTAAGCAAACCACCTTTTGGAGGTGGATTTTGAGCTCTACAGTTGAAGACTGAAGAGATAAGCATTCCTATAGGATTATAGGATCCTGGATGTAGAGCTGGAAGGTACCTTAGAAGTCATTAATCTAACCCTCTCATTTTACAAGTGAGGAAATGAGGCCCAGAGAGGTTAAGGGTCTTGTCTAGGATAACACAATTATTAAGTATCTGAGACAGGAATCAAACTCAGATCTTTCTGAGTTCCAAGTTTTCTCCCCATCTCTTCCCTGCTCCCATCCCAAGACAATGTTCCTTTTAATTACCTTTCAGTCTGCCCTACCTTATATCACACCTGCTTTCTCTTATCCCCATCCCTTCTATTTTCCTGTAAGGCAAGATAGATTTCTATAACCCTTTGCCTGTATATCCTATTTTCCATTTGCATGTAAAAACATTTTTAACATTCATTTTTAAAACTGTGAGTTCCACATTCTCTCTCTTCCTCCCTCCCCACCCAACTATCATTGAGAAGGCAAGCAATTCAATATAGGTTATACGTGTATAGTCATGCAAAACACTTCCATAACAGTCATATTATGAAAGACTATATTTCCCTCCACACTATCCTGCCCCCCATTTATTCTATTCTCTCCTTTGACCCTGTCCCTTCTCAAAAGTGTTTGGTTCTGATTACCTGCTCTCCACATTTACCATCCCTTCTATAATCTCTCTCCCCCTTCTCATTGCCTTCCCCTCCCCGCTTACTTTCCTATAAGGTAAAATAGATTTCCATACTCAAATGAGTGTGTATGATATTCTCTCCTTAGGCCAAATCTGACTAGAGTCAGGTTCACTCATTCCCTCTCACCTCTCTTTCTTCTCCTCCATTGTAAAAGATTTTTCTTATTTCTTTTATGTGAGAAAATTTACCCAATTCTACTCTCCCTTTCCCATTCTGCCAGAATATTTCTCTCTCACCCTCTTATTTTATTTTTTAGATATCATCCCTTAATATTTAACTTACCCTTTGCTCTCTGTTTCTATTTTTCTATCTATCTATCTATCATCTATCTATCTATCTATCATCTATCTATCTATCTGTCTATATATCTATCTTTTCCTGACCACTACCCTAATACCAAGAAAGGTCTCATGAGTTACAAACATCATCTTTCCATGTAGTAATGTAAGCAGTTCAACTTTAATAAGTCCCTTATGATTTCTCTTTTCTGTTTACCTTTTTATACTTCTCTTGAGAATTTTATTTAAGAATCAAATTTCCTATTCAACTCTGGTCTTTTCATCAAGAATTTTTGAAAGTCTTCTATTTCATTAATGCCCATTTTACCCCTAAAATATTATATTCAGTTTTATTGGGTAGGGGATTCTTAGTTTTAATCCTAGCTCCTTTGACCTCAGGAATATCATATTCCAAGCCCTCCAGTCTCAATATAGAAGCTACTAAATATTGTGTTATCCTGATTGTGTTTCCACAATACTTGAATTATTTCTTTCTGGCTACTTGCAATATTTTCTCCTTGACCTGGGAACTCTGGAATTTGGCTACAATTTAGGAATTTTCCTTTTGGGATCTCTTTCTGGAGGTGATCAGTGAACTCTTTCAATTTCTATTTTGCCCTCTGCTTCTAAAATATCAGGGAAGTTTTGCTTCATAATTACTTGAAAGATGCTGTCTAGGGCCCTTTTTTTATCATGGCTTTCAGGTAGTCCAATAATTTAAAAATTATGTCTCCTGGATTTATTTTCCAGGTTCATTGGTTTCCCACTGAGGTATTTCACATTCTCTTCACTTTTTTTCATTGTTTTGGTTTTGTTTTATAATTCCTTAATTTCTCATACAGTCATTAGTTTCCATTTGCTCCATTCTAATTTTTAAGAAATCATTTTCTTCAGTGAGCTTTTGGACCTCCTTTTCCCTTTGGCCAATTTTGCTTTTTAAGATATTCTTCTCCTTATTGGCTTTTTGGATCTCTTTTGCCATTTGGGTTAGTTTATTTTTAAGATGTTATTTTATTCAGCATTTTTTTAGGTCTCCTTTAGCAAGTTGTTGACTTGTTTTTCGTTATTTTCTTGAACCATTCTCATTTCTCTTGACAATTTTTCCTCTTCTCTTACTTGATTTTCAAAATTCTTTTTGAGGTCTTCCATGGCCTGTGATAAATTCATTTTCTACTTGGAGCCTTTCCATGTGGTAGCTTTGACTTTGTAATCTTCTTAGTGTATGTTTTGATATTCCTTGTCACCCAAGTAAGAGTCTATAGTCTGATTTTTTCCCTGCTCTTTGCTCATTTTCCCAGCCAGTTATTTGACTTTTTAACTCTTTGTTAAGGTTAGACTGCTTCCAGGGTGAAGGGTTTACTGTCCCAAGCTTCAGAGGTTTTGTGCTATTGTTTTCAGAGATACTTGTAAGTTTTCAGTTCTTCTATGGTGGAATGATCTAAGGAGAGGTGTTTATTCCTCTCCTGGCCTGTGCTCTGATCTGTGAGTGACTGCAAGTACTCTTTTCTGCTTTGGAACTGTGAGGAGGATTCTCTTTCCACCACAACCACAAGCTCCATCATGCCAGCACTGCTACTCACCCCAGAACTGCCACCCAGATCTGTGACCCAAATCCAGGCACAAGCAAAACCAGAGAATCCTGCCTCAGTGGCAGCAAAAGGATCAACACAATCCCCTTCTGATCAGTCACTCAATCCCCCCACAATCTGTGGACCAAGAGTTCTGGAAATAGCTGCTATTGGTGCCACCCTGGGGCCAGACAGTGCTCCTCTCTCATCCAGGTCCAACAGACCTTTCCTACTGACCTTCTCAGTTGTCTTTGGTGTTTGTGGGCTGAGAAGTCTGAAAACCTTCATACCTTCCAGTGACTCAGTCCCCTGAGAACTGCTCCTGGTCTCCTAGGGCCCAGTCTGTCCACCGCCCCATTATGGACTGTGCTCTTCTCTCAGACTCATGCAACAGACCTTTCCTGCCAACCTTCCAGGTTGTCTTGGGCTGGAAATTTCACTTTGTCATTTTATGGGTTTTGCTGCTCTAGAGTTTGTGGAAGGGTTTGAGGGAGAACTCAAGCAAGTCCCTACTTTTATTCCACTGTCTTGGCTCTGCCCCTCAAGAATCCTGTCTTAATCAAGGGATGAGAATATGGTCAGTCCTATTTAATTAAGTAAAGTAGAATGAAGGGAGCAAAGGAGCAGAAAAATCTATTTTGTCCTTTCAAAAATATTTATTAAACAATTACTGTATGTTATGTGATTGCTGTTATTAACTTTGTTTAGAATTGAGTTTGGGACCTATTATTGCATAAGCTGCTCTTGGATCCAGGGCCCATTCTGTTATTTTCGAGGACACCCAAGCTATGAGAGGCTCCAACCATAGGAGTCCAATACAATCCAATAAACTTACATTAAGTGCCTTCTAAATGCCAGGCACTGTATTAAGTGCTGGGGATACAGTTACCCTGGCCTCAAATTCCTTACAATGGAAAGGAGGAGACAATATACAAAAGGAAGAAGAGAAGGAAACTGAAGTTACCTGGTATGTGGGCCTCTTGTTCTATGGAGTTGAAACTATGGCAGCAAAGTGAAGTGATCTTAGAGTCCAGTTTCTGCCCTCTGTAAAGGAAAACATTGGGAAGAGTTTGGTGCACTGCCCTCCAACCCTCTAAACAGAGGGGAGAGGAGGCTGCAATGTTAATCAAGTATCAATCAAGGCTGAGTAGCAGCATGGTGGTGAGTTCAGAAGTGATGAGCTTATTCTGGGAGGGGTGTCTTGTTCCATGGAGGTGAAATTGAATAGGATAGTAAATATAAAGTGGAGCAAATCAAGGAAGCTTGGCTACTTGAGTTCTCCTTGATTTTGGATTTTACTAGGATCACACACTTTTTGTTTTACATAGTTCTCCATAAGCCAAAGCCTCACAGTGTAAAATTAGAGCTATTTTTAGAATCTTGAACAAAACAGGATAATTCAAGAAATATTTATTAAACAACTTAGGAGAGATACAAAATTTGAATATGTGATCCCTTGATCCTATCTTCATAGAAAGTAAAATTTGGTAGGAAGGTAAGTAACACGCAAAGACCTTTAACAAATAGCCAAAAACTGCTTTGCGTTATTTGTATGACCCTCTACTTGAGTCTGGTTGCTTGCATTCAATAATATCCTTTTATACCTTCCCATTCTGCTTTGTACTGGCCACAAAGCACTACACCCAATAAGACTTTCTCTTTGATAGGACTCAGAGGAACACGACAAGCAGGAATGCTAATGAAAAGCAAAAGACTGACTAAAGGCAGGGAGACTTGTTAGGGAATTGTTGCAGTTCTTTAACTTGGCAGCAGTAACAGTTTAAAGTGAGGTAATGTCTATGGGCATAGAAAGGAGGACTAAATAAGAGAAATTGTGGAGGGAAAAGTGACTTGGCAGCTGATTGAATGTGGGAGATGAGCAGTAGGGAACCGACCGAGCTTTTAAGCATGAATGTCTAAGTATATGATGGCAGTATATTGAAGTCATGGTTGGTTGCACTTGAAGAGGATCAAGATGACATCACTATGTTGAGGCAGAGATACCATGTGGCTGACAAGTGGCTGATCAGACCAGTATGAAGGCTTTACCACAGTTCAGGCACAAATAATCCATATAATTTGTACAGCTCACTTTTCTTTTTAGCTACTGAAATTCTGTTATGCTCATAGAACACATTGCCTTCTTTGATGTCGGCATGCCATGCTGGGCTGTGCCATTGTCTTCCATGTGTCAGAATTGATCCCATAGTTCTTCATAGACAGCTTGTATTACTTTTTCTGATTTCCATGTGATGGTGGCAGCATACAGAAATCATAAGGAAAAGTTGATTGTAGGGGAGGGATGGTAAGTTTAGTTTGGGATATGCTGAGTTTATGGTGTGTCTGGGACATTCTTGTGGAAGTGCCCAATATGCAGCTGGCTATATGGACATGAATTGTAGGAAAGCAGTCAGGACTGGATATATAGTTGTAGGTATCATTCATACACTTGTGATTGTTGAAGTTGTGGTGGTGCCAAGTAAGACTGTCAAAAGGAATACAACATATTGGTGCACATGAATCTTAAGGGGTTGGGTCAGAGATCAGGATGAGGGCACTTGATGGAGGTAGTGGGGTCAGGGACAAGCATGAGGCAAAGAGGAAGGTAGGACCAAAATGGTCACCAAAATGTAACCTGCTTACCTTGAAATTTTGCTTTGGTTCAAACATGTCCAATGACCTCTTAAATGAAATCACGTATCACTTAATTCTTATCAAGTCCTATCCCCTTTCCTTGTTTAACTCTTCTCTGAGTGATGAATGAAGAGAGGTAAGAATTCTTTGCTTGTTACTGATTTGATTTTCTCCCTGAACTCTCTCCATTGGTGATCTCAACTACTCCCATGTCTTTAGTTATCAAACTCTGGGGATAACTTCCAAATCAATATATATAGCCCTGACCTCTCTCCTGTGATTTGGTGAGCTGGCTCCCAAGGGAATTGCAAGTAATGATTGCTATGTTCTGCAAACAGAAGCTGTACTCAAAGACTGCTCACATAGGTGGCTTAGCTGGGAACTAACCGTGCTGAGCACGTATGAAGGAAAAAAAAAAAAACTATATTAACACCTGTCCCAGGGTGAACAGCCTCACTTAGAGAGATAGCTTGAGTACAGTAGTTGGGTTAATTGGTAGGTTCTGACACCTAACCAGTTTCATTTTTAGCTCTGATTTTCTGAGCTTAAGAGTGGCAAGAGCAACCCAGGTGTAGGTAATAACTACCAGATATGTGGGAAATTGAGAACAACACACAAGGCTGCACACAGAAAAGGGAGGAGGGTCAACACTGGCTTGCAAAGCCAGATTAATTAAAGTGGATAGCAACTGATGAAATAAGGTAGTTTCATTGGGAATTCTCAGCAAACTGCTGACCTAAAGATAACCAAATAGTGATAGGGAACCAGCAAAAATGCCCACTGGGCTCTTCAAAGGAACTTAGGAGTTTTTAATATTATTTTTAATGCCTCAAAAGTGCATTGCTGATTATTTACTATAACTCTTACAGGAATCCAATGAAAACACACACATCTCCAGAGTTTCTTTTTCCCATTCATTCCTATGAAGAAAGGTGTAGTGTAAGTTTCACCTACTTAAGATGACAATATTATTATCTACTGGAAACTCTTCTAAAGGGCAGACACAAGTCACCACAATTCTTAAGAGTCCAAGGACTCTGCTGAACTGATTTAATGGTCCCAAGCCCACTGAGCACCATATAATCCAGGAAAATTCATGAAAGTGTAGCTAAAGGTAAAGGTAAACTTAAACTTATAGGAAACTGCCAAAAAAATATAGTAGCTACAGGCAGAGGAACCTTAACTAAGAATCCTGCTGCCCAAGGTAAGGAGAGAACCTGGCAAGAAACCACAAGCCCATGCATGAGGCAGGAGCAGGAAGGGGAATAGGTTAGGGAGAGACTAACCTGGATTTAGGTGAGACTCAGGATCCTATCTTTGGGGCATGCCCGCTTTTACCATCTTTGTACCACGGGTAGTTTTACTGTGAGCCACTCATTGTTGATTGTAGATACGCTGGAGAAAGTATGACTCAACCTTCTGGGTATCCAGCCTATGGTCCCAATAGCAAATAAGCCTTAATAACCCTTAACCCCTTCCTCCCACCTCCAAGGAAGTAGAGAGTTGGAGGAAGACTTAGCAGCTTTTTTTTTTCCTTCTATGATGGTATGTTGGGCAGAATATGTAGACATGAGCTCCTTGAGGGCAGGGCATTTGCCTCTTTTGTATCCTTAGCACTTAGCACTGTACTTGGCATGCAGTAGGTGCTTAATACAAGAATAACATATATAGATTAAAAATAATATAGTTACTTCAGTTATTTTTTCTGGTTGTAAATGGAGGTGACCCAACATTGGCCACCAAGGTGAATGATAATAGATTGACTGAGTGCTTCAGAGAACAATTAATTTTTATTGATTGATTCACAATAGACCATCAACCTCAGAGACATGAGCCCAGATATGGGAGTGGGCATGGAAGAGGGAATAGGAGCAATTGCTGCACATGGGGATATCTTAGCTATTCATGAACCACTCTAGTTCCATTTGAAACAGCTGTACCAATTTTAAAAACCCTGAAATAAATGTCAGTTCCTAAATGAGACTCAACTCAGCATTATCCTCCTGTGACATACTCTAAGTATATTTGGGGTTCCCTTATTTCTCTTCAATCCCAATCCCTTATTTCTCTTCAATCCCAATCCCTTCAATCCCCAACAAAGGACTGGGCTAAAGTTAAATTTCCCTTCTGAGGCTTGTTTGCATTTTGTGGGACAACAAAGAATAAAGGGGAAACTTGTAGCACTTTACAGTAATTGAATGGCGTCACATAGAAAGGAGAGGTCTTTTTCATTCCTGTTTGTCTTCTTTCTCAAAGCAGAATATTACATCAGCAAGATTCCATTAAGCAAGGAAGGTGTTCCTCCTCTTCTGTTCTCTCCACTGATCTTAGCTCTGAAACTTAATACAATTCATTCTTTTGACGAGCAAGGCTCTACGCATCATTCACAGCACTATCCATGAGGAAGAGCCTTGTCATTCATTAGATCAAAAAAATGGGGCTGATCATGTATTTACCTATATCTCATTCTGTATTTTCTGTCTATTATACATTTATAGGTATGAGGACAGATTTTTAATGATAGTGAACTCAGGATCCATCTTTATAGCTTCCAAAATTGATTTAATAGGCCAAATTTAGGCAAGCATACACATTGATTTATGTCTACTTTTATCTCACTTAGACAAAAATATTCCTGTCAGTAAAGTATGCCTATTAGTATGAAAGTGCCAGAAGCCAAAAATTACTATAGGAAGAAAACTTTAGAAGTTACATTTCCTGGAGACCTTCATATCTCATGTACCATTAAATAAAATATATTTTGGGCCATAATTATTTTGTGCACTGGCATGTTTATTCTTCAACCAGCTACTTAACAGATAGCACTTTTCAAAATGAACTTGGTATTGAGAGATTAGGAAAGATAAAAAAGATTAACCCATGCAAATATCAGAACATTGAAAATAAAAGTAATATAAGACATGACAACTCTAATATATCTGAGTCACTTCCAAGGAGCACAATGGCATTTCTATTAAACCTTTTCATAACTTAGATCTCAGATTTTGCTACCTTGTGCACAGTAAAATATTAAGAGTTACACATAGGAGGTACAATCCTAATAACTTCAGATAATATAAATTTCACATTTTAGAGCAACATTTAGAATGAAGAATGATTTGATGCCATATAAGCTCCATATACTCTATATACTTTATTTAGTATGTGAAAGAAAGTCATTTAGGATATGGAAATCAAATGTGCTTCTCACCTAAGTAAGAAATTTTGAATCTGCAAAGATGGTGGGAAGGTACCCTCTGACTTTTGTGTCTAAGAGAATAGTTGTATATATCTAAGCATAAAAGATAGTTGAAACAGACTGCTGATATTCTATACAAGTGACTTTTAAGGATGGATAACTCTTCAGTTCTCCAATGGATCTGTGATTTCATTGATGTGAGTAATTCCTCAAGAAATGAAGATCATAATCTATCTGCACCATCTCATTCTGGTCAATTGACATCCATGTATTTTCATAAATCCTCCTTAGGGGATTGTAGAACACACTGGGGAGATCTTTATATGAGAATTTCAAAATTATTGGTGTAGTTCCACAGGCTCTCAATCTGTTATCATTCACTTTTGTGACCAATATTGACTATCTTTATTTATAACTAGAAAAAGTTTGACTTAACTATATTATATTATTTTTATCTGCATATGTTAATCTTGTACATTGCTAATTTGTTTTTTAAGATTAAAGATAAGGTCTTCCTTAAGAATAAATATATCTGTATATGTGAAACTCTAGGTTCTTAAAGTCTATACCAGCTGACTACATATTCTAGAAAGTTAAACCAAACCAGAAAGGCTTTAATTATGGGCTCAAGGCCAGGTGGTGGTGACAATCTGAGGATCAGTCAATTTAAGTACAAAGAAATTCACCATAATACTGACTGCCAGGTGATAGGATTTTTGGTCTTGATGACCTATGAAACAGATAAAAATACAAAATGGTATGAAGTCTCTTTTCAAAATTGGCATCTTCCATCAATGATTACTGATACACTGCTGGAGGAATTGAAGACTGTTAATAGAAAAATGTTTTTGTAGTATATATGAAACTGTACCTTAATAGAATGCTGTCTTCCAGTGTCTCAGGAAAAGTGAATAAAGGAAATGGAGTGTCAATTTCATTTGCCCAAAAGGCACAAGAAATGACTTTTCATGGGGCGAATCAAGTCAACAGTAACTTATTAAGTTCCTACTATGTGCTGGGTACTTTTCTAAACACTTGGGATATAAATAATAAAAAATAAAAAATTCCCACTCTCAAGGTGGTTATAGTATAATGGAAGAGATAGTATATGAATGGCAATGTACCAACAAGAGTTTTGTATGTGTGTGTGTGTGTACATTTATATATGTATATGTATATGGACATAGATTATATATGTATATAGATATAGATAAATCTATATATACACACATACATGTGTGATAAACTGAACAAAGTCTAAGAAGGCACAAAAGAAAAAGAGGACTGGTTAAGGCATCCAGATCTCATAGTGAATACAGAACTAGGTCTGTAGTTAGTAAAAACTGGATTCAAATCTAGCCTTGGACGTATATTACCTTTGTGATTCTTAAATTTCTCTTTGCCTCAGTTTCTTCCTCTAGAAAAAGACAAACTCTGATAGCATCTGTCTCACAGATTGTTATGAAGATAAACTAAGATAAAAATTTTCAATTACTTTGCAAATTATAATGTTCATATAAATACTATTTATTATTGTTGTTATTGGAAAAGTTGTGACTTTAAAGGAGATTTGAAGGAAGACAGTGAAGCTAAAAAATGGAGATAAAGAGGGAGAAAGTTACAAGAATGGATGAGTCAGTGAAAATGTTAGAAGATGGAGACAGAGTGTGTTGTAAGAAGAACAGAAAGAAGGCTAGCGTCATGGGATCAAAGAATATGTGAGGGAGAATAAGATGTAAAAAGAATGGAATAGCAGGAAGAATTTTAAAGGGACTTTAATGCCAGATAATCTTATATTTGAGGTAATAGGGAACTATTGGAGTTTATTAAATTTGCAGATAACATGGCCGAACCTGTGCTAAATATGTATTTGACAACTGAGTGGTAAATAAACTGGAATGGGGAGAGACTGAATGTGGAGAGACCAACCAGAAGGTTACTGCAAAAAATCCAGGCATGAGGTGATGAGGATTCTTGCCAGGGCAGTAGCAGTGTCCAAGGAAAGAAAGAGAGAGATGTTATGAAAATAAAATCAACAGAACTTGGTAACTGATTAGATATGTTGGGGATGAGGGAGAGTAGGAGTTGAGGATGACATTTAGGTTTTAAACCTGGGTGACTTGGACAAGGGTGGCAACCTCAACAATATTAGGGAAGTAAGGAAGAGGCAATGGTTTTTTGGGGGGAGTAAAATGAGTTCAATTTTCAACTTACTGAACTGAAGATATCTCAGGTACATCCAGTTTAAGATGACCAAAAGACAAATAGAGATGGAATATTAGAAGTGAGGAAGGGGAAAAAAAGGAAACAAGCATTTATTATACCCCTATTATGTGATGGGCATTGTACTAAGTGCCTTGTGATCTTTGGGATGTTCAGAAAGGTCTAGCACCTCTGGTTTGAGGGCTTGCTGAGCTCTTTTCAAGATTGTTTATCAGGGGTGGCTAGTTGGCGCAGTGAACAAAGTACTGGCCCTAGAGTCAGGAGGACCTGCGCTCAAATCCAATTTCAGACATTTTAACACTTACTAGTCATGTAACCTTGGACAAGTCACTTAACCCCAATTGCCCTGCCTTCCCACTCCAAAAAGAAAAAAAAAAAGGTTGTTCATCCATTTTTAGTGTCCACCTGTTACCCAAATCTCGCCTGTGGCTCCAAAAAGCTATGGCATGCTCAGCACTACATCCCAGTAAAACTGTCTTGGCAAACAGGTAGACCAGCTTGAGCATAGCCAGGAGGCCTCAAACTCATCAGTGAATTAGGGGGAGGTATACCCCAAGTATGTGAAGACTTTCCCCAATGGAATTAGCAGATGAGAACAATTTGTTCCAATGACCATGAAAGTGGCAGAAGCAGGTGCTATGAAGTGCTTAGAACCTGATCAGACATCAAAGACACCAAAGTTATCCACTACATCCTGGGCCATTGCCAGTCATCTTGACAACTTGGCACAACTCTGCCTCAATTTAATCCAATTAACGTGCGTCAAGACATCACCATGTGATGTCATTGGTCCTCTTTGAAGACAAAGGATGAACAATAATAACAATTGAGTATTTTACAAATATTTTCTTGTATATATTTTATAAGATCAGTAACTATACTTTATTTGTCTGTGAACATACATTACACCCCCCAAGAGAAAGGAAGCTACTTTAGGAAAATGGCCAACTCAGAATTTTGTATTTTGTATTTCTGTCTCTAACACCTAACACAGGGCCTTGCCCAAATTTCATAACTAATTATTGACTGACTGATGTATCTACTCTAACCCTTTCATTTTAGAGCTAAGGAAATTGAGGCCTGAGAAGTAGAGTGAACAGTGAATCACCTAAGATCTAGATACAATATCTTTTCATAATAATACACTACCCATCTCTCATGTCTTTATTGAGTTGGGATGACGAAAAACATTTTGTAGTACTTTAGGTGCAATCACACAAAAGATTTGTCCAAAGCCAGAAAAGTATTCTCTATTTTATATCCTATACCTTCAAATCAATTGGAATGCCTATTACACATTTGCTGTGCAGAAAGCACTGGGCTAGGCACTCGAAATATGAGAAAGAACACTTTTTTTAGCTACTGTTGTAAAAGGAAATAATGTCTTTAGGAAGCTGTTTATAATAACCACACATTTGAAACTCGACATCAAAGACATGTCATGAATTAAATTTTCACAAAATCATTTATTAAAACATCCTTCCTATTAAACAAAGCATTTACTTTTCTAATAACTCATCCACACGGCCTGATATAAATTGCCTGCAGATTATCTCCATCAATTTGGTATTTAGTTACTGGTAATAGCATAAAGCAAACTGCAAATCTGTAGACTTCAATGTGCAAATTCTAGGTCACATCATTTATAATAATGTGGGGAATAGTACAACATGCCTGCTCTATTCCAACAAGTGCTTGTTTATGTTTTGTGCATAACAAAAACACTCCTGTTATCTTATGTTTTTTAAGTTTTTTTTAATTCTGAACTTCATAAATATCCAAAAATGAACTTTTACAAATATAAAGCAAAAGAGAAAAAGAAGACTATATGTGAAACTATGAATTCCTATTACATGTAACTTGCTTTATTTTTTTTTTAAAGAAAGGTATATAATAAATTGGGCATGTTACTTTCAAAGCAGTGCTGCTTTTCAGTGTTTCTAGTATTATCACCTTAAACTAAGTCTTCAGTTGAGGAGTTAGTTGATTTAGTCACAGCTTGTATGAAAGAAGCATCAGCAGAAACAATACAGAAATAGTATTTTGGAAAGGATTCCTCAAGTCCTTATAAACCTGATCTTCATATACAGTTATTTGCTTTTCTTCCTGGTGCTTGCCTGGTTTCTGATTTTGTCTAAGAAGTGGGTGGGGTGATTTAGAGACAGTAGATGATGGGTTAGTAGTAAACAACCAGGACAAATACATTTTTGCTCCAAAGCATAAAACCGAACTAACAAAGTTTCAGATCTGACAGACATAAGCCAAAAAAAAGAGAAGATCCAGAGATTTTGATGTAGTATTGACACATTCACCCTATCCCCACCTGGGTTACTTAGCCAGTAACCTCTGCCTTTGGTGCCATAATTCAACTGCAGGAACTCACTCATTCTTGATGGTACTGATCCTTTGAGTCATATACTAATTGATCACCAGCTGATGATGTTCATTAATGATGAATCACACTAATCTATCATTTGCTGTGTCACACAGGTGGTATATCAGATTAATTTTGTCTGTGCAATGACCTGTGATGATGATGCATTACTTAGAGGAAGGTGCAATTTTAGGAGAAATGAAATTTGGAATTAAATTTGTGCTCAGGGTCTTTGTGCCTTTTTAAAAAAAATCTCAGTGCAACACCACTCATAGCTGTTATGTGCAAAATTAAAGCAATATTCTTCTAATATGAAAAATGACAGACTTTATTTCTCATACAATAATAAAAAGAACATCATAAAACATCTGCAGACATACAAAACATCTTACAAACATAAAAACAAAGATCAGGAGTATAATGTGTTTGGGAAAGATATATCTGTATATGTATGTATATATATGTATATATGTATATATCTATGACTATAGAGAAATATATCCACACTTAACTGTAGTCTTTTAGGGGAGAGAAAAAAAGAACTAAGTAAAACACATAGCAGAGAACAAAAGAAAACTTACGAGGAAGCAAAGAAAAAATGAACAGCTGTCAATACAATGTGTAGTATTTATCTTACAGGCTTTTTTAAAGTGAAAATTTATTGTAATTTATTTTTAATCCTCTTATGTTCTGCCATGCACATGACATGGTTTACCCCCTTTCTTACTTTGTATTTAAGTTTCAATATTTAGCTTTACGATAAGTTTTTGTTTCTTTTCTGTGTTCTGTATTTGTGTTCTGGTGTTTGAGTCTAAAATAAAATAAAAAGACAACATCTATAGCTTTTTCTCACTTCCTGGCACACTGAATCTCTCTGGCTCTGAAAACATTAGATGTACAACAAATGCTATTGTGTCCACTCAAAGTTATATAGGATTATCTTCAGCACCGTTATTTTGTTAGTACTATATAGTCATTTTAATTTATATTCCACATTCAGTTTAGGCTGTTAAACCAAATATAGAACAAAATAAAATTATTGGATCCTTAAAAATTTAAGTAAACCAGAAAAACTCATTTGATTCAATCAGTTTAGGTAACTTTGAAGCAATGTCTACAAATTTGTCATGGATGTTATAGTAAGCAGATGACTATCATCACCACCCCAAGTAAAAGAATGTTATTATTAGCAAGTTACTAAAAGTATAAAATAGAAAGATTAAATTTGAAAATAACATATATGTATACTTATATTCATGTGACTGTGTGTGTACATGCACACACACACTCACACACATACACAGATATATTATCATCTAATGAGATATACATGTACATTACATATATTTAGATGAAATATCATAAATTTCAAATGAAAATATACATATTTGTATATCATTAGATGATAATATTACTTTATGATCAAGTTCAAATCCTGCCACTGGTACTAAATAGCCATGTGACATGAGGCATTTAATTTCCCTTTTCTGGCCATTAGTCTCCTGATCTGTAAAATATAGAAGTGAGACTTGTTATCTTAGGCCTCTTTAACCTCTAAATTCCATCATCCTATGAACCAAAACAAGCTCTAAAGTTAATTGTTCTCAGAAAAATAATGAAGTAGATGTTCTCTAATCATCCTATTTTCCATGTCCTTCTGTCCTCCAACCCCATGTTAGACACATGCATTCAGGGAGTAGCGTACTTTTACATAACAGTTCAACTAGTGTTGACTCAAATCATAGTAAGAAACAAGTCCACATGTGCATAAAATGGTTTTGGAAGGAATTATAGTGATTTCCAAGTCCAGAAATGTGTGTGTGTGTGTGTGTGTGTGTGTGTGTGTGTGTGTGTGTGTGTGTGTGTGTAGGGAAAGCAGAAAGGGGAGATCCTCCTTGAAATGACTATCTCTGGAGGGAAAATGTGCTTTGGAATCCTCCTATACAATGTCTGTGCTACTGTCTCCTTTATGGAAACTCTTGAAGCATGCCATCTTGCTATGCTGTTCTTTTCCTGTGAAGAAAAACTAATTTTTATAAATGTACAAGAAGAGGATTAACATTTACCATTCACAGGAATATTTGTATTTTAAAGATGACCTAAATCAAAAGTATATAGTATTATGAAGGAATGGACCTCTAGAAATTTGTGGCAAAATTGAACATATTGTGGGGTAAGATATAATTCCTGTTCTAGCTATTTATTAAGACTGAATCACTTTCTTCACCTTGTTGATAGTTCAGGCCCTGCAAAATATTTATTTTGAATCACAGAGATTTTCCTTCCAAAATGATGCTGTCAGTAAAGGAAAAAAATAAGGACCTTGCATTTAAATACTATTAAGATGAACCAGTCAAGAAAGAGAACGTGAGTAAAAAACAGGACAAAAACCTGTACTTGTCTAATACTGATGCTTCCTGTAAACACTCAAAGGAATTATTAGTGCAAAATGATCACTTATAGCATGGTACAGCTAACCACCAAAAGGAAAGGCTAATTAGATGAAAAGTAAAAGAATCTATATGTTCTAAAATATTTAAAGCAGTTCTCTTTGTGGTAGAAAAGAACTATAAAATGAACTGGAGAAACGACAAAACATCTCTGCTAAGAACCCTGCCCCCTACAAAGGTATTACAAAAAAACAACTAAACTAACTGAACTAAAACAACCAAACAACAACAAATTGAATTGTACTTTGCAAAATGTGGCGGTCACTCCTTCCTTTCTCAATTGTATCTACATGTCTTCAAGTGAGTGAAATACATAATATACAAATAGCGATGAAACAAAAATTAGAATAAGCACAGAGGAGATGAACTAGCAACATATACTTCATTTTTTTCAGTGAATCTATAATCTCATAATTGTGTGTACTCCCTCCAAGAGTGGAGATAGCAACTGCTCATCCCTTTTCATCGTGTAAACTCTTGTTGATGTCTTCCCATAAATCTACCAGAGACCAATGTGATTCCTTTTATGTATCTTTATATTGACAGATACCAATGCAATGTTTGGTCCATCAGTTTCAGTACAATTGACTTTTCTGTTTATAATTATCTTTTGCGATATTCTTCATATTACTTTATGCATGAAATTCATCACTTGTGATATGTCAAAGGATATTTACTCTTGTCACGTATCTTTACATTGTGCCTCTAGTGATCCACAGTTTTGATTCTTTGGAGTATTCTGTGATTATCATCATATAACATTACAAGAAGAATAATGATGTGAAAAATGTAGGCTTCTATAGCATCAAAAGCAGTGAGATACTTTCCAAATAAAGTCTAGCCTATGCTCTAATTCTTATCTAATTTTAGATCAAGCTCATTGTCCATCTGCAGTATGTATTAGGTACATACATAGACACAAACACACGCACACACAGACACACATAGACCAGCTTCTACGGAAGATTCATCCAAATGAATGTCATAACCTGGGACAAAAAGCATTCATTATCTACTTTTTTGTAATTTTGTGTGGGATAATTTTAGATAGGATTTGAGATGTTCTATAATGTTGTGGGTGTTTATGTAATCAGAAAAAAATAATCTACAAACAGAACCATGTAGAGGATCTCACTCTTGTATCTGAAATCTGTATATCCTCCAAGTTCATTATAAACACCTTTGTGGAGCAGATATGTCTGTTTTATGGTTTTGTGACATGTCTTTAGAAATCTTATGCACTCCTAACATTTTCAAAGAAAATTTCTAATTAAAATACATTATAGTTGTCAGAAGCTTTAGGCTATTTCCAAATGAAATATTTATCTTCATAGTTATTGAAAAATAAGTACAATAGTTACCTTGTGTTCTTTGTACAGTTAAGTGCATTATGTGACTGTAAAGATATGGCCTTCAGTAAAATATAGCTTCTGAATTTTCTCTGTTTTTTTT